>CM054127.1:121765235-122205235 GCA_028751855.1 Ambrosia trifida
GGGATAACTGGGTTCGCTTCTGCCCTCCTATAACTTGAATTGAGATGCTTTTGTATCAGGACTGTTTGGTGTTAGTGTTTGTTACTAGTATCTTGCTTGTATCAACCATGTATATAATTTGGTGATGAATAAAATGAAATTTGCCGATCAAAAAAAAAAAAAAAAGGTAATCACTTTCTATGAAGTTTTGTGAAAGTTGATGGTCTTTTTCTACACCTATAAGTTGGTTACCATTATATGCAATTAGCCCCGTTTTTCTTTTGTGCATATGGACAAGTTAAAAGTGATTTTAAGTCTAAAAAGTTCTTATGCACAGGTAATAATGATGGTGGCGGGCAATCACCGAGTTTGCATTTTTGCCGAAGACCGAACTGAGGCTGGTGAGAACTCTTCTATGATTATCTTTATGGTCTAGATCAAGCATCTATTTGGGCCCGGAAGCCGATGGATCTAACCGAGATGACCTTTCAATCCCTCAAGGTCGAGCCAAGAAAGCACTTATAATGAAGCATGTCCATAAGCTCAAGAGGTATGAATCGAATCGGCTATGTTATTTCAGGTTTGGCCTAAAAGTACGTGTTCTATATGTGTGTGCACATGTGGGCTAAATTATTTAAAGAGTATATCATATATTTATAATGTGGTGCATTTCTGGCCTCTCTTTAGTATATAACTACCAGAAATAAGAGATTTGGTAGTTGCGTTATGGTGGAATTAAAATGTATTTATTGATATTTAGACTCAAATCTTATACACTTCTTATATACCATACTAAGAAATGCTTCTTCTTTTTTTTCCAAATGATATTTTGTATAGATTTGTAAAACACAATTTGGAGCAAATATAAGGTAGTAGAAGTGTAGAACATAATCTTCATCGACAAACTAAACTTATCAGGAGTAGATCTTGTTGTCTCCTAAAACGGAGGTTGCTAGGAAGGCATCACTATTGATTCCACTTTTATTTTCCAACCACTCTTCAAGAATATTTATCCGATCTTTAACGGGTAATAATAATAAATTTTTTTGGTCAACACTTATATTCTTACCATATGTTCATGCTCTTATTCTTACTGTCTTGCAGCTGCTTTAGAGAGAGAATTATGGGCAACATCAACTATCAATGAGGAGGTTTTAAAGACCATGCATGTCATATTTTCCAACTTTTCTAAATAGCATGTTTCTGAAGCTACTACTCTGTATCCCTCATTTACTATCCGCTCTTAAATCTGGTAATGAGGCTACCCAAATTACGATTTAAACATGTTATGTCTTGAAACGTTATCAATCATGCAATAGATGTCTTGAAGTCTCAATTGTTGATTGCATCAGTCATTTAGGCAAGAACCCATTATGATGAGGACATAAACCAATTTGATACTTTTTCAAAACGAGTCCTCTTAACTTGCACCTGCTACCTGACCTGAACATTTTTCTTTCATTGTTGTAATATACAACCTTGTTATTGTTTGATTATAGTTTTGATTGTGTATGATAACCCCCTAATCCACCTCATCTGAATTTGATACATACAGTATAATCAATTATTTATTGGTATAGTTGATATAATTATCATAATTTATAAGTAGTCATTAGTAATTTGTTAGTTAGACCTGTTTCCAATCAACATTGTATTCTTCCTCACAAGTCTAGACATTATCGCTCACTGAAGCTGCATATATTTTTAGCCTTTTTGCATATTATTTTATTGTTTTTGTTGTGTGCATTTTCCTGTAACATTAACTTGTCAATTTCACACATTGGTTCACAATCAAGTTTTATGAGTCTTCGATCGGGCATTCCTACTATATTAATTAAAAAAAGTGCATGCTCATTCTTGTAATTTATCTGATGAAATTGTTTATTAGTGTGATTTTCGTTTTTGTGGGCTTGCTAAATCAGCCGAATAATTTGGGCCAGAATGGGCTTTTAGATGTGGAAGAAATGCATGTCTACAAATGGATCCATAACTATTGGGCGAACTTATGGGTTTATCCTCTTTTCTAAGATGCATTAACCATATTTTAAGGTATACACTATACAGTATCAACTTATAATTTATGTCAGTTTATTATATTTATTTAAACAAAAGAAACCCAAATTCTATTTTATTTTTTTTTAAAGAAAACCTATTTTATTCCATAACTAAGAAAATTACATCAAGATAGCCGGAAGGCGGATAACAAACTGCGTTTGATAAATAAAATATTTTAAAAGTTGTAATCACATAAAAATATAATTTTCTCAAAAGATAGAATCTAGAATAAGTATTTAAAAAAACCACAACTATTTGTGAGCGGTTTAATATCATATTTTCATGTAAACTTTTCCCTTTTCATTTGATCTAGTAAATGTTCCTAATACTTTTTTTTATATAAATAATACTTATCTTAATACATAAAATCTATTTTTGCTCTTTTTAAAAGTGAAAAGTCATTGTGATATTATCAAAATTATTAATATTATTATATATCTTTGTGTTTGGATAAAAAGGTTGTATACTTGTATTGGACCAATTGTTGCCTAGTTGCAAGTAACACCTAGACAGATAGATTATACACATAAGGCAAGCCCTACATATCAACGAATGAGAAGAGGACACGTAACCTAACACCACGTGAAATATCTACGTGCCACATGGGCCCAATTGGAAGATCTGCAGAAAGCCACATTGATGACGTGTGCGTCTAGATCTATGAGCTGGATATTAGTGATGGGTCGTCGGCCCATATTGCTCCCTTTTTTTTAGTGTGACCCGGTTATTCAGTGAACACGTCAGTGGACTGGACCACAGACATCAGCTATGGTGGGGCCCACATAGTGACTTCCAAATATGCTTTTCTTTTTAGTTTTTTTTATTAATATTATCATTTCTTTTGTGGGGAATGTCCTTCTGATCTAGACTAGGTCCCCGCGAGCGTGGTTGTTTCAAATGGTTATTTACAAAAATATAATTATTAGTATAAGTTTTACGTAATTATTATTATAAGTTTTACGTTGTATAATGATTCATTCTGGCAATGTGATCAATAATATTTAGTCGTCCAACCAATTGTAATCCAACAAAGAAGTAACTCGGACTACCACTAACACTATGTTTCCGAGTTTCATTAAAGAATGGAAAAGAAACGATCTCCCTCCTCTTTCTTTCTCTTCAATTCCTTCCAAATTAGAAAAATTGAAAATCACACTAAAATCCTCTTTATTATCTCTCCCATTCCCTCCCTTTCCGTCCTACAAAAAACTCTGGAACACATTTTTTCCTCACTTCCTTCTTAATCCTTTCTCTTCCATCCTTTAATAAAACTCTGGAACAAAGTGTAAGTTTCTGTTATGTTATTTCAAAACAGTTTCAAGTTTCCGATAGGGTTAAATTAGTCAATTGTGCATTTGAGACTAGCGAATTAAGTTTAAAGTTTAAATTTTCTTCGTTACGCTTTGATTGTCAATGACAATGAGAGTGAAAGTTAAGAGTGATTTATTATTGGCCAATAGCTTATCGTTTGCTCACTCTTGATATATTTCTCTATTTAATCGTATGCATTTTCTCTTGGTGATAATATTATCATATCATCATTCTGGAGCTATTGATGATGGGCCATCTTTTCTTGACGTTGATGGTTTATGTGTTGATGGTTTATGTTTGGCTTTGTTAATATTTTTATTTGCAATGAATTTTGTGTTGTTGAATTTGATTTTTTACATGTTATTGTCTTTCATGAATACATATATATATATATATATATATATATATATATATATATATATATATATATATATATATATATATATATATATAGGGCAATTATAAAATGAAAACCCTCTTGAGTTGAGAAAACCTTGGAAACCCATGTAAAAAATCATTATTTTTTTTGAAAAAAATAACCAATGTAAGATACATGTTTTTAAGTGTTTTGGGCCAAAAAAATAAAAAAAGCGCCGAAGGGATTTTTTTAAAAAAATAAACAAAGCTGCGAAAACACATGTTTACACTTGATAAAAAAACAGCAAATAGCTGAAAACATATGTTTTTTTAGCAACTTTGTTTATTTTTTTTAAAAAAAATCCCTTCGGCGCTTTTTATATTTTTTTGGCCCAAAATGCTTAAAAACATGTATTTTACATTGGTTATTTTTTTCAAAAAAAAAATTGATTTTTTACATGGGTTTCCGAGGTTTTCTCAACTCAAGAGGGTTTTCAATTTATCCTTCCCCTATATATATATATATATATATATATATATATATATATATATATTATATATATATATATATATATATATATATATATATATATATATATATAGGGAAAGGGTAAAATAAAAACACACTTTTCGTAAAAGAACACCGGAAACCATTTCTATCCATTGATCTTAGTTGATCCAATGGTTATTATTATGCCACCACTTTTTTTGTCCTTTAGTGCCCACTTGTCCACCTTTTTTATAAAAGATAATAATAAAAAATCTAGGGAGGGTATTATTGTAATCTTGACCCCACTCTCTCTCCTACTTTATCCACCCACTTGATTTTTTATAATAATATTAAAACTCACATTTCTCTCTCCTCCAAAACCAAAAAAATACTAATATGCACATATTATTTTCATTTTTATGCATATCATTTTATATGCACAGATTATTTTTATTTTTGTGCATATATTTTCATATGGATAAAACAATTACAAAAATGTAATAATACAAATATGGAAAATCTAAATTACGTCTCTGTACGTCGAAAACGAAAACTCTACACTACCAACTAAAATTACACCAGTGTAAAAACCCCATTAGCAACATCGTTAGCTATTAATCAAGAATCATAAACTAACATACAATTGTTTCGCTCGATGCATCAACAACAAACAGAAGCTGAGATATGCCGCCTCTTCGAACTTCTAGTCCCAACAACCATCTTTTTTAACACCAAAAAACACAGGTGTTAGAAGACAAAATTTTTAGTAGATATAATAGCAAAAAAACAGTGCATACCAAATCGGACAATGACCGAAACACCCAAACACAGGTTTACACCGGTGTGAAAAACACCCAAAAAAGTTTATAATTTTGAGATTAAATAAAAAACAAAGGAAAAAATCCTTTTACATCACTGTATACAAAATACAATTACAACATGTAAAAAAATTTATAAAACGAACACTCTACACTACCGACTAAAATTACAAAAATGTAATAGTACCTAGTAGGCAAAAATCCGAGGCGCTTTGGTCCTCCATGACATCCCATATTCTTTCTTGGCAAATATCTGAGGTGCTTCTCCAAGACAAACATTGCGCTTTGGTCCTCCGTGACCCCTACCCCCGTTGCGCATTTGCCAACACCAAAAAGACAAACATTGCACACCAGTGTTGTGTAAAACTTTGTGAAAAACATACAGCTGTCCTCCCACCCCTGAAAAAATAAAATAAAATAAACCATTACACCAGTGTGATGGCACAAAAAGTTTAACAAATTGTGGTATAATAATCAATGTAAAGAACATAAAAACCACCAGTGTAAAAAAACTTAAAAAACACTAGTGTAAAGAAAATAAAAAACACCAGACTAAGACCCCCCTAAACAAACACAAATCTCTGTTGGCAAAAAAGATCTGAGGCGCTACTCTTACACCAATCTGGAAAAAAACAACCCAATTTGTTTTACAAAAGTTTACATTGATGTAAACACCCCATAACACATACAAAAATAACCTAATCCTATGCAGTGGGTTGTTCACACTGATGTAAATTCGCACACTCAATTTGTTTTTACAAAGTTTGTATTGAAAAAAACCCAAAACGTGAATTAATCATGGTGTTTACATTGGTGTAACACCCACAAAAAACATTGAAACACCGCTGTTGAAAAATTTCAAACACTTTTAGTCCTAAATCAGTTTACAATGTTTACATCTAGGATACAAAAAACATCAAACTCTACAAATATGATAACAAAAAACCACACTTTTTTTATGTCAACAGAAAATAATAATAATAATAATAATAATAATAATAATAATAATAATAATAATAATAATAATAATAATAACAGAAAATAATAATAATAACAGAAAAAATATAATAACAGAAAAAAATAATAACAATAATAATAATAACAATAATAATAATAATAAATAATAAATAACAAACAATAATAATAATAAAAACTAAAAAAAAAACTTACCGGCAAACCCCACCGGTCATCTTCCTCCGTCGTCGTCCTCCGTCACCCCAACATGAACCACCGTCGTCTTCCTCCGTCGTCGTCCTCCATCGTCGTCTTCCCCGTCGTCTTCTTCCCATCCTTCAGATCTGACAACAGATCCTAAAAAAACACCACCCCTTCGTTCGTCTTCCTCCATCGTCGTCTTCCCCGTCGTCTATCTCGTCACCACCGTTTGTTCCTATGTTATTGTTATCGATATTATTATTATTATTATTATTATTATTATTATTATTATTATTATTATTATTATTATTATTAATATTATTCATCAAACAGATCTGGGGGATGAAAATTGAAAACGAGATAGAGAGAGAAAGAGAGAGAATAAGAGAGAGAGAGAGTGGGGTGGGGTGGAATGGGGTGGGGTGGGTGGGTTGGGTTATTAATAATAGGATAATGTTAAGTTACTATAATACCCTCACAAATAAAACAAAAGCAACAACACATGGCAGATTATTATTGGCTATCTTGGGTTCTCTAGTTCTTTTATGAAGAGTGGGTTTTCATTGGAACCTAATCCTATATATATATATATATATATATATATATATATATATATATATATATATATATATATATATATATATATATATACTTTTGCAAGCAAGTCCTTATGTTTGTGCCTATCAGTATGCTTCGTGAGGCTTTCAATTAGGGTTTTCACTACAATTTATAATCAAACTAGTGATCTTAGTATGTTTTAGATTTTTACTTCTGGATTGGAGTGTTTTCATACATTTGTCACCTTTAGCTCATGACCAGATCTAGCACAAGTTGAGGGGGTGCCCATACCCCCTCAATTTTGTCTCCGATGTGCAAACCAACCACCCCACACACACAAAACAAAACATGTTCACAAGTTGATAATTATATATTTGTTGAAAATCATTTTAATAATTTCAAAAGCTCCCAATCAGTAAGGAACGTCAATGAGATAGAATGAATTGAAGTTGATTGAGAACTTTCTTGTTCTATTAGAAAAAACAAATAATGTTATCCAAGGTATTGTACAGAGATACAAAAAGGGTTACTAGATCAAGCTTTAGAGTAAACTATCTACTAGAATAAAAGATTAGGTCAAAGATAATATACACAACATGTTCTAATGTATAAAAATAGTCTCGACGGTAGACACGTCACTTCTCCTTCTATTTTACTCTAAAACAGACTACGTTGTTATCGTTGAACGAGACTAAAAAGATTTGATTTTAGTTGTCCTTCAATTACATAAACACGTAGGTTACAACTTACATGTCATGTTACTATTAATTATTATTTACGTTATAATTGGCAATTTGGCATAGAATAGAATAGTTATTTATTTATCTATAAAGGATAATAAAAAGTAATTAATAAAGGTGTTGGGATGGGCCAATGAGAGATCGAAACGTGTATCTTTGCTGGAGGGTAAGTGAGAGAGAAAGCGTGATGATTCAGCATAAAGAAATGAACGGCTGGGATTGAGTTGGTTATGGTGGGCTATCGATCCAAGTCAAACATCCATCGTCAGACACGCTGTGCTTTCCGCGTCGGATAAATAGACTACCGGACCCCATTTCCCTCCTATCCCTTTATTTTTTTTATTTAATAAAATCGTCTTTGTTATTATTTTTGTACAACTCAAAAATACCTACTGTACAACAAGCCGGTAAACCATATAAACGAATATGGGTTTCAACAGTGTTGATTTGATTGGAATTGGTTTGGTTTATTATGGTACTTGTACAGTATCAGTCCTTTTATAATTTACGATACCAAAAAGAACACTCTATTTTGAACACAACTTCCGTTTTTAACAAAAAAAATGTATCAGTAGTATGTCGAGAGGAGAGAAACTGAACGTGACTGCGTATTCAGTTTTTTAGTTAAATAATGAAAGTTATTATTAAAAATTATATCAAATAAATAATAAATGTATTCAATACTTATATTACTATCCGAAGCAGTGTTACCGTTCTGATAGAGGGTACGAGCACCATTTGCTGGTAGTGCCCCGCCCTCTCTAAAATATTGCGCATGTCACTTTGGCCCAATGCCCGAATATATGATAATCATATTAATTTTGACTAATTTACGAAACAAACACAATTTATTTACATTTTAAATATATACGTTGTTATACCGTTCGTGTTATGAAATCAATGGTCACTAGCAAAACCTTCAAGCTAACAAATTTTGTTATCTTTGACTTCATGACGAAAAACTTGTGAGTTGTGATACGTGTTTGTGTTCATTCATTCAACCCTAATTTCTCTAACCCTAATTTCTCCGAGAAATTAGGAGGCGGCAAAAGGTGAATTGGGTTTCTGGAATAACATGGCGGGCAAGGATCGGTACAAGGAAGATACGTGGTATGATGCACCTACTAGGAAAAGAAGAAACAACGAGGAGAACGTCGGACTGAAGGAGAAGGGTTTCGTGGTCACAAAATTCTTTGTCTCAAATCTGCCTGAGGGTTGTGCGTCGTCGGATCTTTATGGAGTTCTCAAGGGGTTTGGGAGTATACAAGGGACTTATATTGCTAGAAAGTATGACAAGCTCGGTAAAAGGTTTGGATTTGTATCGTTTGTCAATGTTAAAGACCCGATAGGTTTAGAGAAGGCGATGAAGGATGTGTGGATAGGTTCATACAAACTCTTCATTGTATTGGCTAGGTTTGTGAATGGGGAGCGGGTTGAGAGGAAGGAAGATAAACGTTGGGTTCCGGTGGAGGAGAAGAATGGTGGAGATAGGATTCCGACAGTTGATGAGGGTTCGGTTGTTATGGGGGCCCAGAACGGATCTTGTCAGGCTGAGGGGAGATCCTTCCGGGATAGCTTGTTGGGTATTAATAATGTCGTCGTTACGGATGACATTGTGGTGGAGGACGGGTTTGTGGGTAATGCTTTGTGGAAGGGGTGGGCGTTGGTTGGAATCACTAGGGATCTAGAGGCCTTAACGTCGTTAAAACAGTGGTTGTTTGAGGTGAGACTTGCAAAGGTGAAGGTGCGATATGTGGGAGGGTTGTATGTGATTTTGGTGTTTGATGATAAGGAGAAAATGATGGAATTTTTTATGACTAAAGAAGTGTGGAGTCCCGTTTTTGCTTCACTGGTACCTTGGGAGGGTCAACAAAATTCGGATGATCGTATTGCGTGGTTGAACATATATGGTATTCCTTTGTGTTTATTTGATGATAGGGTGCTAGATTTGATTGGCTCTGCTAAGTTTGGTAGAGTTGTTCAATCTGCCAAGGTAGACGAGGCTACGGAGGATTATACACATGCTACGATTGGGGTTTTAGTAAATAAGGTGCAGCGTATTAATTAGTTGTGTAAGTTGATATGGAGGAATGTGCCTTGTAAGGTGTTGGTGGAGGAAGAAAACGGGGAGTGGACACCGGATTGTATCGATGTGGATGATGAGGAAGGTGTGTTGGAACAAAGGAATGATAAAAGTCCTATGGATTGTGTGGTGTCTCCTGTGCGTGTGAATGTGGGTAGTTTGGGGGGCTCGCCAAGTGGGGTTGAGCTGCATGGTGTGCATGGGGATGAGTTTAGGGGTGAAAAGGTGATTAAAACAGTTACCGACAGTAGGGTTGAAGGTGTATTGGAAGAGGTGAATGGTTTGGGTTTTAGTATGCCGGAGGAGGGAGAATTTTCGGGTACTAAGAAAAAGAAGCGAGGTTGTTTTCGGAAGAAATCTAGATTTGAGAAGTCGCCTTCGCCTACGGGGGTTGAGAGACCTAAAAAACGAGCTAGGGATGGTGATGATCCGTATGACATTGATCGGTTTATTTTTAACGTAAAAGAGGGCCAAACAAGGCTAGATGATGCGATACCAGGGTAGCCGATGGAGGGTCGAACAGGTGAAACATTGCAAGATGGGAGTTGTGAGGGTGATCCATCAGTTGACATGGGGCTGGATAATGTTATTGAAGAAGGTACGAATGGTATTCATAATGAAGTCTTGGAGACTGTGAAATTGGGTGTAACATTGGGGGCGTCTAATATTGATCGATTTCAAGAGTCGGTATCTAACATGGTTCGGGAGGAAGGATTTCAATCGGTTCCTCAATGAATTTGATGTCTATTAATATTCGGGGGTTGGGGGATGAAAGGAAATGGGATTGGCTTAGTAAGTTACGTCGAGATAATGAAGCTCGGATGCTCTTGATTCAAGAAACACAACATACTTCGTTGGATGGGATTGATATACGCCGAGTTTGGGGGAATGATACGTATGGTTTTGATTGGGTTCCCTCTAATGGTAGGTCGGGGGGCCTGTTAACAGTGTGGGATAGTTCTTTTCTGGTTAATACGGTTACGAAGAAGCAGCAGAATTTTTTAATTGTTTTGGGGATCATTAAAGAAAGCGGCAAAGATATTGTGTATGGTAATGTGTATATTCCTCACAGGTTGGTTGACAAGCGCCGTGTGTGGGAGGCTTTGAAGAGGGAGTTCATGATAAATGATGAGTATGGGATTTTAGGAGGAGACTTCAATTGTGTTCGGAATAAAGAAGATAGGAGAAACTCAAAATTTAATGCAGTGGCGTCAGGGGAGTTTAATGAATTGATTGATGATCTTGGTTTATGTGAATTCAGTCTTCGGGGTCGTAAATTTACGTATTGTGTTGGTGATAAACATAGCCGTATAGACCGTATTCTTGTTTCGACGAATATAATAGATGACTGGCCTAATACGGAGTATAGAGCTCATTCTCGTCACCTTACCGACCATTGTCCATTGACTCTTAAGGTAATGTCTCGTAATTTTGGATCAAAGCCGTTTCGCAGGTACAATTCCTGGTTAAATAGAGAGGGCATAGATGATATTGTCTCTAGGGCGATCGCAAAGTGTGGTAATATGGAGGTTTATCCTGATCTTAGATTTATGTCCAAGTTGAAAGTGATTAAGAACGATATTAAAGTGTGGATAAAGGATATGAAGCTGAAAGAAAATGAGGAGGAAGCTAATGTGCGCAAGGAGATTGATTATTTGCAAGTTATTATGGAAGACAGAATGTTATCAGAAGAAGAGTCTTGGATTTTTGAAGAAGGGTCTGTTCGGTTACGTGAACTTGAGTTTTGTTGGATGAAGGATGCAAGACAAAAATCTCGGGTTAGGTGGGCGAAAGATGGGGATGAGAATACGTCTTTCTTTCATGGGTGGATTAATAATAGGAAGGCGAATAATGCTATTCCTGGTCTTCTGATTAATGATGTGTGGGAGACGAGGCCGAACCGGATTAAATGTGAAGTCCTTCGATTTTTTTGTAATAAATTTGCTGAAAGTTTGGTGGATAGACCCATGTTACAATGTTATGATTTGAAGCAACTTTCGGTGTCTGAAGCGACGGGTTTGGTTTTGCCGTTTTCTGACTTAGAGATAAAGGAGGCGGTTTTTAGTTGCGAGAGTGACAAGGCTCCAGGCCCGGATGGGTTTAATTTTCGTTTCATTAAAAAAATATTGGTCGTTTTTTGTGCAGGATTTTAATGATATATTTCAGGACTTTTTTGCTAATGCTTTGATTAGACGAGGAGCTGGTTCGTCTTTTATCACCTTGATTCCCAAAGTTCAAGACCCAGTGACGTTGGGAGAGTATCGACCTATAAACTTGATAGGGGTGGTTAGTAAAGTTATTTCCAAAGTCCTTGCTTGTCGCTTAAAGAAGGTGATGGATAAGACGATTAATGAAACTCAAACGGCGTTCATAGCAGGAAGGTATATTCTTGATGGGCCTTTAATGGTGAGTGAAATTCTTGCGTGGGCTAGAAGAAGTGGTAAGCAATTTTTTATGTTCAAAATTGATTTCGAGAAGGCTTACGATAATGTTAATTGGGGGTTTTTGGTTATGGTTATGAGGCAAATGGGTTTCCCGGAGTTATGGTGTAGATGGATGCATGGGATATTATCTTCGGCCAGATCCTCGGTTTTAGTGAATGGGTCGCCCACTTTTGAGTTTTCTTGTGAAAAAGGCATTCGCCAAGGAGATCCCATTTCTCCGTTTCTTTTCATCATTGTTATGGAAGCGTTATCGGGCTTAATTAAGAAGGCGTGTGATGAAGGTCTCTTTATGGGGATTCAACTCCCTAATAAAGGTCCGTGTTTATCTCATTTGTTATTTGCGGATGACGCCATGATCATGGGAGAGTGGTCGGATGAAAACTTCAAGGTTTTAAAAAGAATCTTGAGGATTTTTCATTTATGTTCGGGTCTTAAAATTAACATCATAAAATCGACGCTTTTTGGTATTGGTGTGAATGGGGAAGAGTTGAACTATAAGGCTTTGGATTTGGGGTGTTCTAAGGGTTTTATTCCATTTAAATACCTTGGGATTACTATGGGTGCTAATATGAATCGGATTCCTAGTTGGGATCCGGTGGTGGAAGTGGTTAATAAGCGTCTTTCGAGATGGAAGTCGAAGATTTTGTCTATAGCCGGTAGAGTGACCCTCATTAAATCCGTGTTGGAAAGTTTGCCAACATATTATTTCTCTTTATACAAAGCTCCGGTAGCGGTGAAGAATAAGATTGAATCGTTGATTAAGAAGTTCTTATGGGGCGGTAATGTTGATGTTAATAAAGTTCATTGGGTTGGGTGGGAGGTGGTTACCAAATCAAAAAAGAATGGGGGCCTTGGTTTATCTAAGTTGGAGCATTCGAATAATGCGCTTCTTCTTAAATGGATTTGGAGATTTAGAGAAGAGGCCAACGCTATGTGGCGTCGTGTTGTGGATGCTATTCATGGTTCGGCGCGGCGTTTTTACTCGGTAGCTTTTAATCCAAATATAAGGGGTGCTTGGGCTATGATTGTTAAATCTAGTACTAGGCTGATTGTAAATGGGTCTTCTTTCAGTAGTATGATTCAAGGTACGGTTGGTAATGGTATGGATATAAAGTTTTGGATTGACCCGTGGATTGATCGTATTCCGTTACGCTTCCTTTTTCCTGATTTATTCCGGTTAGAAAAAAAGAAATGGGCGGTTGTTTCTGACCGAATGGGGCAACAAACGATAGCTGGTTGTATGACTTGGGACTGGAAATCGTATCCGGCTTCTGTCCAGGAGATCCAGCAGCTGGTTCTGTGTACAAGAATGGTCTCACGGACTGTTCTATCCTCGAGCAGAGATGCGTGGTTCTGGAATAACATTTCGCTGCAAAATATTACTGTTCGAGATACGAAAAGTTGGTGCAATCAGCAAAGTCAGGACGATAATTCAGATGTATTTAACTGGTGTAAATGGCTTCCCGGGAAATGCAATATTTTCATGTGGCGGACTCTTCTAGATCGCATTCCGACAAAGATAGCTCTTGCTAGAAGAAACATTGTTGTGGGGGATAAAGTTTGTATTTTGTGCGATGATGCGGATGAAACTGTTGACCATCTCTTTGCAGCTTGTCATGTGGCTAACTGGGTGTGGATTGGGATAGCTCGGTGGTGTCGGATTCCTCCGATTTTCCTTTTCTCTATTAATGATATTAAGGGGGTGGTCGAGAATTTGCAGTGCCAGAGGAATAAAAGAGATATTATTTATGGTATTTTCATTATCTCGTGTTGGCGTATATGGAAGATGCGGAATGACAAGATCTTTAAGACGTCGATTACTACTATCACTCAAGTTATCTCGGATATTAAATCTTATAGCTTCTTATGGTTTAATAGTAGGGGCAATCAAAACCGGGTGGGATGGAAGGATTGGCAGAATTTCAATTTTGATGTAATGTAAGTTGTATTGGTTTTCGTTTGCGGTTATCTCTTTCTTGGAGATTTCCGTTTTTTAATGAAAGTTGCCCTTCAAAAAAAAACTATGAGGGTGCTTGGGATTGCGTTTTTAATCTGATTTTTAAATTATTGCGTTTTGAAAACGTAGATAATCAGTTTTTAGTGTTTGGATTGCGTTTTGAAAACACAGATAATCAGTTTTTTAGGCTATCAAAACGCAATAATCTATAAGTAGCTCCACCCCTGCTTTTCCGAAACGCATAATCTGTTTTGAATAATCAATCTCAAACACCCCCTATGTAACATAAATACTGTATGTAGATAGTTTTGTGTCTTTGCTAAGGCCTAAAAGGGCGCAACTAGAATGATCTTTTCACTTAACTGATTTTAACCAATCCTGCACTGCCACATCACTTCACTGATTCACTTTTTTGTTAGCAGCACTTAATTGATTCACTTCACTGAAATCTTTATTTTTTATTATTATTTTTAAAGAAACATTAATTACACATATTTTTTAAACTAAATAAAATAAAATTACATAATATTCCATAAAATAACATCAATACATGACATCAAAGCATTATTTAAAACCGTAAATAAATAGTAGAAACACGGCTATATTATAAAACGTCCTCTCATAGCTCTCCAAACCTCAACCCTTGGGTAGTTATCATTGTGTATGTTTCGGTATTGGTTACGGGCTTCTTCAAGACATTTGTAACCTCTATGGTTGGAAGGGTAGCCCAAAAAGACACATGGGTAGGATCGATAGGCAAGTTTGTGGATGGTGGTGTGAGGAATTAGGGGGTAACACATGCACCCGAACACACGAAGGTGATCATAGGTGGGCATGCAATTATAGAGGCGTTGTGTGGGGGTTTGAAAATTGTGTGTTTTTGTGGGAATAATGTTAAGAAGGTAGGTGGCGGTCTCAAGGGCGTGGTGCCAATAGGTTGTGGGCATGGATGAATGCGCTAAGATGGTGCGCATGAGGTTATTAATTGTTCGAATTTTACGCTCAGCTTTGCCATTTTGGGAGGATGTGTGAGGGCAAGAGAAACGGAAGTGCATGCCGTTTTTGGTACAAAAAGTATGGAATTGGTTGTTGGCATATTCACGTCCGTTATCACATTGAAATTGTTTGATTTTTGTATTAAATTGGGTGTGAATAAAATTGGTAAATTTTGTGAACATGGCAAAGACATCAGATTTATGGGCAATAGGGTAAGTCCACAAAAAAATTGTGAAATCACCCAAAAATAAGACATAATAACGGTGACTCCCATTAGCCACAATAGGGGAGGTCCAAACATCACTGTGTACAAGATCAAATGGCATAACAGTTCTTGTATTAGAAGTAAAAAATGGAAGTCTAGTATGTTTACCCAAAATACAAGCACTGCAAACTTTATTGTTCAAAGAACCACAACTAATAGAATTAGAAGTTTTTAAATTATTTAAAATAGCCGGGCCTGGGTGGTCGAGGCGTTGATGCCAAATGTCTTGGAAAGAGCTGCATCGGTGGAAGCAGAAGTGAGGTTTGTGATGTTGGACGGGCTGAGAGTGTAGAGATCCCCCGAGCTATTGCACCGTAGGATAGGTTTCCTGGTCTGGAGATCCTTCACAGTAAAACCATAAGGGCCAAATTCAACGGTTAATTGTTGTCAGTTGTAAATCGGCGAACAGAAATAAGATTTTTAACAAGGTTAGGAGCATAAAGGATATTGTTAAGTTTAAAGGGTGGGAATGGTGGTGGTAAGGTAATATTGCCTTGGCCTAAAACCAGAATGGTTTTACCATTCCCAACAATAATGGTGCGAATAATGCTAGAATTAAAAATAGAGGGGAACTTATCAGATTGAGGAGACATTGTACCTGTCGCGCCGGTGTCCATGGTCCAGGATCAATCATTGTTGTGAAGTGCCAAGTTGTAGAGAGCTTGGGCTATATCAGTGGGTAAGTAATTTGCGGCGTAGGACTGAGCAATATTGTCACTCGGCTTTGGGCCTAACAGCCCAGCAGCAGATTTAGACTGATTCTGGGCCTGGACAGAATGAGATGGGCCGGATGTGGGGTGCTGTGAAGCAGGCGAGTAATAGGCCTGAGGTGTTTGAGCAGGTGGGCCGAGTGGTTGTCCAGGATACGGGCAAGAAGGGAAAAAGTAATTAGGCCATGGGGTGATATGAGGGGCTTGTGGAGGGTAACCAGGCCACGATGGGGGCTGCCAAGAGTTAGATGGTTGCCAAGTGTTTTGTTGATACCGACCCTGACCGTAGGAGCCACGACCTCGACCATGACCTCGGCCACGAGAGCGATCGGAGCTGTCCGGGTGGGGCGAGTGAGATGGTCCGGTAGGCGAGTTTGTAGTGGTTGTGTGAAGGGCAGTTCCGGCCGATTGAGCCGAAAGAGTGGCTTGGGAAATTTTTTCATCTTCAATTTGGCAAAGTTGAGAGCGGGTGTTGTAGAAGTCGGGTAAAGGTTTGGTTTGTTGAAGGATAAGTTTGATGGTTTCATATTGGTCGGTTAGGCCGGTGAGGATTTGCATGACAAGTTGGTTTTCGGTGACATTGGCGCCTAGACTAATAAGTTGGTCATATAGGAGCTTCATGTGTTGGCAATAGGAGGACATGTCTGAAAATTTTTCTAGGCGGGTATTGAAAAACTTGTTTTGAAGAGCAATGGTTCTAGTGGTTTGGTTATCCAAGAAGAGGTTTTTGAGACGGGACCAGGCATCATAGGCGGTGGTGTTGGTAATCATGATGGTGTGCACAAGTTCTTGGGTGATAGTGCCATAGATCCACTGAAGAACTATAGCATCTAAACGCTCCCAAGACTCTTGATAGGTAGGTTGTGAGGAAGATTCGGGTTCCTTGGCAGCCGCAGTATATGTGGGAGGGACACGGGGTAAAAGGTGGTCATAAACATCATATGCTTTGCAATGGATGATGAAGAGTTCAGCCCAAGTATTATAGTGCTCAGTTTGTCGGTCAAGAATGATGGGTATAAATTTTTTTATGTTTGTGACGGTTACAGCAGGGTGTATACGCGCCCTAGTGGGAGGAATAGGGTGATGTCGGATGGTTAAGTGACCGGAAAAAAAATAAAAATTCGAAGGATGGCAGGAAGTTTACGGTGACTAGGAAGGCAAGGGAAGAAGATTAGGGTTTTGGCTTTGATACCATGATAGATGATATGGTTCAAAGCTTGATTTCCCATTGATTTGGTAATGTTTAAATACAATAATAATCCCCTATAATCATGGAAGGGATTAATGATATACAATAAATACAAATCATTTACCAATAATACAAATATGATAAATATAATCTATTACTATTCATCAAGGCGAGTTCGTCCTCCAATGTCCAGCTTAGTTGTCACACACGGTTTAGCGGGGGCGGGATTGAATTTGGATTTGGGTTCTGGTTTGCCATTTGTTTTCAACTTCAAGATGACCAATTGATAAAAATTGGCTATGGTTTTATACTAAATTAACAATCAAAAAATTGTTACCGTTTTATATTAAGAAAAAATAGATTACATATTACTACCTCCGTCCTATTAGAAGTGTCTTGGTTTGAAAAACACAAAGTTTTAGGCATATTAAATGATTGCTTTTTTTGCTTGCCATATGACAATAATACCCTTGTCATATGTGGGTCCATCATATTCTTTGTTTATTTTAGTTGTGCTTTTAAGAGTAAAATTGAAAATTGGCTAATAGTTTTCTAAATTGGATAAATGAAATGTGACAAATAAAAAAGAGAATATGGACACTTCTAATGGGACGGAGAGAGTAATATATTTAGAATAAAAAAAGTTGCCTTTACAACCTAAAAAATAATAAATATGCATCAGCCCATAAATAATTTCTTGTAAAAAACAATCGTATTCACATAAAACTTTTTTAAACTTTCCAAAATATATCTTTCATACCATGGTTGTTACCTTGTAGACTGCAGGTACAACAAAACAAAAAAAATCAATAGTAATAAGAGTAAATCTGTTTAGGCTAAGATATAAAAAAATGAAATTAATTTAAAAGGGTTTCTTATCCGTTAAACCATCCCAATCGAATATCATTCATTTTGGAATTTGACATCAAGTTTCTTCAAAAGCCAAAGTATTTCTACCTTTGGGTGTATTTTTTTTTCTAACATCAAGGTCCTTAAACATAGTGACATTTATTGGTTCAATTTGATTGTATTATAAAAAGAGATTACGTGGATCAATAGCATGAAAATAAAGATTGAAACGAATTAGTAATGAAAAGACTGTGGCCACTTACTTAGATATTGCTTTTCTTGAAAAAACAAAGTCAATAAAGATTAAAAACAATGATTTTTCATATATAAAATGTATTTTATAAATCAGGTTATTATAATACGAAAATAACCAAACATATTTAGTTTTGTATTAAATCAAATAAATAATTAATGTGAATTAATTCGTTTTGTTTTGTTTATTCAAAAAGTTTTTAACTTAAAGTGAAAGACTACATATTAAAAATAGGTTAATTCAAGGTACATGATTTATATTTAAATTTAATAACATATAAATACGCTATATTAAAAAATGAATAATTTTAATAAGATCACTTTTATTAGTTTATAAGCATTTTCAAATTATGTCTAATAATTTATTTACAAAAACATAGGATATATATATATATTAAACAAAATTTTCGTAACTATATTAATAATTATAGTTATAATAAATAAACAAAGTAATAATTATTAAATAAAAAACAAATTAAAATAAATGTATTGTTTTAAATAATAAAATGAGAGGATTTACGGGAGAGTTCTATGTACTCCATGTGTTTTTTTTATTAGTATAGATAGAAATAGATTAATGTTGATTGGTTTATTTTATTTATTTGTTTTGAACAATATGAAAGTCTAAAAAAAAACTTAACAAATTACATTGTGTTATTATTAATTTGTTTAATTGACTTTTGAATTATTTTAAACATCTAAAATTAATACATATTTGCTGACATTATTTAACATCCAAAGTAATGACCAAAATAATAAAACATAATAATCATTTGTCAAACATTGTAACAAAAATAGTTTTAAACTTAGAATAACAAATCAAATATTTAGAAACGGGTTAATTTAAAGTACATGATTTAAATTTAAAGTTAATAACATATAAATATGTTATGTAAAAAAAGAATCAGATGCTTTCTTTTATTAATGATTTCGGTTACAACTATATTATTAATATAATTACTAAAATTTAATTTATATATTAATTGATATTTGAATTTTTTGTATTAATAAATAAAATGAGATAATTCATGAAGGAGTGTCATGTGTCCCTAATGTTTTCTTTTATTAGTATAGAAAGATTCATTCAAACGGTCAAAAAAGTAAAAATAAAAATACTAAAAATCGACCGTTATAATTATTATTAATGATTACTAGCACGTTAACAAGAACCAGAAAACGGTTCACGGGACCCCTACCAGCACGGGTGGCGATGGTGTTACCGTGCTGTTAGTGGGGTACCCGTGCCCAATTATGGTGGCGCCCTGTCCCCCTAAGAGAATGCCGTGAGTTTCGTGTATGTACCTAAGAGATGTGCTCTAATCGTAAGATGTTACTCTCTATTCTAGAAGTGGATGGTTTAATTTTGCAATGTATAAATATTGTCGGGTAATTAGAATAAGTTCATTTGTCAGTTTCGGAGGGGCCGAAGAGTCCATAATCTCCGGCCGCCACTCAACCGGGGGAAAGTAGATCCTAGGCCTATTACAACCTTCTTCGTTTCTAATCTTCCGATCGGGGTGACAGACACAAACCTTTGGAAAGCTTTTCAGCCATATGGCATTGTCAAGGATGCATACGTTGCTAGGAAAACGGATGCTAGGGGTAACTGGTTCGGATTT
Source organism: Ambrosia trifida (assembly GCA_028751855.1). Classification (NCBI taxonomy): domain Eukaryota; kingdom Viridiplantae; phylum Streptophyta; class Magnoliopsida; order Asterales; family Asteraceae; genus Ambrosia; species Ambrosia trifida. The sequence continues at coordinate 121,785,063 of CM054127.1, forward strand.
GTCAGATTTCTGGGTGTCAAGAATGTCAATGAGGTGCTGAAGGATATGAATAACGTTAAGATTGATGGGGCAAAGGTTGGGGTTTCAGTGGCGAAATATGGGAAGGATCAGAGAAGGAACTTTCAACAGGGGGGTAATGCTAGAGTTGAGATTCGAAGACCACCTCCTCAGGCACCAAAACAGCCGGGGTATAAGTCTGCTTCGGAGGGGCAACGTCGTTTTGTTCCGGTCGATAAGGATACTGGAATAGGTTACTGGAACCTACCCGGGAAAGATTCTGGTTTGCAATCCTCCTCCACAAAAGTCTTGGTGGTGGATGAAGCCGGAGCTCTTTACCCGAACCATTGTGCCAGTAGGTCCGTTATTGGGGAAGCGGTGGATGTGGACGCCATTAAGAGGGTAAAAACAATGATGATAACAGGTGGGTATGGGGAAAGCCCGGTGAGTTTAATCGGTGGTATGAAAGTCATGATGGTGTTTCGGGATAAACGGACTGCTGTAGAGTTTCTGCGGCGTAAGGATGAACTGTGGAAGGATATATTTGAGTCGGCTAATCTATGGAATGGAGACATTATCAAGTTTGATAGGGTGGTCAAGCTGAGAATCATGGGAATGCCGCTACAACTCAAAGATGGGGTTTATTTTGACAAAGTTGGTGAGTTGTTTGGGAAGGTAATTAGGAGATCAAGTTTTTCATGGCTATCATCACTTAATGGGGATGGTACGGTGTGGATTAGTACGGGTGCATATAAACGAATTGTCGAAGAGATTAACGTTCTTTGGAATGGGGTGGAGGTGAATGTGTGGGTTGTAGAAGAAGACGATCACCTTCTCCAGGATCTTGGCGACGTGTTTTCGTCTGAGGTTGCCGAGCCCCAGGTGAATTCGGAAGCTGCGTCGATGGTCGAGTTTGATGATGTAGAGGAAGGGGAGTTCCGTCCGGTGGTTGATTTGAACGGAAGTTCGCCGGCGGCTGCTGCTGGCCTGAATGGTGAAGGGTCGGGTACTTTGCATGGGATGCATGGAGAACACCAAAGGTCTCCTAGGGGAACGTGTGGCTCATTAAAGATGAATTCCAAAAGCAGGTGGGGTCCATTTACCGAAAATAATAATAGGAATATTGACTTGAATATTTCCTTGGGAAGCTTCTCGGTGGGCCAGTGCAACTCAATGGGCCAACAGTCTAGATCTAGGAAACGTCCAAGGTCCGCTAGAAGCCCATCTGCTGATAAGGAACTTGGAGCGAATATTGGTGGGCCTGACCCTGCCCGCCAAAATCTGAACGAGCATGTGGCCTTTGGCCTTAATGAAGGTGTCGAAAGGGTTAATACTGGTGTAGGTAACCTGAGCGATACTCCATCAACACCTCAGTACCCTGATGATGTGTTGAAGAATCCCACCGAACCGATGGAAATTTCTGATGTTACTCCAACTCCCCAATCGGTAGATGGGGACGTGGTCCGTGAAACCGGTGGTCTGGACGGTGCTGAATCAGTGCCGAACAGGGATGTAAATGAGGTTGATATTGAAATCGGATTGACTAAGGCTGCTGGTGACATTGTTGGAATTGATGTATCGGAGTTCGATGAGGAGGTCCGGAACGCGATTATTGGCGAAGGTGCGGTAAGCGGTTTACAATGAATTTGTTAAGCATAAATATTAGGGGGGTAAGAGATGACCGGAAAATCTCTTGGATTAGGGGGTTAAAAACAAGCCATGGGTCGCATTTTGTGGGTATTCAGGAATCAAAACTGTCGGTGGGCACTTTTTTTCAGTTAAACAGTTTATGGGGCAGATCTGCTTTTTGTTCGGACCATGTTCCTGCTGAAGGTAGATCGGGTGGGTTAATCAGCCTGTGGGATCCCTCTGTCTTCCAGGTATCATCAGTTTCAAAGAACAGGTATTTTCTTCTTACTTCCGGGTTACTAATTGCGTCGGGTGAATTATTGAATGTTGTTAATGTGTATGCCCCAAACGATCCGGTATTGAGGAGGGGGCTGTGGGAGGATTTAATACGGTTAAAAAACGCAGGGGCTGGTTATTGGGTGTTTCTTGGTGATTTTAACGATGTTCGTCACCAATCAGAAAGGAGAAATTCAGAGTTCGTGTTGTCAAATGCTATCTCCTTCAATGATTTCATCGGGCGGGCGGAATTGGAGGAATATAACATGGGGGGACATCGTTTTACTTATATGTCGGATGATGGCAGAAAGCTTAGCAAACTTGACCGGTTTTTGGTATGTCGAGACTTTATGGGTAAATGGCGAGAGGCGTCGGTTACGGCTCTTTCTCGACTTCTTTCTGATCATAGTCCGATCACGTTATCGGTGGTGCGCAATGACTTCGGCCATATACCCTTCCGGTTCTTTAATTCATGGTTGGAAATTCCGGGGTTTCTAAGTTTCGTACAATCTCATTGTGATAGTTTCAGGTTTGTTGGGCCGGCTGATTTGGGTATCGTCACGAAGCTGAAATACTTAAAAAAGAAGATTAAATGGTGGGTTGGGGAGGAAAAGAAAAGGCTGGAAGTTTCGTTGAGGTGTAATAAGGTGATCATGGAAGACTTGGATAAAGTAGCGGATTCTAGGGACCTCACGGATGTTGAACTCTGTTGCAGAAGTGAAGCTAAGGCTTTTGTTTTGGAATGTGAAAGGCGTAAACACTTGGATCTTAAACAAAAGGCTAGAGTCAAATGGGCGGTCGACGGGGACGAGAATTCTAATTATTTCCATGGAATCATTAATTCTAACTTGACTTGTAGAAGGATTAATGGTCTCATGGCGGATGGCGAATGGATTACTAGTCCTACTTTCATCAAAGATCAAGCTTTCGTCTTTTTTCAAGATAAGTTGACGGAGCCTCTTCTTGTTCGGCCTAAGATTGTGTGTTCTCATGTTAATAGATTATCGGCGGGTCAAGCGGCCACACTGGAGAGGCCGTTTTCTCTTCAAGAAATTAAGGACGCGGTTTGGGCGTGTGATGGTGACAAGGCACCGGGTCCGGATGGTTTCAACTTTCGGTTCCTTAGAAGGTGTTGGAATAATTTTGAAGGGGACTTTGTTCGGTTGTTTGATGAGTTCTACAATGGGTCGGATGTAGGGCCCGGATGTGCGTCTTCCTTTATCGCACTCATTCCTAAGAAGAAGGATCCGCTTGATTTTAAAGACTTCAGGCCTATTAGTCTTGTTGGGTGCGTGAACAAGGTCCTATCCAAGGTGTTGATGACTCGTCTTAAGTTGGTCATAAGGGATCTCATTTCTCCTGAGCAGTCAGCTTTCCTGTCCGGTAGGAACATTACGGACGGGCCGCTCATGTTGAATGAGATTATAGCTTGGATGAAGAAAATGCGACGATCAGGGATGTTTTTTAAGGTGGATATCGAGAAGGCATATGATTCTTTGAGTTGGGAGTTCCTTGCGTCCGTCATGGAACAAATGAATTTCCCGACTAGGTGGTGTAAATGGGTGATGGCGATTGTATCATCGGCTAGAGCGTCTGTTTTAATTAATGGTTCACCCACTCAGGAATTCGCTTGTAGCCGTGGCCTCCGACAGGGTGATCCTCTTTCACCGTTCCTGTTTCTAATTGCGATGGAAGCGTTGTCGGGTGTTATTAAGAGGGCGACGAGTGTGGGTCTATTTCGGGGGCTATCTTGTGGCACGACAGATTTGCCTATTTCACATCTCCTATATGCGGATGATGTGGTGTTCCTCGGCGAGTGGTCAGTTAATAATGCCTTGAATCTAAGGAGGATACTCAGGTGTTTCTTCCTAGCTTCCGGTTTGAAGGTAAACTTGAATAAATGTTCTTTGTTTGGTGTTGGTATCCAACCGGCCGAGGTACAACTTTTGGCGAAAGTGTTAAAGTGTAAGGCCGGCTCGTTTCCTTTTATTCATTTGGGTCTACAAGTTGGCGCTAATATGAATCTGGCTAAGCATTGGAAGCCGGTGGTGGATGCCTTCAAAAATAAACTATCCCCTTGGAAGGCTAAGACGCTCTCGTATGGAGGTCGGGTGACGCTCATCAAGTCGGTACTAAATGCCCTACCTACTTATTATTTTTCGCTATTCAAAGCCCCCGGTAAGGTGATTGACACCCTTGATAGGTTGAGACGTGTATTTTTTTGGGGTGGGTCGGAAGAAAAGGCTAAAATGAATTGGGTTGCGTGGCAAAGGGTTTGCTCTCCGGTTGAATATGGTGGCCTAGGTTTTGGATCTCTTCGGGACGCCAACTCGGCGATGCTCGCAAAGTGGTGGTGGAGGTTTAAAACCGAGCCCGCCGCTTTGTGGCGAAATATCATTTGGTCTATTCATTGCTCTAGTCGGGATTGGAATCCGATTCCGACTAAACTTTCTATTTCAGGTTCTTGGAAACAAATATATTCTTCTATGCAGATTGTTAAAAGGGGTGGGGTGGATGTGGGTTGGGCCATTAAAGGGGTGGTTGGCAATGGGTTGGGTATTTCGTTTTGGTTGGACTCGTGGGCTGCAGAACAGCCTCTTGCTGTGGTGTTTCCGACTCTTTTTGAGCTGGAAAGTAACAAGTTTGCATTCGTGGCTGATCGGATTAACCATTTGGGTGGTGGGTGGGGTTGGGCGTGGAAGAGAAGCAGTTTATCCGCTGCTGAATCGCAGGAACTGCAGCTGTTGTGCAATTCTGTGGCTGTTCCGGCTGTTTCAGATTCGGCGGATGGGTGGGTTTGGGGGTTGGGTCAGAACTGCAGGTTTGCTGTTGGCGCGTTGAAGTCCTCGTTACACGCGGCCAGGTTTGAGCGTGCCTCCTTTGTCTTGCAGTGGAATTCATGGGCTCCCAAAAAGGTGATTATTCTCGCGTGGCGGGCTGAACAAGACCGGATTCCTACCCGGGTGGCGCTAAGAAGAAGAGGTATCAATATCAATTCGGTGTGGTGTCCTTTTTGTGGCAGTTTCGAGGAAACAACGGAACACATATTCATATCGTGTTCATTCTCTCAAATCTTGTGGAATCTTGTGGCTCAATGGTGCAACATCGGCTCAGTTTACATGTTTCACTTTAAGGACTTGCTTCAACTACATCTACATATTGGCGGTTCAAATAAAAAGAAAAAGGCGTTCAATGTGGTGTGTTTAACGACGATTTGGTGTCTTTGGAAGCATCGGAACGAGGTGGTTTTCAATAGTCAACAAGTTAATCTTACGAATCTACTCGGTGATATAAAATCTCTAAGCTTTCTATGGGTGAGATCAAGGGCGAAACAACCGTCCTTGGATTGGAAGTCATGGCGTTCTTTTAGTTTCTCTAATATAGGATGGTAGCATTTTGGTGTTTGTATGTCTTCTACTTTGTTGTTCGGTGACTAATGTACTTTGGTGTAACGCTAGTACCCCGCTAGCTTGGTGAAATAAAATCTTTCGTTGATCGTTCAAAAAAAAAAATATACAGCTTCTTGATTACCAGGATATGTATTGAGTTCCACCTCTTGTATTTTATCGAAAACGTAGTAAAAGATCCACCAATGACACTAGGTTCAGGTATTATGGAATTTGTATATATTTTTTTGAAAGTTAAATAACAACACATATTATGGTTAGAATTTATTAAATGCCCAAAAAGAATATGAAATTGAAAGTCTTGAGCCTGTATACCACCTGACTCCTTCGGTCCTTCCTATGGTGTTAATCCACCTCATGTACGATGTGGTTGTCATGACTCATGCAATCCGGGCGTTAACGTGTTGGATTGACTTATTGAAATTCTTCAACCATAACCTAACTCATATATTTATTCGTGACGATTTCATTTAAAATCGTGTCGTGTTTCATGTAAACAATGTTAGTAATAACTAGTGTCCTTGTAACGATTTAAACAATCAACTACCTTGATTTAAATTAAACTTTATTTTTCTTGGTTTTTTACCTAGTGTGTTTAGCTAATTGTATTTATTGATTTATCTTGTGTTCCCAATTACAAACTCGGGTATTTACATTTAGCTCGATACTATTATAGAATGAATAGTAACCAATAAAATTAAATTCTGGAAAGTGAAAAAAGAGGAGGAAAATGAACCAAATGGAAAATATTGAAATTGGAATAACCTTCACAATAATTCGTCAAATTTACTGGCTTTTTGATCTTTTGAAATTTTCACCCACACTCAACAAAGGGCTATTTTCTCCTATTTTGTCTAAGGAGTCACTTGCCGATTTGGTCGTACATCTTGTTCGGGCGGTCCACAACCCCTACCACCTCTAGCCGTTGGACCACCTCTTCTTCGCCCTCGCTTATTTGGGGCTAGTGGTTGTGTATCTGGAATTACAAAATCCGGAGACGGTGGTGGCATTTGGCTAAGATTATCTTCGAGTTCGGTATTCGTACCAAGCCCGTCTTCATCTAGGAACTCCATAGCCGGTTGATAACATCCTTCCCGTTGTGATGGTTCCATTTTTTTGATGATTGAAGGTTGTTTTTTATTGTTAATGTTTGAAGAATGAAGATTGTTTTTGTTTGTTTAAAATGACTAAAAAATGTTTGTTTTTTTTATAAACACTCAAAATAGTCATTGGCCAACGGCTATGAAAAAACACGAATCCTGGATTGCCGTAATAGGGGAGATCCTGGTAGTGATTCTACGGGATATTTGACTATTTGTAAAATGTGTGTTTAGAAAATTGTGAGTCTAAGGACAAGACCAAGGATGTTAAGAGACAACAGATTAGATTAGAAGAGTCAAGCCTCTAAACGTTAGTAAATAAAACAATGGGTTGGAAAAGTACGATGTGCTCGTAGTCTTTTCGATAGAAGTTGTAGTGAATATCGAATGCCAATAAAAGGATAAGAGACTCCTTCTTTTATAGTACCTCGACGTTCAAATTCCTCAGCCCATCCTCGACCCTTGGTGGGGCGGTCCAGGTAGAGGAGTCACTTGGTTTCCGGCCCAAGTCTTCAAGCCCAATTAATACAAGTGGCTTTGATAAAAAAAAATAAAAAATAAAAAAAAAGGAGAAAAGAGGGGATGTGATGGACGGGGTAAATCATGGTGTTTTAGATGCTTAACTATGTGTTTTTAATGCCGTTTGAGCGTTTATATGTTTTGAATGTGATAACTACGCAACTTTGTGTGATTGTAGGTTCAATGGCATATTTGGATGGATTTGGAAGCTTAAATGTGGTTGAGGTTGAGTTTGGATGGTGAACCGAAAATATGAAGGTGTTCATGGACGTTGAAGCGTTAAAGAGAAATTTTGGATGAGCCAAGAACACCCGAGTCGGAGGCTGCTACTACTACTACTACTACTACTACTACTACTACTAATAATAATAATAATAATAATAATAATAATAATAATAATAATAATAATAATAATAATAATAATAATAATAATAATAATCAGTGGCGGATCCAGTAATTTTTTTCATTGGGTTCCCTTTTTAGGTGTTCCAATTTCATATGACCAATCATAAAAATTTTGGGTCGGTTTAACGGTTCGGGGTCGGGTAAGGTTCATCACATAATAAAAATACGATACAATAATGAAAAACATCCATTAGAAAATTTAAAGCACGCAATATAAATACCATTGTCTTTCAGGGTAGTGAGGCGTTAATGGAGCCTTAATCCCTTTTTAGCGCTCCTTAAGGCCCTCTACACCGCCCCCGGGCCTTAAAATCCCAAAGCAACTCTCAGGCGTTACATTTTTAATGCTCAATTTTGAAAAGTTTTCTTGGAATGCGTACCAACCAATCAAATGAGGGGAGTGGGGCGCTAACTTTGCTCTCACTACGTATGGCCTAATATCAAATTGAGGTTTTAAATTAGTTAAAGTGTGAAGATTTATATACTTGCAAAAATAACCACAATAGTATAGCAAACATATTAAAAGAATATCGCCCTAACTAAATCGACAATGCAGTGCAAAAAAAAATAACATATCATTAAGTGTCATACAAAAAAAATGCCAAAAAAAAAACAACAAAATGTTACTAATGTTTCAGCCATCTTGGTTTCAAGATCTACAAACAAAACACACAAACCAATATTATTTCTCAATTTTATAAACCAAGTCGGTTTGAATTCAGGAACTAAAATTACTCAAATCATTAATTGAAAAAAAGATTAGGAATTGATGACGTGGGTAGCCTAAAGCAAAAATAAATAAACAACATCACTGAACAATGCTTAAAGGGTTGGAGCCTACAAAGGTTCAACAACCAGGAGCATCCTAGATTAAAAAGATGACTTGTCCCGTCATCTTTTTCATCGAGCAAAACAAACAAGCTGATGGAGTAACATCAGCCAACAGACCGCAGGTCCATAGCAGCTACTTACCATTTGTGGGATGTCCTTTAGTTGCAACAAGGCTCAAGGCAAGATGCTTTCTCCTTATGGAGTTCTCCTTTCTCTATAAATCAGAAGCTGATTCCTCAGCTCTGATTACACCATCACAATCACTTACACTTCACTCTTCTTATTCTTTTGGTCTTGCACGTGGGGAGAACAATTCTCTTCACTCGGATCTCAAGAACTTCTTTTTCTGGTTTCGAGTACATCTCAAACCAGAATCTTAAAGCATCTAAAACAATAAAAATAACCTTGAACCTCCTTCTACGTTTGCAACGTAGAAGGACACCACGACCTGCGTTAGGCAAAGTGGAACCCTTGAACCCCTGAACCTCCCTTGTGACTCAGAACCATCGTTAGGCAGTTATTTGTTGTAGCAACAAGTTGGCGCCCACTGTGGGGCTACGCCATTGTCTTTTCAAAAAATCAGTTGTGTAGCTCCGACTCTCTCCATGTCTGACCCTGAGTCCCAAGAGGAAGTCAACCAGATCTCTCCAAGCACAGATCAGACTTCTCCAGCCAGATCTGTGTCTTTCTCCACTCCGGGAGGCACTCCAGCCAGAACTCAGTCCCCACCTGCACATCATGGGACGACAAGCTTACAGACTCCACCTCCCACTCGTTCGGGGGTGTTTTCCCCTCTCCCTGACCTTGCACAAACCCCCCAACGTATAGATCTCACCCCTGAAGGAGTGGAGAGAAACTTTCTACAACTTAGATCCCTTTTGAACCAATATGTCATGAGGGAAAGGGATAAAGGAGTCCTTCTCCGTCTAGATTATGGCGAGGAAGAGGAAGTGTCACTCTCACAGGGACCTCCTCCTCCTCTAAATGCCACCTACAGTCATAGACCACAACTCGGAAGCAGTAGTGCTGGTCCCAGCAACACATTCCCCACCTCTCGGCACGAAGCAAGGTCCAGTCCTACTGCCTTCCCACTGTTTACCACCCAAGCCGCCACCACCGGTGCACCACTTGGGCACGAAGTCACCTTGGATCAACTCCTACGATCACCGATATCAAGAATCCCACCACCGGTAGCCACTTCATGGGAGCAAGCCATGGCTTCACTCCCCATGGCAAGGAACGCTTCCATGAGCATCCCCATGGTGACCGGCAATATAGCCACAACCGAAAACCTCCAAGGTTTTAACCTCATGCCTTACATGATATCACAAATGATGGCTAACTTCCCATGGCAGCAGCTCATCAGTCAGGCCATCGCTGCTCAACAGGGAAATCCGGTTGGAATAACCAACAACAGGACGGAACACCCTGTCAACCAACCCTACAAGCCAAACAGCCTATCTTGCTTCTCACCAGAAATAGCAGATTATGACTTTCCTAACAAGCTAAAGATGCCAGCTCATATAAGAACGTATGATGGCACTGATGAACCAGAAGATCACCTTCAGATCTTCTCAGGGGCTGCTCGAATCGAGAAGTGGGGTGATCCCGAGTGTTGCTTGATGTTCATGCAAACCCTTGTTGGATCTGCACGAATCTGGTTCAATGGCTTGACGGCTGGAAGCATCCGAACCTTTGACGAACTTGGTAAAGGATTCCTGGCCAACTTCTCACAACAGAGACGGTGTGTCAAGGATGCAACCGTCATCTTCCAGATAAAGCAAAAGGATGATGAAAGCCTGAAGAGCTTCATTGAAAGATACAAAAAAGAAGGTCTTACTTACGTTGGTGCTGATGAAAAAATGAAGGTTGCGGGGTTCATGAATGCCATCAGCTCAAAATACCTCACCAGGGAGTTTAACAAAAGTCTCCCCAAAACCCTTGAAGAGGCTTTAGAAAGAGCCAAAGCCCATATCCGAGGAGAAGAGGCTGTGGACATAAAGGAACAAAGAAAAAGGGCTTCCAACTGGAGAAGCAACAGCCCTACTCGAAAAAGAGGAAACTACGGTACCTATGACAACAGATCCAGGAGATCTGAGTCTCGGAGGTCCGAAAGCAGGAACCCTCCAAGCAAGGACAGAAATGTAAACTTTACAGCCCTCTCCAAAACTCCTCAAGAAATTCTAGCAATGTAAGAAGTCAAACACACCTTTAGACCACCTCGTCCCTTACCTAAAAGCAAAAGAAACGAAAACTCCAACCAGTATTGTGAGTTTCACGAAGAGAAGGGACACCACATGTAACACCCCAACCGATGGCGGAATCATCGAGGTGTCACGTAGTGACGATTGTTCAAAAGCACATGGTACTTAAATGTAAATATTATTAAATGAAACCCAAAAATTGTCTTACAAGGAAAATGGAAATACAAGGTCTTAAATGAAACATAAATAATGAAATAACTGCATAATAAAGCGCTAAAAGTATCTTGATCAAACTGCACCTGAAACATGTACAAAAATAGGTTTGGTCAACATAAGAAATGTTGGTGAGCATTCCTAGTTTTGATATATATAGTAGATTAAAAGTTATACAATTCAAGTGCAAGCTACAGTGTGGATATGTAAACCATGTATCAAACAAATGAGCGAAATCAACCCTGTGACTGTATAATGTACTGTATGAACTGTAGTGTACTTATCCAACAAGTGGATAATAACTTAACAATGGCCACGGATTCTCCGATGAAAAAGGGGGAGAATCAACCTAGGCGGGTTGTCAATCCAAATAGCGCTATCCAATGTTAAGGTCGGCTTGTACCATGTTAATGATTTCACTAAGTACAAATGTAATCCACATGTAATGTCTAAGCATAAAGCACGTTGTAAGCAATGCACATAGTACTAGAATTGTATTTGTAAAAATGTAAATTTGAATTGAACTTGTAATAATGTACATGAATCATCCCAAAATGTATAAAAGTAAAAATGGGATAGGAATACTCACTGTTCACGTAGTAACTTGAAATTGGACTGGACAACGAAATATGAACTTGAGATTTCTCCCAAAAGATTAACCTAAAGTAATTGATAATGTGTGAGTGAAATAACTCTAGGATGCATGTATATCTAGGGCTTCGAATTGGGGATTACGTTTATTTGTGTAAATAAACAAATTGTTTATTAATTATGAGAAATTTAATAAATAAATGAATAAAAGTCTTTTAATGAAATTTGAATTTAGGATATACACAATAAAGTGTTTGAAGTATAGAAATAATTTTTATAAAATTATTTCATTTAAAATAGATTTTTAAATCTATTTATTTATAAATAGTCATTAATTAACTTTAATATTTAAAAATACTAAAATTAAAGAATTCTTATTTTAAAAATCATATTTCTGTTCTAAATGATTAAAAATAATTTGTATAAAATTTTGGTGCAAAAATGATGAAAATTGGATTTGTTATGATTTAATTATGATTAAATCTAACAAAAATTAATTAAAAATATAAAATAAATGATTTTACTGGATTAAAAATTATTTCAGTAAAGTTTAACTTTAAATAAAGTCAGGATAAATTTTGGAGAAATTAATAAAATTGTTTTGATGTATAAATGGATTTTTATAAATCTAATAGATTAAAAATGATTTAATTATTATAAATATTAAATAAATGAATTTCTGAAAAATAAAAATTATAAATGAAACTTTTATAACAGATTTAACAAATGTAATTTTTTTAGAATTTATAAAATAGTTTTGGTATTTTAAAAAGAATTTAAAAGATTTAAAAGGATTTAATAATTATATATATTTTAATTGTTTGTGTTTAAAAAGAAAAGAAAAGAAAAAGAAACAAAACCGGTCAGAGCCGGGACTCGAACCCGGGTGACCTCTGGGTTAGCACATGGTCACAACCACTTGGCCTAGGCCGGTGGTTGTGATCTTTCTAGGTTAAAAATAAATATAAGCGCGATGTGAAAACTGGTTTATCCCCAAAACAAGAACACGAGCCCTAGAATTTTCAATCAAACAATCCAGGCAACATGAGCCCGATTAATTATAGGGCTTTTGTTGCTGGGTAGCCGATGAACAAAACCCATAACAAAAGTGTGACTCACAGTGTGTAATCGTGTGTAATCGTCGAGTCAAAGAAATAAGTCAACCACGAACTCGTTCAACAAAAATCAGTGTTTGATAGAGAGAATTGGAGGTTTAAGAAGATGAGTGAGCGAGTTGATTAGGTTCGTAGCACCTCTATTTATACTGAGGATCAAAGGTGGGTTCAATTGGAAGGTTTGACCTTCAATTGAATGCATACGCGTATGATTATCAAATTGGTCAACGATTGATTTGTAATAGCGTGTAATTGAGGTTGTAATAGGCCGATAATCACACTAATTTACTAAAAATGAATCAATCAATCGTTAATTGGACGGATTGATTAACAAGGCAACCCACAGTTGACTTTCCTTGTCAACTGTGAGGTTTTAAAGATGTGTATTTATTTAAAACGCGTCCGGGTTATAACAGACAAGCTGGTCCAGCCCAGTTGGTTAAGTGTGTGTGTAGCTGTGGCTTTGGCGCGGGTTCGAACCCCGGCCAAAGCATAATTATTTTTATTTTTATAAACAGCCTAAGGGGATTGGGCCTGGGATGATGGGCCAGACATGTAGGGTTTGGGCTGGGCTTGGAGGCTGTTGGGCTTCATCAGGTGGGCCTCAACATAATAATTGTTATTATTATTATTATCTTATATGATTTAAACGAACCCGGAATAACGTTCAAAAAATAAAAAAAATGCCACGTTTATTAATTGCGATAAAACGTACAGATAATTAAACGAATACAATGAAAAGTGACGGATGTCACAGCATCCCCTACTTTTAGAAATTTCGTCCCGAAATTCCTTTAAGTGGTAGTCTCTGGAAAGAGGTGAGGATACTTAGACATCATTTGGTCCTCACGCTCCCAAGTAAACTCTGGGCCTCGTTTGGATTCCCAACGAACTTTTACAATAGGAATTCGGCTTCGCTTAAGCGTCTTGACATCTCGATCCATAATCTCCACAGGTTTCTCTATGAAGCGCATCGATTCGTCAATCTGGATATCCTCTAAAGGAACATGGAGGTTATCTTCAGCCAAACACTTCTTGAGATTAGAAACATGAAACGTTGGATGAACATTATTGAGCTCCGGTGGTAAGTCAAGCTTGTAAGCTACTTTCCCAACTCGTTCAAGGATTTTAAAAGGGCCTACGAATCGTGGTGCAAGTTTTCCTTTCTTTCCAAACCGAAATACACCCTTCCAAGGTGAAACCTTGAGAAGTACCATGTCTCCGACTTGGAATTCTAGAGGTTTGCGCCTTTGATCGGCATAGCTCTTCTGTCTGCTTCGAGCAACTTGTAAGTTCTCACGAATGCGGTGGATTTTGTCTGTCGTTTCTTGTATTAGTTCGGGACCGGTGATTTGTGTTTCACCAACCTCGCTCCAACACACAGGGGAACGACATTTGCGACCGTAGAGTGCCTCAAATGGTGCCATGTTAATACTGGAATGGTAGCTGTTATTATACGAGAACTCAACCAAGGGTAGGTGCGTGTCCCAATTACCACCAAAGTCGATGATGCACGCTCGAAGCATATCCTCCAATGTTTGGATGGTTCGTTCAGTTTGGCCATCCGTCTGTGGGTGATAAGCCGTGCTAAGATTTAGTTGTGTACCAAGTGCGGACTGAAATGTCTGCCAAAAGCGAGAAGTAAACCAGCTATCACGATCGGAAATAATGTCTAGAGGAATACCATGACGGCTGACAATCTCACTGATGTAAATCTTAGCCAGTTTCTCAGCTGTGTAGGTCTCGCGAATGGGTAGGAAGTGAGCAGATTTGGTCAAACGATCGACAATAACCCAGATACTGTCATGCCCGCGAGTAGTGCGTGGAAGTTTTGTGATGAAGTCCATAGCAATGTTCTCCCACTTCCACACTGGTATTTCTGGTTGTACAAGTAAACCAGATGGACGTTGGTGCTCAGCTTTGACTTTAGAACAAGTAAGGCATTTAGCTACATAAAGAGCTATGTCCTTTTTCATACCGGGCCACCAATACAAGGTACGCAGATCCTGATACATCTTATCTGCACCAGGGTGAATGGAATAACGAGACTTATGGGACTCGTCCATGAGGAAGGTACGCAGGTTGTCACGATCAGGGATCCAAAGACGGTTCATGAAATAAAGTAAGCCATTTTTGGTTTCCAACTGATTTTCGGCTCCACACGACATTTCTTCGTACATGTTGCCCTCAGTAACAGAAATATGTTGGGCTTCAATAATGCGGAGTTTAATATCGGACTGGACCTGAGCACAATAAAGCTGGGCATGACCTTTACGACTAAGGGCATCGGCTACAACATTCGCTTTGCCAGGATGGTAGCGAATCTCGCAGTCGTAGTCATTTAACAACTCGACCCATCGTCGTTGTCGTATGTTCAGATCTTTCTGGTTGAAAATGTGTTGAAGGCTCTTGTGGTCAGTGAAGATCACACATTTTGTACCATATAAATAGTGACGCCAAATCTTAAGTGCGAAGACGACCGCTCCGAGCTCAAGATCATGGGTAGTGTAATTTTTCTCATGGTTTTTCAGTTGTCGTGATGCATATGCTATAACCTTGCCTCGTTGCATGAGGACACAACCAAGGCCTTGATTAGAGGCATCACAGTAAACCACGAAATCCTCACTGCCGTCCGGTAGGGTGAGAATTGGAGCATCACACAGTTTCTGCTTCAAAGTTTGGAATGCTTCTTCCTGACTGGGTCCCCATACATATGGTTTATCCTTATGGGTCAAGGAAGTGAGAGGTAAAGCAATCTTGGAAAAGTTGAGAATAAATCGACGATAATAACCCGCTAAGCCAAGAAAAGAGCGAACTTCCGTGGGAGACTTGGGTGTAATCCAATTCTTAACAGCCTCAATCTTAGATGGATCCACGTGTATACCCTTTTCACTGATAATGTGTCCCAAAAATTGAACCTCTTTAAGCCAGAATTCACACTTGGAGAATTTTGCATACAGTTGTTCATTCTTCAAAAGACTCAAAATTTGTCTAAGGTGTTGCTCGTGGGCTGATTTGGTCTTAGAGTAGATGAGGATGTCATCGATGAAAACAATTACGAACTTATCCAAGAAGGGTTTGCACACGCGATTCATGAGATCCATGAAGACAGCGGGTGCATTCGTTAGCCCGAAAGGCATAACCATAAACTCGTAATGCCCATAACGTGTACGGAAAGCTGTTTTTGGAATGTCGTCTTCATGGACTCGTAGCTGATGATATCCCGAACGAAGATCGATCTTTGAGAAACAAGTCGAACCTTGAAGTTGATCAAAGAGGTCATCAATGCGAGGTAAAGGGTACCGGTTTTTAATAGTGAGCTTATTCAACTCCCGGTAATCAATACACATACGGAAAGATCCATCCTTCTTTTTTACAAATAGGACTGGAGCTCCCCAAGGTGATGAGCTGGGACGAATGAAACCCTTGTCTGCCAACTCTTGAAGTTGACTCGCAAGTTCTTGCATCTCGGAAGGTGCAAGGCGGTATGGAGATTTAGCAACGGGCGTAGCACCAGGTACAAGATCAATACGAAATTCGACAGGACGCACTGGTGGAAGTCCCGGTAAATCATCAGGAAAAACTTCGGGAAACTCACGGACAACAGGAACATCTTGAATACTCTTGTCTTTACTTTTCTTTTCCACAATATGGGCCAAGAAAGCTACGTATTTCTTGCGTAGATATTTCTGTGCTTGGGTGCAAGACATGAGTTTAAGACCACTGGATGGTTTCTCACCATAAACCTGTAAAAAGTCACCCGATGCGAGAGGAAACCGAATAAATTTCTCAAAGCAGACAACTTCGGCATGATGTTTAGAAAGCCAATCCATACCCACGATAACATCAAAGCTTCCCAATTTCATGGGTATAAGATCAATGGTGAAGTCATGTTCGTTAAGGCTAAGAGTACAACCCAGAATGATAGAATCGATTGAGATGGGTTTACCATCTGCGACCTCGACCGTGAAAGGCGCTCCTAATCTAGAGCGAGTGTGAGATAATAGAGGTTCGAATGCTAATGACACAAAACTTTTATCCGCACCAGTATCAAATAAAATTGAAGCATAACGACCATCAAGTAAAAACGTACCATTCACTACGTCATTTGTTTCCTGAGCTTCTGTTGCATTGATGTTGAAAGCTCGACCACGAGCCACTGGGTTTGCTGCATGGTTTGCTGGGACAAGTGCTGGACATTGGTTTCTGAAGTGGTTCGGATCACCACAATTGAAGCAAGCTCGACCATATGCTATAGGTTGTGGGTTTTGGCGAGCTGGTTGAGGGTTAACAGGTTGAGCATTAATAGGTTGAGGTCGAAACGTAGATCGACATGTGGCAGCTACATGACCATACCTACCACAGGTGGTACAGTGGCGGCAAGGAAAATTTGCGGGGTGATGGTACTGACAGGTGGCACACTTGGGTAAGTTTCCACTGTAAACCTTCTTAACAGGAGGAGCCTGAGCCATTGGAGCCTGTGCTATTGGAGCCTGAGTTACTGGGGCCACAACAGCATAGTTTCTACCCTTGGCCTTCCGCTTCCTAGTGTTGGAACCGGTATTGTCTACAGCAACTCTTGATGATTCAGTAGTAGGGGTGGGGGTCTTCTCAGTTGATTTCTTGGTTCCTTTCCTAACCAAATTTCCCTTTTTGACGTGCTTGTCAGTCAAGGAGGCTGCAAGCTGAATGGCTTCTTCCACCGTAGTGGGTCTGCTTCCAGTGACTACATCTTGAATTAGGTCAGGCAGTCCCTCAATATACTTCTCGATTGCTCGAGAGACCGGGGTAACCATGTGTGGAACCAAAATACTGAGCTCATGATAACGGGTGTTGTATGCAAGATTTTCACCACTGTCCTGTTTTAACCCATGGAACTCTTCCTCTAGCTTCCTCATTTCATTCCTAGGGCAGAACTTGGCGATCATAAGTTCCTTGACCTCAGTCCAAGACAAGGATAGAGCAACATCAGCGCCCCGATTACGCTTCTCACCATTCCACCAGGTCAATGCCCCCTTTTGAAGGACACTGGTAGCATAGCGAACGCGGAGGTTATCAGGACACTCGCTGTTCACGAAGGTACATTCCATACTTTCAAACCATTGGAGGAGGCCAGTAGCACCCTCCTCTCCAGTAAACTTCGTGGGATTGCATGAGTTGAAGTGTTTGAAGGTACACCGAGTTTGAGTTGCACCCTCAGTATTGGTACTGTTGCTGTTCTGGGTTAACTCACTAACAAGATTCGGAATCACTGCAGCAATTTGCTCAGCGACAAGAGAAGCAAGGCGACGATCAGAACGTTGTCCAGAGGCACGAACAGTGCGTTGGCTAGCATCACGGAGCATACGGCGAGCAGACATCTACAAGACAGTCAATGAAAAGTTATGAGATTAATAAATGTAAGTGTAATAGTGCATAAGAGTTATGATCACAAGATATCGTATGTGAAATAAAGGTATATCATTTGAAATATATATGTATAACATGTTTGGATTGCCCTTGTCTAGCTATAAAGCCCAACAAGAACGTTGACTTTTCAAAGAAATTGAGCCCAATGGTGATCAAAGAAGACATGCTTTAGCCTATAAGTGGACACTCACTCCAGGAATCCCCAGGTAAGCATAACAGGTCCGTAAATGGATTTATGCGCTATGCTTGCCTATGCCAGAAAACCCAGTGTACAGGCGTCCACCCTTCCAGATTGCACGTGTCCTTTTTCACACTCATTAAAGTTCAACAACTTTGAAGGAGCAAAATAAGAGTAGGCATTATGCCTAAGAGTGTCTTCATGAAAGGTACTGCTCCTGCTCCATGATGATGTAGTCTTTCCACTCCTTGTAGGACACCATCCTTATACGTCATGATGAAAGATGAGGAGAAAGGAGAAGAAAGGGAAAGATTAAGGAAGGAAAGTGAAGGGTAATGCGAGGGATGGTAAATTAGGAAGTGTTGTACCTGGAAGTTGAAATTCGGTTATAGTCTAGGCTAAAAGGCATTCTAATAACCTAATTCCCTACAACCTGGCTCTGATACCAATCTGTAACACCCCAACCGATGGCGGAATCATCGAGGTGTCACGTAGTGACGATTGTTCAAAAGCACATGGTACTTAAATGTAAATATTATTAAATGAAACCCAAAAATTGTCTTACAAGGAAAATGGAAATACAAGGTCTTAAATGAAACATAAATAATGAAATAACTGCATAATAAAGCGCTAAAAGTATCTTGATCAAACTGCACCTGAAACATGTACAAAAATAGGTTTGGTCAACATAAGAAATGTTGGTGAGCATTCCTAGTTTTGATATATATAGTAGATTAAAAGTTATACAATTCAAGTGCAAGCTACAGTGTGGATATGTAAACCATGTATCAAACAAATGAGCGAAATCAACCCTGTGACTGTATAATGTACTGTATGAACTGTAGTGTACTTATCCAACAAGTGGATAATAACTTAACAATGGCCACGGATTCTCCGATGAAAAAGGGGGAGAATCAACCTAGGCGGGTTGTCAATCCAAATAGCGCTATCCAATGTTAAGGTCGGCTTGTACCATGTTAATGATTTCACTAAGTACAAATGTAATCCACATGTAATGTCTAAGCATAAAGCACGTTGTAAGCAATGCACATAGTACTAGAATTGTATTTGTAAAAATGTAAATTTGAATTGAACTTGTAATAATGTACATGAATCATCCCAAAATGTATAAAAGTAAAAATGGGATAGGAATACTCACTGTTCACGTAGTAACTTGAAATTGGACTGGACAACGAAATATGAACTTGAGATTTCTCCCAAAAGATTAACCTAAAGTAATTGATAATGTGTGAGTGAAATAACTCTAGGATGCATGTATATCTAGGGCTTCGAATTGGGGATTACGTTTATTTGTGTAAATAAACAAATTGTTTATTAATTATGAGAAATTTAATAAATAAATGAATAAAAGTCTTTTAATGAAATTTGAATTTAGGATATACACAATAAAGTGTTTGAAGTATAGAAATAATTTTTATAAAATTATTTCATTTAAAATAGATTTTTAAATCTATTTATTTATAAATAGTCATTAATTAACTTTAATATTTAAAAATACTAAAATTAAAGAATTCTTATTTTAAAAATCATATTTCTGTTCTAAATGATTAAAAATAATTTGTATAAAATTTTGGTGCAAAAATGATGAAAATTGGATTTGTTATGATTTAATTATGATTAAATCTAACAAAAATTAATTAAAAATATAAAATAAATGATTTTACTGGATTAAAAATTATTTCAGTAAAGTTTAACTTTAAATAAAGTCAGGATAAATTTTGGAGAAATTAATAAAATTGTTTTGATGTATAAATGGATTTTTATAAATCTAATAGATTAAAAATGATTTAATTATTATAAATATTAAATAAATGAATTTCTGAAAAATAAAAATTATAAATGAAACTTTTATAACAGATTTAACAAATGTAATTTTTTTAGAATTTATAAAATAGTTTTGGTATTTTAAAAAGAATTTAAAAGATTTAAAAGGATTTAATAATTATATATATTTTAATTGTTTGTGTTTAAAAAGAAAAGAAAAGAAAAAGAAACAAAACCGGTCAGAGCCGGGACTCGAACCCGGGTGACCTCTGGGTTAGCACATGGTCACAACCACTTGGCCTAGGCCGGTGGTTGTGATCTTTCTAGGTTAAAAATAAATATAAGCGCGATGTGAAAACTGGTTTATCCCCAAAACAAGAACACGAGCCCTAGAATTTTCAATCAAACAATCCAGGCAACATGAGCCCGATTAATTATAGGGCTTTTGTTGCTGGGTAGCCGATGAACAAAACCCATAACAAAAGTGTGACTCACAGTGTGTAATCGTGTGTAATCGTCGAGTCAAAGAAATAAGTCAACCACGAACTCGTTCAACAAAAATCAGTGTTTGATAGAGAGAATTGGAGGTTTAAGAAGATGAGTGAGCGAGTTGATTAGGTTCGTAGCACCTCTATTTATACTGAGGATCAAAGGTGGGTTCAATTGGAAGGTTTGACCTTCAATTGAATGCATACGCGTATGATTATCAAATTGGTCAACGATTGATTTGTAATAGCGTGTAATTGAGGTTGTAATAGGCCGATAATCACACTAATTTACTAAAAATGAATCAATCAATCGTTAATTGGACGGATTGATTAACAAGGCAACCCACAGTTGACTTTCCTTGTCAACTGTGAGGTTTTAAAGATGTGTATTTATTTAAAACGCGTCCGGGTTATAACAGACAAGCTGGTCCAGCCCAGTTGGTTAAGTGTGTGTGTAGCTGTGGCTTTGGCGCGGGTTCGAACCCCGGCCAAAGCATAATTATTTTTATTTTTATAAACAGCCTAAGGGGATTGGGCCTGGGATGATGGGCCAGACATGTAGGGTTTGGGCTGGGCTTGGAGGCTGTTGGGCTTCATCAGGTGGGCCTCAACATAATAATTGTTATTATTATTATTATCTTATATGATTTAAACGAACCCGGAATAACGTTCAAAAAATAAAAAAAATGCCACGTTTATTAATTGCGATAAAACGTACAGATAATTAAACGAATACAATGAAAAGTGACGGATGTCACACCACACCAACGACTGCTTCCAGCTTAAGAAGAGGATTGAAGAAGCAGTTAGATCTGGAGAACTAGCCCACTTGGTCAAAGGTGTCAAAGAAAACATAGCTGATGGCAAGAAGAAAGACGTTGCCATGGTGTTTGTTGAGAGTGAAACACCAAGCAAACGGCAGAGGTTGGAGGATTGGGAACGTCAAAGCATCTACTTCCCTTGTACCAACGAAGAAAAACATTGTGATCCACTAGTCCTTGAAGCCTTCGTGAGTTCATGTCAAACACAAAAAGCCTACATAGACACCGGAGCTGCTACGGAAATCATGTTTGCAAAATACTTCAACCTTCTAAGCCTCGAAGAACGCTCCATGCTCAAGCTAGCCGAAGCTGCCATCAAAGGCATAGCCGACATTCCCATCAAGCCCTTGGGCGAAATAGTGCTCGATGTGACTTTCTCTGATGGACAAATGCGAAGAACCGAACCATTGACTTTCGTTGTCTTGGACCTACCATCCAGTTACGATGTCATCATCGGTAGACCTGGTGTAGTAGCCTTCGATATGACCGTTTCCATCAGCCGGAAGAGTGCCAAGTTCCCCACCAAAGAAGGAGTAGGAACCCTCCAACCATCAACCTCTGTGTTAACGATTGTTGAAGAACAGAGCAAACTCGGTCTTAGCATCAATCAAAAATACCCTGATCAAAGGATACGGGTAAACACAGCCCTTCCTAGGGAAATTCTTTTAAAGCTTGAAGCATTGCTAAAAAAACAATGTCGATGTTTTCGCTTGGTGTCCTAGTGACATGACAGGGATCCCTCGTGAGATTGCTGAGCATGAACTTAAGGTTCCCCAAAACATCAAACCAATAGTGCAAAAGAAAAGAAGCCTTGCTCCAGAACGAAGCAAAGCAGCTTGCCAGGAGGTTGACAAACTGGTTGAAGCAGGAATCCTCCGAGAAGTCAAATACCAATCCTGGGTTGCAAACCCAGTAATGGTTAAGAAACCTGATGATTCATGGAGGATGAGCATAGACTTTAAAGACCTCAATAAAGCTTGTCCAAAGGATTGCTATCCTTTACCAGAGGTGGATCTGAAAGTTGACTCGTTGACAGGTTACCTTTGAACCTAAGAACAACTTTTAAGTTATCCAACACCTCCAAAATTGCTTTTTGGATGCCTATAAAGGTTATCACCAAATACAAATGAAGGAGGAAGATGAAGAGAAGACTGCCTTCCATACTGACAAGGGTATCTTTTGTTACAAAAAGATGCCCTTCGGTTTAAAAAATGCAGGTGCCACCTATCAAAGGTTGGTCGATAAAGCCTTTGCCAAACAAATTGGCAGAAACATGGAAGCATATGTGGATGATTTAGTCATCAAAAGCAAGACTGAGGACGAAATGCTTGCAGACATACAAGAAACCTTCAACAATCTCAAGAAGATCAACATGAAACTAAATCCTATCAAGTGTTCCTTCGGTTTCGAAGAAGGGAAATTCTTGGGTCATGTCGTAGGGAAACAAAGCATAAAAGCTAACCCGAACAAGGTTCAAGCCATCCTCAATATGAAGTCACCACAAACCAAGAAGGAGGTGGAAAGCTTGAACGGCAAACTTGCCGCCTTGAAACGTTTCGTGTCGAAACTAGCTGAAAAATCCCTACCTTTCTTCAAAACCCTCAAAGGTTGCACTGACAAGAAAAACTTCAGGTGGACGGAAGAAGCAGAGGAAGCCTTCAACACCATGAAACACTACCTGGCTTCCCTTCCCACCATTGCAGCATCCGAAGCAGGGGAAATTATCTCTGTCTATCTTTCAGTCACTGAGGAAGCCTTCAGCGCTGTTCTCACTATCGAAAGAGAGAAAGCTCAGGTACCCGTTTATTTCTTCAGTAAAACCTTAAAGTTAGCAGAGGTCAAGTACCCTCCTTTGGAAAAGTTGGCCTTAGCCCTGGTACAAACAGCCAGAAGGCTTCGGAGGTACTTTCAAGCACATCCTATACAAGTAATCACTGACCAACCAATCAAGAATGTGCTTGAAAGGCCTGAAACCTCGGGACGACTAGCCAAATGGGCTGTTGAGCTAGGTGAACACAAAATCACCTACGTCCCGAGAAAAGCAATAAAGCACAAATACTTGCTGATTTCATTGCTGAAATTCCAAGGGTAGAAACTGCTAAGGTTAACATGATCATAGACGAACCTCTTGATCCTGAAGCCTGGAAGCTTTACACAGATGGAGCTTCCAGCGTTGAAGGCTCGGGAGCTGGTCTTATATTAATCAACCCTGAAGGGTTAGAATTCACATATGCCCTTCGTTTGGAATTTCAGACAACAAACAATGAAGCCGAATATGAAGCCCTGATTACAGGACTCAAGCTTGCAAAAAAGATGATGGTTCACAAGCTTCAAGTGTTCACCGATTCACTACTGGTCTATAGCCAAGTGAACGATAGCTACATTGCCAAAGAACCCAACATGAAAAAATACAAAGAGAAAGCCAAGGAAATCATGAACACTTTCCAACAATGCAAGATCAAACAGGTTCCGAGGTCCCACAAC
The DNA here is from genome assembly GCA_028751855.1 of Ambrosia trifida. NCBI lineage: Eukaryota > Viridiplantae > Streptophyta > Magnoliopsida > Asterales > Asteraceae > Ambrosia > Ambrosia trifida. Next base: position 121,808,515 of record CM054127.1, read on the forward strand.
AAAAAGGCTGACGCCCTAAGCAAGCTTGCCTCGTTAACTTTTGCCCACCTCACTAAGAAAGTATTGGTTGAGGTGATCAAGCATCCTGCCATATCAGAGTTGGAAGTCCAAGATGTCATCACTGAAAACGAACCAAACTGGATGACTCCGTTTGTAAGGTTCCTACAAAAAGGAGAACTACCACAGGACCCTGTTGAAGCTGAAAGGATCCAAAACAAATCCAAGCAGTATACCATACAAGATGAAATGCTTTACAAAAAAGGGTACTTAGCCCCACTGCTCCGATGTGTAGGACCTGAACAGAGCAGGTACCTGATTAAGGAAGTTCATGAAGGAATCTGCGGAGCCCACTGCGGTCCAAGGTCAGTTGTGGCAAAGCTTATGAACCTGGGATATTTCTGGCCCTCCATGCATCGTGATGCATCAGAACAGCTGAAAAGATGTGAAGCCTGCCAAATTCACGCCCCCATCCTCAAAAATCCCAAGCATGACTTGGTGCCTGTTAATTCAGCCTGGCCGTTTTACAAATGGGGGATGGACATCGTTGGACCCTTCCCACCAGCAAAAGGAGGGGTCAAATTCTTATTGGTGGCAGTTGATTACTTCACAAAATGGCCAGAAGTGAAGCCCTTAGGGAAAATATCAGGAAAAAAGATAATTGAATTCGTTTGGGAAAACATCATTTGCCGGTATGGCCTACCTGGGGTGCTCGTTACGGATAACGGCAAGCAATTTGCAGAGAAACCATTCAGTGATTGGTGCAAGGAGTACCGGATAACTCAAGTCTTTAGCTCTGTGGCATACCCCCAGTCAAACGGCCAAGTTGAAAGAATGAATAGGAGTGTGGTTGAAGGGATCAAGGCTAGACTAGGCCGACAAGGAAGAAACTGGTTGGAAGAATTGCCAAGCGTTCTTTGGGCAATTCGAACCACTGAGAAAACAAGCAATAAGAAAACCCCTTACAGCCTTACCTTTGGATCTGAAGCAGTAATACCTGCCGAAATCGGAATCACCACACCAAGAACCTTTCATGTCTATGTCCAGGCAAATGAACAAGAAACATTGCTTAATCTTGATCTCCTAGAAGAAGCAAGGGACTCAGCAGCCATCCGTGAAGCTCAATACAAACAAAAGATGGAGTCCTACTACAACGCCAGGGTTAAGCATGAACGATTCAAGCCCGGTGACCTGGTCTTAAGAAACAACGAAGCAAGCAAGAAGGAGAGTCAAGGGAAGCTAGGACCTAAGTGGGAAGGCCCATACACAATCCTAGAATCCCACAAAGGGGGGTCCTATAAACTGGCAAGCATGGAAGGCAAAAAACTCCCCCGTCACTGGAACGGCAAGAACCTCAAAAGGTTCTTTGTTTAGGTTGTAAGAAAATGTTGTTCTCTTTCAAACGATGTAATGTTAATCCATCTAATGAATGAAAGGATCACTTGATCCTCTTTTAGAAACTTTGTCTTTCTATCCTAAGTTCAGGTTGAGAACCTTGCAAGAAACTCCATGGTAGAGACCATGTAAGGGGATGAGCTCCCAGGCCATTTCGCTCAATAGGTTCGAAGGATAAACGGACTTATATAAGGGGTGAGTTCCTAAATCAATCCTACTCCATGAGATAAACAATAAACACTTTTATAAATCTCATAGACGGGTTTGAACAACATACACCAATCGTTCCTTAAGTTTAAAAAACAAACTTATGAAAATACATTGAGAACACTTAAATAAGTGTATATAGGATAGATGGTGACATGTTTACCTAGACTACCATAAGGATGAATGACTGCAGCATTCAACCTTTGAAGGTGCTACCGGATAAACATTCCCAAACAACAACAAAGACAAACACACATAAACAACAACAGATGAACAACGATAAAACTTAAACACCAGCCATAAAGGCTTAACATTTAAGGGCTTTTAGCAAAACCAACGAGTAGCATAATTGTTCAAAGGGCAACAGCCCATAACCATCAAGGAACCACTAAAGGTTCCAACAAAAGATGAAAGTGTTTTGAGACACAAACATAAAGTTAATTGTTTTAACAAACCAAGATGCAAAGAAAGCTACGAATAGGAAGTTCAGGCATCGTCACCCGACCCTGAAGGCTTGGAGGCTTCATCCTCATTCCCAGCCTTGACCACCTTTGCCTTCTTTGCCTTCTTCCCCTTCTTTCGTAACTTCTCCACAAGACCAGCTTGTAACACCTCGCCCCTCTCACCACCAATATTGTCCGCTTTGCACATCCAGAGCTCACGGATTTATTTTTGGTTGCCCCGGTGGAGACTTCCCAGGAGGTCACCCATCCTGAAATTTCTCCCACCTGAGCACGCTTAACTGTGGAGTTCTCCTCTCATCCACTAACATTAAGCCCCAAAACGCGTTGGTGATTTAAGAGGCAAGACATTACTTATGAACCAAGGATCTCTCCTGGCCACGGCCGATGTGGGATTTTCCTAGGGTGTCACATTCACCCCCTGTTAGAGTCTCATCGTCCCTGATGAGGTGTGTTCTTGGGGTGTCACATTCACCCCCTGTTAGAGTCTCATCGGCCCTGATGAGGTGTGCACCCACCATCCCGAATGGCACAGGAGTGGCTCTGATACCAATCTGTCACACCCTCAAAATCCACTTGTGGAGTTTTACCGCGAGGCGCATGACAAACCAGGATCCAAGTCAACGATCACAATAAACAAATCTAAATGAACATATGCAATTTCAAAAACATAGTTTAAAATTCCCAAATACAGCGGAAGCTTATTCTCAAAACATAATCCAAAAGTAAACCAAATTATTCAATGTTTGAAAACCATGCAACCCTAACTAGACGCCGTGTAGACGCGTGCGCCCTAGTTCCGTAGTGCTACCTTAGCGACCTGAGAAAACATGTAAGAGTTACGTCAGCACAAAAATGCTGGTGAGTTCACAGGTTTTGTAATCAAAGTATCAAGTTCAACCTGTCCATACTATATCAATTTGTAAACCAAGTACGCTAGCTAGGCGTATGTTTTGTTACTACAACGATTGGAAAACCATTACTAACTCGCAAACCAGATGTCGTGCCTGAATAGTAAACCTGTTCCTGTTTGAGACAATATGCACTCGCCGACCCTCCAAGCCGACGAGCGGGGTTGGTCACTCCCAATAGATCTATTCATATTTCCCCGTTGTGCTGACCCGTACATTCATGGTTTCCCCCGGGGCTTCCAAAGATCGTATAGTAAACCATAGAAACCCATAGTATGACAGTTGTTACCAAAACATAAGTTTAACACATGTTTTCTCCCCCAAAAAGTGAAACCAGTTAAAAGAGGGGCCGTAAACTCACCTTAGGTTGCGTTACTTCGTATTACGAATAAAATCAGCAAGCTATGCTAGCCCCGTAAGACGGCGACCTAACATGTGACAGTTACAAGTAATTAGACTAATAACCCGTAGGTTAGTTAGTCCCTAGATGTCCAGACCATAACAAAGTTCGTTTGAAAACACTGTGACTGTTAAATTAACCCAATGTACAAGACTCGACATCCCATTGGTGACCCGAGACTCCCCGTGTTATACTTGCACTCTCAAACATACAATCATGCAATCACACTTAACATACGTTAAAATCCAACAAGTTGTAGCACGTAGTTCAAGTATCTCATAAATAAGTCCGAGCACATGTTACCAAGTTATTAGATATGTTACGGGGTTCCTAGCATGTTCTTAGGTGTCCAATCGGGTCCCGAAATGCTAAATTACACTTACAACAGCAGTACAGACGATTAGGAAAAGTCAACTAGTGATTATGTGGGTCAACAAGCATTTAGGAAGGCTAATCGCCTATACTATAGGCGATTAGGGTCATGAGGTATGCAAATCATGAGTTTATAGGCGATTACGTCGTAAGGCATGCAATTCAGGGCTTAACTAGCATTTAGGATCGTAATCGCATGAAGTAAAGGCAATTAGGCTCCTATTCGCCTATACTATAGGCGATTAGGGTTTCCCATCAGGCGAGTAGCCTCCTAATCGCCTATAGCATAGGCGATTAGGATCCCTATTCGCCTTTAGCCCAGCTGTTCCAGTTTTTCGTGCGTTTAACACTCCAAATCAGATCCAGAACGTGTGTAAACATCAAATTTCAATCAAACAACCATATCAAACATATTTTAATCAAAATCCTTCATTTAACCTCGTTCTATCAGCCCTGCATGCAACCATGTATCCCAAAAACAATACACATAGCATGAAACATCACATTAACATGCATAACCGTAACCCTAATGAACAATTACTCAGATTTTATCAACATGCTATCATTATCAATCTGTAACTACCTTAATATCATGCTAACAATCCTTTTTGAATCACAAAAACCCTATCTTTTAATTATAAACACACATACAACATGCATAATAGCTAGAATCCGATTAACAATGATTATTAACGAATTTCAGAAGACACATACGTTTATAAACAGGTCTGGATCATTAGGGATTCAATAAAAACATTATTAAAGGTTGCATGAATGAAAACCACACCTTAGGTTTATGATAGATTGATGTAATAGGCTTGAAATCGGGTATTTTGATCCAAAATCGTGTTCCAGAGGTTGTGTGTGTGTTGGGACGAGTTGTGGGACGACTAGGGTTGTTATAATGAAGTTTAGGAGGTCAAGTATGGTATTTATAGTCGTTTTTAGTCGTCAGGTACGTTGCAGGCGATTACGTAGCTCCTATAGGCGAGTAGGGTTGCTAATCGCCTACCCTATAGGCGATTAGCATGCTATTCGCCTATAGCATGTCCCATTCGCCTCTCCTATAGGCGATTAGCCCTCCCTAATCGCCTATAGGGGTTGGTTCAGCGTATTTTGCGCGTTAAACCCCGTTTTAACATATGTTAACACATTTTCACATACCGACAAGTCACATAATGATTATAAACACATAATATATGTAAACAAACACATTCACACTCGTTCACCAATTCCCGGGACTCGAGACTTGTATGTTCCCTATGCTCTGACGATTCTACGAATCGTCACCCCTTGTACACTTGGTTAAGGACTGACATCTAATGAGCCTCTAGACTGACATCTAATGATCCTCTATACCAAACTAACAGTTCCCGAACCGTAACACGACTCAACTATCCCAGTTAAGTATAATATACGCGTGACTCGCTAAGGTAGACTTTAATCTAGACAGCGTTGTTAACCAGAATTTGTCGGGTGTCACATCATCCCCACGTTAAAAGAATTTTCGTCCCGAAAATTGCACAAGTACCAAAAGGAATAACAAAAGAAACAGACAAAAGATAGAAACCAAGAGAGAGATTTACCCGAGTTGTCACACAGCTTCAGAGGCTTCAACACTAGCATCCTTGGAAAATGTTTCAGCCACATCCAAAGTCTCTTCACTATCGCCAGAATGTGCCCTCTTCCTTGAAACGGATTGAAGCACCTTAGCAGATACAACTTCGTTTAGACCAGCAGGCTTCAATTCTTTCAGCTCCTTCAAGGGTTTCCCATAAAAGGAAGAGACTTGTGCAACATAAGGATAGCTGGAGTGTTCCATCTTGAGGACAGTTTCCTTGAATACATCCAAGGAGTTAGGCTGATAGAAGGGAGATTCTTCCAAAACTTGGCCGGACTCGTGAGCTTTGAACCCTGCAATAAAACCAGCATGCTTACCATGGGTCGAAAGCTTGGTATACACCTCCCCAAGGGCAGAATTGAATTCGACAGAGTGAAGGAGATAGGTAACGACTTGCTGAAAGCCTTCTTCAATTAACCATTTGTTATCACTATGGGCAACAGCAAAAGAAACCTCCAATCCCTTCTTTTCACTTTCAAAGGCCTTTTTCTCTGCTTCCAAAGCCAACTTATCTGCCTCCACCTTAAGCCTAGCAGCTTCATGCCTCGCCATCTCAGACTCATGCCCGTTTTTCAGTTCATCAATCAGGGCTATCAAAGTAACCTCCTTCTGAGCATACTCCTCAGCATCCCTCTTCATGTCAGCAATGGACTGTTTCATCTCCCTCTTCTTCTTGGCAAACTCACTATACTTACCCATAACCTTCCTAAACCTGCTAATCCCCTCTGGCAGCATAGCAGCAAGGTTGCAAGTACCCACCATCATCTTTGCCAACAGAGCATCATCATCCAAGCCCTCAAGACAAGCCTTGGCACCAGGAGTAGCAAAGTGTGCAAGAACCTCTTCACAGACAGCCGAAGACTTGAAGTTATCACTAGACTTCACACTCCACCCAGGAACATACAGACCTTCCTCATCAAAACTAGCTGACACATCCGTTTCTTTCACCACCCCAACCTTCACCTTCTTGCCCTTGCCTTTCTTAACAACAACATCCACCAGAGCATCATCCACAGTCTGATCTTTCTCATCATCAGACTCTTCAATATCATCACTGACTGTCACTGCTTCAGAAGGATCAGCAGACTTGGCAGCCTTCAAAAGCCGTCTGCTAGACCTCCTTGTTGAAGCCTTGGAAGAACTAGCTTTAGCAAAACCCTTCACATTAGGGACAGCAACATAATTGGTCCCGTCATACCTTCCTTTCTGATACTTGGTCAATGCATCTTCCCCATCTGCTGCTTCAGCATCAGCAAAAACAACGCCCGAAGCATCATCACCTTTGATAAAGTCAAGAGCTGACATAACTGCAAAAATACAACACATAAGGAAAAAACAAAGAAAGTGAACGAAATCAACAATAAACAAAATTCATACCCTGACCATCCTTCATCACAACAGGATCTCTACCCGGCTTGTCCCAACGAGTGCTAACACCGGATAATACTAAGAAAGGTTCAGCAAATGGACGAAGCCTCAAAGGACAGGCTCTAAGAGTTGTTAGAAAGTTATCATCTAGTTCAAACTCTGAAGGTTCCCCTTCATTAAGAACGGCCTCAGGATGTCTCCACACAGGCTTAAAAGGGAAAATAGAATCAGACACCCAAAAGAACCTATTCTTACACTGCCCAACCGTTGTAACATGGGAAGAAAGAAGGTTAGTCTCCACTGATGACCCCTCGAAGGTGAACCAGTCACCATTCTTGGCAAGGCGAAAGAATCGCCTGAACATCAATAGAGTGGGAACATACCCTAGGGCTCTACAAAGACATTCAAAGTGTAAAACACGGCCAACACCATGTGGATGGATTTGACCAAGGGAAACCCTATAATACTCAAGAACATTCAAAAAAAACACAGAAAAAGGATGACGAAGGTTTGCAAATTCAAAATGACGACAGTACAAAGCAATAGAACCAGATGGACATTCAGAAACAGAAAGTTTTTTACCAAGAGCCACGGGATTGAATGACAAATCTATATCCCACTCGGCACAAAACGATTCCACCTCTTTCTGAGAAAGAGTGGAAAAAGTAACGGCCATGTCCTTTTTAGCGCCCATTGTGCTTAAAAGGATGATCAATAAACAAAACAACAAAAAGAAAAGACTAACCTGCTGTGGTGAAAATCACGAAACCCTAAGATGGATCAAACGTTTGAGAGGATGAAAATGAAGAAAGGAAAAGAGTAAAGTGAAAAATGAAGTAAAGAAGGATTAAAAAAGAAAAAAAGAAACGGTTATTTTAATTTAAAAAACCGTAATTATGACATGCAGTAAATTACCTCTGAGCGAATTGCCACATGTCACATCAACAGTCCAATCAAAATTAAATTGCTGAGTAATAACCGCCCAAATCACAGCGAACCCTCGAACCTTTTAAGCAAAGGATAAACTAAGAAAACAGTCAGAAGCTTTCAAGCTATCTCATCAAACCTTCTGACTTGGGGGGCTGATGACGTGGGTAGCCTAAAGCAAAAATAAATAAACAACATCACTGAACAATGCTTAAAGGGTTGGAGCCTACAAAGGTTCAACAACCAGGAGCATCCTAGGTAAAAAAGATGACTTGTCCCGTCATCTTTTTCATCGAGCAAAACAAACAAGCTGATGGAGTAACATCAGCCAACAGACCGCAGGTCCATAGCAGCCACTTACCATTTGTGGGATGTCCTTTAGTTGCAACAAGGCTCAAGGCAAGATGCTTTCTCCTTATGGAGTTCTCCATTCTCTATAAATCAGAAGCTGATTCCTCAGCTCTGATTACACCATCACAATCACTTACACTTCACTCTTCTTATTCTTTTGGTCTTGCACGTGGGGAGAACAATTCTCTTCACTCGGATCTCAAGAACTTCTTTTTCTGGTTTCGAGTACATCTCAAACCAGAATCTTAAAGCATCTAAAACAATAAAAATAACCTTGAACCTCCTTCTACGTTTGCAACGTAGAAGGACACCACGGCCTGCGTTAGGCAAAGTGGAACCCTTGAACCCCTGAACCTCCCTTGTGACTCAGAACCATCGTTAGGTAGTTATTTGTTGTAGCAACAGGAATAAATGAATTTGACTAACTTGTAGTTGATGCAAGAATAGGAAGAATAAATATGACATGGGTGATACAGTTAAATCAATCGTTGATGCAAGAATAGGAACAATACTTTCTTCATTATGTTTATTGATGGGAGACAGAGAGACGGGAGTGAGAGGCTGGGAGAACAGAGGGGTTTGGGCTTGTCTCAAATAAATCCTAGGTTTTGTAAAAAAAAAATAGAAATGAAAAATGAAAAAACCTGCCGTTCAAGATTCGAACAAGGGACTTGTTGGTTGTTATAAGGGCTTTCCACCACTAAAGCACTTATCATCTATAGAGGTGGGTTCCTAATTTGTTTTTCTTATGGGTTCCTTTCCAGATTTTTATATACATTAAGGTGGTGTTTGTTTTTCTCCCAGAAGCACTTCTTACCTCTTTTGTCTGCGCCGCGCAGACGCGGGCAGACGTTTGGGGCGGGCAGACTGTTTGTTTTTCGGAAGACATTTCACTCCAAAAGCTCTTCCTGACCTCTTCTTGGTGCAGACTTGGACCAAAGTCTTCTAACGTCTTCAAAGGTCTTCTCCTCTTCTCTTCTCCTCACCCACCACCACCACCACCACCGTCCACCACCTAGCATCGTCCACCACCACGGTCCACCACCACCCACCACCGTCCACCACCACCCACCATCGTTCACCACCACCACCGTCCATCACCACCACCGTCCACCCACCACCACTACCACCACCCACCACCACCCACTACCACCACCACCACCACCTTCCACCACCGTCACCCACCCACCACCACCACCTAGCATCGTCCACCACCACCGTTCACCACCACCACCACCGTCCATCACCACCATGGTCCACCACCACTACCCACCACGGTCCACCACCACCACCACCACTTACCACCGTCCACCCACCACCACTACCACCACCACCACCACCCACCACCACCACGGTCCACCCACCACCACCCCCGTCTACCACCAGACTGCTGTAAAAACTCAGTTTATTTAAATTGAAGTTTATTTCAGCAGCCTGCAGACGTTAACAAACAAACAGTCTTCTTCTTGCAGACTGCAGACCTTTGGTCCACCTCTTCTCCTGCAGATGTCTGCAGATGTGGTCCGCAGACTGCAGAACTTTTCCTGCAGAAAAAACAAACAGCACCTAACACTATAATTTCGAAACCAAGTGGGTTCCCGGGAACCCGCCGGAGAAGCCTAAATCCGCCCCTGATAATAATAATAATAATAATATTAACGTAAAAGAAAAAGAAAAAAAAAGAAATATGCAAATAAGAAAAGTTGCATTTAGGGGGTGTTTGGGATTGATTATTCAAAACAGATTATGCGTTTTGTAAAAGCAGAGGCGGAGCTGCTTATAGATTATTGCGTTTTGGTAGCCTAAAATACTGATTATCTGCGTTTTCAAAACGCATTCCCAAACACTAAAAACTGATTATCTGCGTTTTCAAAACGCAATAATCTAAAAATCATATTCAAAACGCAATCCCAAACACCCTCTTAATGCACATTGACAAAAACCAAAGAAGTCAAAATGCAAAACATTATTTCAGTGCATGACGGGTGTAATTATCATTTAAGCGGACGTAAGACGCGCGAGAGAAAAGACAACAACAGCAAAACAGGTAGTGGAGCAATATTCAACAACCGTAAGCCCTTCCTTCCAGCCGTAAGCCCTTCCTTCCAGCCGTAACCTACGGCGGTTATGAGAAAAAAAAAAAAAAGGAAAGTTGTTTCTCCAAGATATTTAAGCCAAAAACCTTCAACCCTAAAATTGGCCAGCCCCTTTGGACGAAAATTCATTATTCTTGGGAGCATTTTGAAGCTACAAACATCAAGATTCACCATCATTCATCCATACTTTTGATTTCAATCATCATGTTCGGTATCATTATTCATATTTTTGAGTTGTTTCTTGTTACTATGAGTGGCTAAACATCTTGTAATCACCTCCGGGTGTATGGTTTAATTGTGAAACTTGAATCTTGTTTACTTTGGTTTATGGTTTATTTTTCATTTAGTTGAAGAATTTATGTGGTTTTTATCATTTAAACAATTCACTTGTTTTCATATGCTTATCTTTTTATCATTCACATTCGGTTTTTCTTGTATCGTGAGTAGTTTGATAATTGGGAGGGTAGGTGATACTTGTGGGTTGGTAATTGAATTGTACAGGTTATTATTAAAAACTTGTGTTCGGTTATCACTTGATTTGAACCGTCCAACAAAGCTATGTCTATGTAGTATCCAATCATTTAAACAAGAGTAGGGTGGACCATTAACCAGAAATCTGGAGGGGATTACTTCTTTTCTATTATTGTTACAACTTCTTAAATTCAATTAAAAAACAAAGTAATTAGATTTTAATTTACTAGTTAACTTACAAAACTACTCTTTCCACGAATTCCCTGTGGAGACGACTCAACTTTCATATACTACTATTTTCATTATTTTTGACCGACCCAACGACATCGATCAGGATGTTATCGTCCTGACGATAATACACGTGGCATCCGCTGAGTGGACGCTGATAGGCGGCGGACACGTGGCTTCCGCCTGTTGGCTACTCTAGGGCGGTGGGTAATCATCCCTTATCTAGAAGTTGAGACAAGTGGCATAAAGTTTCTCTTACAGATATCTTGTCTTGGGAGCTGCCATGTCGTCGTCCTTTATACTTGTCAGGCTGGACGCAACCTTTGATTGGTTGAGGACTCTCACGGGCAGTCTGCTGCGTCAGGAACAGTTGTCCAGGACAGACCTGCCCTGGGATATGTGTCTCGATGCTGCCCTGAACGGTATCTTTTAGTCGTGTAGACGCAGGTTCACTTAAATTAATGAAGAAGCTTCGTTGTGCGTCCATTGGTTTGTGGACGCATGTTAGTCCGCTGACGTAGAACGGGCGAGAGATTGTGCATCCATTGTGTTTTGGATGCATGGTAGTCCGTTGACGTAGAACGGACGGAAGATCGTGCGTCCATTGTGTTTTGGACGCATGGTAGTTCGCTAACGTAGAACGTGCGGGAGAACCAGCGTCATGTTTAATGGGCGCAGCTCTATGTCAGTTGGTTCTTGATATGGTATTACTGGTTTTTGATACCATATCCCTTTAGGCTAATTGGCTGCCAACGGTCGAATTTGACTTGCTATCACACGCAAGCATAGTAGCGTCCACTCACTCGCATGGTCTTTCGCCCAAGGATTTTGTGGCTCGCGGCATCTCGCTCACGGGTCACAGCACATAGTCTAATCTTCAAAACCCACAATAAACAATCAAATTAAATCATTTGAATATAACTAAAATTATCTTAAAAAACTCAATACAAAATTACGAATGAATCTAATTAAAAACCCTATAGTTCGTTAATCAATTTATATTGATCCAACTCGATACAAAAACCTCACGTAAAGGCATTCTAATGTAAACTTTGTTAACAAAATCACGAGTGTGTGTAGACAAATGAAAAGAAAAAATTATTATCATTAAAATAAGTTATCTATATGTCCTTTATCGGTCAATCTTAGTGACTAAGAGCATTCACAACCCATCCCTCATTCCTTCCCCCATTCTTAAAATTTAAGAAAATCCTACAAAAACTCACTCCATCCCAACCCCTTTCCCCATACCCATTTCTAAAATTTACAAAAAACCTATGTTGAGCCCCCATATATGGGGTCTTCCATCCTTCCCCCATATCATTTAATAATAATAAAATAATACAAATGAAAGGTGGAGTGAATTAATGTTGGTTGTAAAGAAATAAAATAATAATAAAAAAAACTTATAGGGGGATATGAATGGGGAATGGGATGTGAGAGATTTTGCAAAAGTGAGTGGCAAATTTAAAAAACTATGATTTTTCCTTAAATTATATGGTTGGGGATGGGGGATGGGTTGTGAATGCTCTAATAATAATAAGAGATTCAAATCGTCATACACGAAGGACATGATCCAAAAATGTTCTTTAAATTAATATATTTAGATAATAAATAATAAACTGTTAACATAACCGAAGAGATGTGGTTATGGACCCACCTCGAGTCCATGATAAAGCTAAGAGGGTGTTTGGGATTGAGTTTGAAAATGCAAAAATATTTTTTATTAAAAATGTTTATTGGCTTATGATTTTTTGAAAATAAGTTTTAAAAAAAATGTTTGGATTAGATTTTGAATGAGAAACGTCAAAAAGTCAATAGATTGTTTTTTAAGTGTTTCACTTAACTTATTACGAATATTGGTTGTATGGGTGGTAGATTTGCATTTTTTTCCAAAAGACAAAAGACAAAAACCATGATTTCTAACTTCTCAAAAACAACTTTTACACCATTAAAAGCTAAAAGCAAAAAGTCAAAACATAAAGTGATTTTAGATTACACAAACAACTTATTGACTTATTGGCTCTTATTGACTTATTGGCTTCTTGGTAAAGCCAACAAGTCAATAAGTTGTTTTAAAACCCAATCCTAAACACCCTCTAAGTCACCACCTGCATTTCACCTTAGCTGTAACATCTGGCCCCTCTCACCACCAATATTGTTCGCTTTGCCCCGATGGGTTGCCCATCCAGAGCTCACGGATTTGTTTTTGGTCGCCCCGGTGGAGACTTCCCAGGAGGTCACCCATCCTGATACTACTCTCACCTGAGCACGCTTAATTGTGGAGTTCTCCTCTCATCCACTAGCATTAAGCCCAAAACGCGTTGGTGATTTAAGAGGCTTTGGATTACTTATGAACCAAGGATCTCTCCTGGCCACGGCCGATATGGGATTTGCCTACGGTGTCATACAAAGGTCCATGTTAATCTCCCAGAAATCAGTACTGTTACAATCACCCCCCCCTTAGGGACTCATCGTCCTCGATGAGGTTTGCCCCACCATCCCGAACGGCACAGGAGTGGCTCTGATACCATTTGTAACATCCGGCCCCTCTCACCACCAATATTGTCCGCTTTGCCCCAATGGGTTGCCCATCCAGAGCTCACGGATTTGTTTTTGGTCGCCCCCGTGGAGACTTCCCAGGAGGTCACCCATCCTGATACTACTCCCACCTGAGCACGCTTAACTGTGGAGCTCTCCTCTCATCCACTAGCATTAAGCCCAAAACGCGTTGGTGATTTATTAAGAGGCTTTGGATTACTTATAAACCAAGGATCTCTCCTGGCCACGGCCGATGTGGGATTTGCCTAGGGTGTTATACAAAGGTCCATGTTAATCTCCCAGAAATCAGTACTGTTACATTAGCAGGTAAAACAAAGACTATGCGGGGCCCTCACGCCACGTAGGATTTGTTGGCAGGGCAAAAAAATTATTCGAAAAGGACCCCTAAACAATCAGGCGAAGGCAAGTGCTACTTCATGATTTCCTCTCATAAAGGTTGACAGAGGGGGACATAAAGAACGGACGATATATAGTGACGTCCAGCCAATGGCTTCGCATCAGCACATTCCCTCCCCTGAATTCCATAACGATGAGCAGAGGAAGGACTAGAAGCCAGAAGGGATATTTGGGAAAGTGACGTATTGGCCAATCATCTCTTACCACCTCAGTTATAAATACCTTATTCTCCATAGGTAAAGGGACTTGTTCTAATATTAGGAAGTGGTTAACATGAGAACCCTCGTCTCTTCTCTTCTTAACAGCATTCACGGTGTTGCTAGTTTTACAGAAATACTGTTAGAGGTTGGGGATCATCCCGCCCCTGGTTAGTTTTGTGTTTCTAATGAAATATTAAATTCGTAATTTGAGAACAAACCAATAAAAACATTTTATGTTTATACTTAATTAAGGAACAAAATATAAGACCATATGTTGTGTCGCGAACAAGCAGGTGCGAGCGAGTCTGGTGGTCACCCCAACCACAACAGCCTCACGCGAACAACTGCGGCACGAGCACATGCGATGGTAGTTGCGTGCGTTAACGGGAGAAAGTGAGCTTTAGACGTGTCGGTGTTCACCCTTAGCCACAACGGGGTCAAGTTACCGGATTACTTGACAGTAAAGTCGGTGGCCCGTGCCTACTTACCCGCGGCCGACGACGAATAGTCTAAGGATGGGTAAAAATGTAATGTTCACAAATGGCTCGTGCGGACGTGAAAGGTTTCATAAACTATGATTTACAACAATTTATTAATTTACGTAAATATATGAATTTAATCGACTTAAATTAATAAGGTGGCGTAAAACAACCACGTCAGCCACATGACTGTTGTTGGAGCTAGTTGTCCAATTTTACACGACGTGTAGATCGATTTGGATTTGGACACGTGGATGGTGGATCATGACATTGAATATTGTACTGTTTGGGTCTTTACACTTCGCCTCCATTTTAAATTGGATTTTTCAAAAAACCTCCTTCTAGTTTTTACTTTGATATTTATATCTTCAACCTTTCATAATAAGACAAATGAGTACTATAATTTGAAAGGTGTTTGGTGATGTAGATTCATGTTTTGCAACTTACAACAGAAAAAAGACACGAGTGTGTTTTATATTTGTAACAAATCACTCGTCCGTTTAAAAATAATACAAACTATCGTATCATTGATGAAATTAAGACCAAGCATGGGGAGTCTTCATACTTAGACCATCTCCAATGGGTGCATTTAGGAGATGCATTTAAATGATTTGACATTGTTTTTGAAGAATTGCATTGAAGGAGGTTGGCATTTTAAACATGATGTTTGTAGGTAAGTGCATTGTATTGTGAGAGGGAACAAGAAAGAAAGTGAAGAGGGAAATGGCTATGAGGAGAGAGAAGATGAAATAAAATATTCGGCAAGCTGATGTGGCATAGGCAAGAAAGAGAATACGCATTTATAACTCTTGCATTGGAGATGGTCTTATGGTTTAAAGTGTTGTGTAATTTTATTAATATATCTCAAAATAATAACTTAATTTTCATAACACTTAGTATAATTATTAATTTATTGTTATTTGCTGTACTTTCACCCTTTAATGAAAATTCCTAGATTTGCTAAGAAAGGGCGTTATCATCTTAGCGCTAAACACACATTTTGAGATTTTTAGCGCCCATCGTAGTGGTGTTTGGGGCGCTATAATTGGATTAATGCCCCAATTAACGCCCCACTACACATGATCTAATGGTTGAATCATGCTTATGGGTGCATTGGTGTGAATTTATCTCATACCACACATCATAAATTAGTATGCATGAAAAATTAGCATCTCATGTATTGTTTTTTTAATCATACATCTTCCCAATAGTTGTAACTAGATAAAAAAAAAAAAAAAAACTTATAAAAATATAGGGTTGGGTTATTCTACAAAGGCTACAAAAAATAAGAATGGTGAGAAGGATAAAAAAACACAATAGAACATCAAATATGACACAATGAGCCACAAAATATAACACAGTGCCAAAAAATATAACACAATGCTAAAGAAAAAAGTCACAATGAATTGAAAAAATGACACAACGATGAAAATAAGAAAAAGACACAATGGTACATAAAAGACACAATGATATAACGCGTATTCTAAAAACTACAAGCTAAAACCCCAAAAAAACGAAGACCTAAAAACTAACGACGTAGGGTTCGATAAGACGATTCCAATGCCGCTTGAATGAGTTCAATCGGAGTCCATTTGATACCCTTCCTACGACTTCCTATTTTTCTTTCACTGTGTATTTGATCCTATATATTAATGTATCTCAAGATAAATGTATGATCATAGTAATGTCACTATTTGAAACGTGACGATTGTTTGAATTATGAAAAAAAAACTTTATGTATCTAAAATGATAGAACTTCTAATGTACGTATTCACTTAACGGACAACGTCATTCATAAATACAACACTATCAACAAAAAGAGGCATCGTTTTTGAAACGCGACAATTCATCAAAAGAATAAATTTGATGGGCTAAATAGTTATTATAGCAAACTGAGGGCAAACAAACATAAAATGATAACCAAACGAATTCGAACGGCCAGCACGATATCAAAGGGCCAGCTCAACTACCACTTTTCTCGCTGCATGATTCATTGTTCACAAATCAAATTATACAATGCTCTTAAATCGTTGAGAACCGTTGATCTTTTTTTAGTTTTATCTGTTAAGCTAACCAGTCAGTTTAATCTTTATTTAATAGATTTAAAATAGGTGAGTCATCGAATATACCGTTTGACCTTATTGTAACCATCATCATACAAGTATGACTTATATTTTTATTTAAAAAAAAAACAGTTACGGTCGCAAAGAATGTGTACCTTAGACTGAGCGGAGTGGGGCGGGAGAGGGGGCGGGAAGGGGGGGGAATACCGCCGCAACTAGGCGTGGAAGCCGGCGTGGAGGGGGGGGGGGGGGGGGGGGGCGGGAATGATCTCACCGGCGTGGGGGGAGAAAGCAATGCCACGTGACAGTTTATGATTGGGGGGCTTGATTAATTTTGTTTGTTACCGTTAAAAAAAAAAAAAAAAAAAAACAACCGTTACCCAACGGCTATATGTTAAAAAAAAAAAATTTATTATATATATATATATATATATATATATATATATAACAATAAATCCAATACACACACTCCTTTTTTTCACAAAATCTTCACAATACTACCATATATTTTCAAAAAAAATTGCAAGATGTCGAGCGATTCTTCGAGTTCAGACGATATGTTTGATCAACTCGCTTTGGATGACTTGGGCGAAGGTGCCGCAGAAATGTTAATGGCGACCGTTCAGAACGTCGTTAAAGCTATAGCGGACGACGAAGGGACCTCCGAACCACCCAAGCGTAGAAAGTATATCATTCGTGAACGAGAAACCGGAAATGAGTTATTGGTACGTGATTACTTCTCACCCGAATCAACATTCGATGAAAGAAGTTTTAGGCGTCGTTTTCGTATGAGTCGTAATTTATTTTTAAGAATAACAAATGATTTGGAAAATAAGTTTGATTATTTCAAACAAAGGCCCGATGCACGTGGTCAGATGGGATTTACCGCGATGCAAAAGGTCACAGCCGCGCTTCGATCGTTGGCTTACGGAATGACTTCCGACATAATGGATGAGTATCTAAGGATGGCCGAGCGAACGGCTAGAGAAAGTACTCAGTTTTTTTGTGCGTGCGTCATTGATTTATATTTAAAAAGATATTTGAGAAAACCAACATTTAGTGACGTCCACCAACTTTTAGAGTTTCACGAAGAAAAACATGGTTTTCCCGGTATGCTCGGGAGTATAGATTGTATGAAATGGGAGTGGGAAGTTTGTCCAACTGAGTGGCAAGGCCAACACGCTAGCGGTTTTCATAAAAGGCCGTGTATGATGCTTGAAGCGGTTGCGTCACAAGATCTTTGGATTTGGCATGCGTTTTTTGGTGTGCCCGGTTCGTTGAACGATAGGACTGTTCTTAATCAGTCCCCAATCTTCAACGATCTTATAAACGATATTTCACCAAAAGGAACTTTTTTTTTTAAACGGGGTAGAATATAAGTACGGGTATCTTCTAGCAGATGGAATTTACCCTGATTGGGCCGTGTTCGTAAAATCGTTTACACGGAGGACGACGTTAGACCCTAAGAGAAAAAAGTTTAACAAAGCTCAAATGGCTGCACGGAAAGATGTTGAGCGTGCTTTTGGTGTGTTGAAAAAAAGATGGCGCATTTTGGCCACACCCTGCCGAATGTGGGAAAAAGCGCAAATACGAAATGTGATGTACGCATGCATTATTTTACATAACATGATTTTGGAGGATGAAGGGCGTTCAATATGCGAGTACTTTGGTGAGGAAACGCAGCAAAGTCAACCAAACATTACGGATGAAGAAAGAAACGCCAACAACTTTGAAATCAAGAGTAGCCAAACACATCACAACCTTCGAGCGGATCTAGTTGATCATATTTGGAGTGTACCAAAAGATTACCCATCTGACGAAGACGATAGCGATAACTAAAATGTATTTTTTTAATGTTTTTATTAAAATTTCATGTATTTTTGGTTTGGTATGTTTTTTTTAATTTAACTTTGTAGTTTATTATGAATTAATATTATGTTTTTTAAAAATTTTGTTTTATATTTATTAAAAAAGAAAATTAAAAACAACAAAAAAAAAAGAAAAAAGAAATGCCAAGTGTCACTTCCCCCCACCTCTTCCCCCCCCCCCCCCTTCCACTCCCCACAATTATTTTCACCCCCACAAGGGCCCCACAAGTGCCACATGGCGCTTCCCCCCACCTCTTCCCCCCCCCCCCCCCCCCCACCACTCCTTATAGTCTTACCATGTCATCGGCTTTTATGTTACTTTTTCAAATAACATTTAAAAAGTTAAGGTTGTTATTTATTGAGGAAGGATAATGTACAAATGAACCTTAACGTACAAAGTGTAAGAAGGAACGTAGGCCGTAGATTAGGGTTAGATATAACGCGGGGGCACGATCGCAATATTTAAGAAAATTAAAAACGGTTTAACACAGGTAAGGGTATTATTGTCTAATTGCAAAATCAAATTTCAATTCAATTCAATTCAATTTAAGTCTCCTTTTTCTCTTAATTGGTTTTATGATTGGGAAAAAAACTCACATAATCGACGAACGTAATAAAAAAACAACATGACTAAAAACCATGCTCTGTTTTCAAAACCCTTGACCTTGAAACATGCTCTATTTTTTGTAAAGAAAAAACAGAGCATGATTCACTAACTAATTCGATTACAGATTATGGCTACGAAACGTAAAATCAAGTAAACATTTCATCATTGTTTGTAAAAACTTTTGGTCTTACTAATTAAACATCTACAACCTAAAAACGTTTCAATTAATCAGATGATGAAGGAGAAAGAAGAGTCATATGTGTTTGTTAATGATTGAAAAACGCACGTTATAAATGAATAAAACACACGTTATAAAAACGTAAAACGCACGTTATAAATTGTAAATGCATCCTTTTGTGAACTGAAAAACAACACCTTAAAACGCATGTTATAAATTGTAAACACATTCTTTTGTGAACTGAAAAACAGCACGTTATAAAAACGTAAAACGCACGATATAAATTGTAAATGCATCCTTTTGTGAACTGAAAAACAGCATCTTATAAAAACGTAAAACGCATGTTATAAACTGTAAACACATTCTTTTGTGAACTGAAAAACAGCACGTTATAAAAACGTAAAACGCACGTTATAAAAACGTAAAACGCACATTATAAATTGTAAACACATCCTTTTGTGAGCTGAAAAATATTTTCACCTTGTATCCCCACAAAAAAGAAACTCATGTCAGGAAACACAAAAGTTGACTTTTGTCAAACTAAGATGTGTGATTCAGTAATCGTATTGTTTTGGAAACGATAAGATCATGTCGGGGATAGTGGATTTTGCTTGGTTTTCTTTCAACAGAAAAACAGAGTACACAAATAATTGAAGAAAAACAGAGCATGGCGAAATTGCTTGTAAAACTCGTTGTTAGTTTGAATAGAATTTGAATTTACGTAAAAACAGGGATACAAAATTGTTGCTACAATTAGACCGTGATTAAAGACGTGGTTTAATTGTCTAAAATACTCTTGAATTGGATTAGAACGTGGTTGGGAGTTTTAACTGTCAGTTAGATTTCAATTAAACGTGGCAGTATATTGTTGCTTCTTACCCTTTGTATGTTAAGATACTTTGTACCAAATACTTTCTCGTTATTTATTTATATAAATACAGGTAAGGTTACTTTACAAATGTAATTTAATCCAGAGTCTTAAGATAAGAAGTGAAAATGATTTTTTTCTCCAGTATCAAAGCTCTAAACAAAAAACGGCCTACATTGATTGTAACAAACGTCAAGGGAGAATCTCCTCATGCCAAGACAATCAAAATCAAATACTAAGACTATATGGTGTGGAGACCAACTCCCCCAAATGACACATCAGCGCTAACTCTTTTTCTTCCTTTCCTCCCCTAAAATTTGGAAAATGGTATTCCCCTAATTCCCCTAATCCCCCTTCATTTTTTTATTATATAAAGTTTGATTAAAAGGGGGGGGGGGGAATCACATTACAAGGGGAGAAGGGGGAAGAAAACCCCAAGTCCCCGAAAATCAGGGGGTGGTGGTGTTCCCGATCGGGGTCTTGGCCACCTCAGCTCCCCGAGCTCACTCCCCCAACCAACACCAAACAGTGGTGTTCCCGATCGGGGTCTTGGCCACCTCAGCTCCCCGAGCTCACTCCCCCAATCCACACCAAACAGTCTAACAATCAATCACATCCATGAATATCATATTCAGTAACACATTAGAAAACTACTTTACTTCAAACATTCTATAGTCAAAACTCAAACATAAAAGTCAAAACATCATTCAATAGTTCATCAAACCTGTGTGGCTTAAGACAATTAGCCTACAAGGCTAATGGGTGTGGGGGACGTTCTCGGCATGTGGGGATTGTCCCACACCATCCCCACCTTCCGGATCGTTCTTTTATCCAAAAGTGACGGGGCATGTGACTGGAGAACCATGATACTATGTGAGAAGCACA
The DNA here is from genome assembly GCA_028751855.1 of Ambrosia trifida. Taxonomy (NCBI): domain Eukaryota; kingdom Viridiplantae; phylum Streptophyta; class Magnoliopsida; order Asterales; family Asteraceae; genus Ambrosia; species Ambrosia trifida. The sequence continues at coordinate 121,829,426 of CM054127.1, forward strand.
TGCAAACACCTAGCCAGGGAGGACCATCCCCACATCCCTCGCTAGTCCACTTGAGGATGGTCCTCCCTTGTGATGACGTGGCAGCTAATGTAACAACCAGTGCTCCCTTGGAGGCTAGTATTCACACCCACCAGCCAAATCATGTTTATGTAAACAAAACATAAGTTAAACGTCAAAAACACTGTAGCATTCAGATTACAATAAATATAGAACAAGATTTAAGTACGATCTTTCTGATTTATACCTTTTAATATTGTGGTTACATAAATGTAAAGAATGACCATGTGTTGCTCAACACATGCAAGTTTTACTTGGTCAGATTTGAGAGTCATCATCATAGACTTAGGTAGTGTTTATAGAGCGTTGCTCAAATTCTACTTTACTCATTCATATTCGGCATGAGTGTATAACATATTATAAGAGGATTGATAAACTGACAAAAACGAGTACCGTAATTCAAATTGTCACCTCCAACATCACCTACTACACCTCATCTCATATATTTGCACATTATTCATATCATTATTAATACAAATTTAACATTCTTTGTTCTCAGCATTCGCTTCACTAACAACCACTCTACTAGCCAACACACAAGAACAAACAGGGGAACTTTTGATCCCGTATCCACACATGTAGACAATGACATGGCTCGCCAACCTACCACAATCAGTTGCGAAGAGGAATTGTGATCAACCTATATGGACGAGAAAATTGTGTTGTGCAAACCTTTTGACAAAACCTAATCTTCTAATTGAATGTTTGTTTCACTTCACTATTACTATATTGCTATCTTACGCTTCAAAATAATTGTAATTTTTTTTGTTTAAAAACTTTAACACATATAACTATGAGTATGACCATACTATTCACCTTTTGAACATGTTAAGTCAAGACCAACCCCTTTCATTTCAAGTTGGTGTTTTACATGGTATAACTAATTCCTTTAAGTAATTCATAACCTAACACCAAACGAAACAATTGATAAACTAACAAAAATTGATGACTCTGCTGCAACGCACGAATTCCTCATTAACAATATTAAAAAATGTTTGAATTTGGTATAAACTTGATTATTAAGTTTTCATCGTTCGAGATAATTAACAATATTCTTTTTTTTTCTTAATTCACAGACGATGTAATGCAGTTACAAACTACATAAAGGGTGGCCAGAGTGCAACCTGTGAAAGACACCATGGGTGCCCAACCACGTCGGCCACGTCAACCACCCGATCACCGCCCCCGTGAAACTGGGTGTGCTACTCTCCTGCAACACACCCACACACACATCTCTCTCTCCTCAACTTGTGCCACCCGATCACCATACCAGAGCCACCGTACCGATGGCTCCCAGGCCGATGTAGCCGAGCGGGTAGGTGGAACCCGCGAGGGAACCGGAGGTCGACATATGATAACATAATTGTTAACTCCTTTATATAAAAAAACAAACAAAAATATTTTTATTCGTTTTGTGTAATTCTTAAATTTAAATATTGTGTGAGATAGAACTTTAAGGCACGAACACGTGTCTCATGACGTGGAGTGTTGCATTGGCGTCCTCTCTCTCCTCTCTCCCATTCTCTCTCTACTAGCTGCAAACAAAAGCCCACACTTCTTTCTTCCCCCCATCTTCCTCCTTCATCCTTTTAGAGAGAGAAACTCTAGAGAGAGAAACTTCATTCTAATCCAGGTATGCTTTCTTTTTTTTAATTTTCTCCTCAACACTTCCATACTACACAATTACCTACTCAATTTCACAATTCAATTCCTTTTAGCTCACAATTTTACACATTTTTTTGCATTTATTCTTCAATTTGTCTTAATTTAGCTCCTATTCATATATGTGCTGGTTTTTTTTATTGCAAATTACCTGCATATATAAAACCACATATTTGTGACTGACTATGTGTTTGTTCATAGAGTTATAATTACTTGTCTCATATTTACAATTTTAGTTGGGGAATTGTTTTTTTTTTTTTAAATTTACAAATTTAACAATTATTGGTTTTTATGATTTTACAAGTGTGTGAATTGGTTAAATATATGGTATATTTATTTTTGGTTATGTAATTATTGGATGAATGTGAGGACAGTTTTGTAAATTGGTAATTAATTAATTTTCTTTGGACTTTGGTGGATGCTTGCTTTCCCCTTGTTTGATGTAGATCATGGAAAGGACAAAATTAACCCTTACCTTTTTTTTGTTAATTTTTTTTCTTGATGATTTGAATATTTGATCAATATTATCAGATCCCAACAGTATGACTTTTCTGGTTTAGGAACTGTTTTAGATTTGCAGATTTATTAAGTAGTGATCATAAGCATGAAAAATTAAAGATACTTTGAGTTGGATTTCATCCGTGTGAGATCGCGTGATGGCGTTGCGTATTGCGCCGACTATCGATGATAATTAGCTCAATTAAGAGGTTCCAACCTTCCTGGAATTTATATGTTTGTGTTCAACTGTACATGTGTTTATTTCTACATGTTTATGTTTATGTAATCATGTTTAGACTTTAGATATTCACTATCACATGTTGAATGTATCTGTTAGTACTGTTTTTGATCGAAATATGTTTAAAAGTTACAAACTTCTTGTCCACTGAATTCGGTTTTTACGGCTCTTTACCATTTCTGATCAAATTAGTAACTTTTAACTTCTAGATGTTGGACTCGTTTTACTTTAAAACAAATATAAAGTATATCCGTTTAGAAGTAAATTTTGGTAAAAAACGGAGCGTGATTAATGGCGGCTTGAGTAGCAAATAAAAACAAATGTAAAGTATATCCGTTTAGAAGTAAATTTTGGTAAAAAACGGAGCGTGATTAATGGCGGCTTGAGTAGCAAATAAAAGATTGTTGATAACTTAACATTTCTAGCTTGCGTTGCAGTGCGTGAGCAATAAAGCAAGAAAGCTTTGTAGTGACTTTGACCAGCGTTGACCAGTTCTTGATTCTGTTGAGGCTTTTGCCCATGGGCAACTGTGAAGAAACGAAGACTTGTAAACCTGAAAAATCTTCTTCACCTCCACCTCCACATGTAAGTTCCAAAATGTTTTATTTTTTTTATTTTTTTGTGTTATTAAGACCTTTCAAAGTAATGCCCAATTAGTTGATCGATAATTATATGTAACTGTGTTATGGAAATTCTTTACTTTTTCTGGCAGGAGCATCCACAGGCCAGTGTTCATGCATATCACGATTGGGCAGCCATGCAGGTTCGGGCGATTACATATGTCATTGCCATCTAAAATAGTGTTTCTGTTTAAGGGAACTTGTAAAACCAAATCTTATTTAATCTTGCTTCTGCTGCAGGCTTATTATGGGCCTAGAATGGCGGTTCCGCCATACTTTAACTCAGCTGTTGCATCTGGTCAGGCCCCTCCACCTTACATGTGGGGACCACCACAGGTATAGTATGCGTAGTTGAAAACATTGAAACATATCATGGTGCTCAAGTAGTCATCATGTTGACTTTTATCCGTGCTTACTATTACAGCATATGATGCCACCTTATGCTGCAATGTATCCACATGGAGGTGTTTATCCACATCCCGGAGTTCCTATTGTGAGTTTTCTTGAAGTTGTTTACGTCTTTCTGGTTAAAATATGTATTTAATTAGATTTGATAAATTTAGTATTCTGTCATATTCGGAACGATGCAGGCGAGTCCTATGTGCATAGATTCTCCTGCCAAGTCATCAGGTAAGCCCGAACATGGTTTGATGAAGAAGTTGAAAAGATTTGATGGGTTAGCAATGTCAATAGGCAATGGAAATGGCAATAATGGGATCTCCCACAGGTACTAACATCAATCTTATCAAGTAAACTCTGATTGGTTGTTGTAAATTGTACATCATTAAAAATTATTCATATATTCAGTTTTCCTACTACAAAGAGTGTAATTACTAAAATACTAATCATGTAACACTTTTTCAATAGTGGGGAGACCGAAGGTTCTAGCGAAGGAAGTGATGGCAATACAACTGAGGTAATAACTTCTTTCAGATTAATATTCATGTATGTTTGAAATGACAGTATCGATTGATTTATGTATGTATGGATCAATTTGGAACTACCGGTCAAAATAGGTTTAGATTATTATTGTGATGATATTCTTTTTGTATATATACGTAACGCATTACTTATTTGAATGAAAGAGATAAGGCAAATGTTTGCAACCTGTCTCATTTATTTAGCTGTTTCCCAACCTGCCCAAGGGCTGTTTGTGGCAGGTCATATTAAATCTTTTCACTTGTTCTTTGTTTTTTTTTTCAGGGGGGTCAAAATAATCGGAAAAGGAGCTGCGAAGGATCACCTAATGCTCGTAAGCTCAACAATCTATTCATATTTTATCTGAAAATTGTTCTCTTAGGAGTTGATCTATGAGAATTATACGTATTTACAACAATTTTGCTTACCTTTACACCCGCAGTTGAAGTTTGCAAGACAGAGCCACTAAGTGGCCAATTTTTTCCTACTGAATCGAATGAAGCTTCTAAGAAAGTGACTGCACTCACTGTAACGCCTTACGGTGCCTCTGAGTGTGAGCTGAAGAAATCTCCCACTGTGATGGCATCAACTACACTCGCAATGGTGCCAGGTGAAGCCCTGTTACAGGTCAGTTTAATTTCATAATTATTTGGCAGAATTAACGTGGGAATTGTTTTATGAACCCAGTTTTTACATCTTTTTATCTGAACTGTGATAGAATGAGCGAGAACTCAAAAGGGAAAAGAGAAAGCAGTCTAATCGAGAATCTGCCAGGAGGTCTAGATTAAGGAAACAGGTAATATAATGCTGTGATTTCCTTTCTAGGTGTTCCAAAATATATATGCAAATCTTTGAAATTATCTTCTCTATCATCAGTAAGTAGTAATAATAACGACCTTCTCAAGTTTCTTTCACAAGACCTGCCCTTTCTGTAGTTATTGATGGATGTTTGACTTGTAATTAAAACTAGAGGTGGCAAAATGGGGGTTTGGGTGATGGATCAACAGATATGGCTCACGTTGGGTCGACCCTAAACCTTTATTTGTCCAAAACTTATATTTATGAATAATTAGCGTGTCAAATACGTTTACAAAAGCATACATATTTCAGTTGTAACCAAATGGTTTGAATAAAATAATTTTAGAGGTTTTGTACATCAAAAGTACTCTTTTGGAGACATTTAATCATTTTCCTTTTTGGCCGAAGTTATTCGATTTTATATACGTGATCCGTTAAAGATAAGCCACAACCCCAGTCGATTCATCGGGTCAACATTGCCACCTGTAAAAATAGAACATTCCGTCAAAATATGTCTAATCAAACTTTACTTTTAGCACATGTATTTTTCTCTAAACGCAAATAAATTTTGTTTGAATTTCCGATGATCCAGGCTGAAGCTGAAGAACTTGCTCTTAAAGTTGAAGCCCTCACTTCTGAGAATTTGAACCTTAAGTCTGAGATTAACCGGTTAAGCGATACATCAGAGAGACTGAAACTTCAAAATACCAAACTAATGGTAACGCATAATACATAAACACATAATAATGCATTGATGGGCTCCATTAGTATTTCTATATAATATTTCTTTTCACCTTATTACATTTTTGTTCTACCACAGGAAAAACTTAAAACCACACAGCAAGAACAAGATACCGAAGACCCAAGATCCGACCCAAAAGGGTTGTCTCTTAGCACCGTTAACCTCCTCTCTAGGGTCAACAATGGGTCAAGTTCACCTTCTGGTGGAGAAGGTGAAGTGTATGAAAGTAACAATAACCAAAAATCTGGTGCAAAGCTGCGTCAACTGTTGGATGCTAGCCCGCGGGACGCTGTTGCTGCAGGTTGATTATTAATCAAACAACCCAGCCCGCAATAAGTATTCTGTTTTCTTACCTTAATTTTTATAGCTAATTATGTGGTTTTGGTGTCATTTTGAAGCCGAAATTACTGCTAACACTGGTAGATAACTAATAGGATTGTGACATGGGTGATGATAAGATAAACAAACTGTGATTTTTAGACTTAAGTCTGGTTGTGCTTTGTGGCGGACATGAAACGTGTTTTCAGTTTCATAGTTTGGCCCGAAATTAGCCACCGACGGTTTATCTTTATAATTATCAAAGAGATGAGAATACCGATGGGTGTTTTAGGTGTTGTCATGGAACTTGTATTATATATGTTTGTGTAATATTTGGGACATATAACATATTGGATGGTTGGGTGGTGACTTTAAATTTTACTTTAATGTTGGTTTGCATAATGTTATTTTGACCCTTTGCCTTGATCTTGCTACATGGTCAAAAGAGTTGACTTTTGAAATTTTGTAAAAATGTACTGTTGAAGGGTGTACGAGAAATAAAAACACTGTCTACCAGCTAAACGGTTGCGGAATAAATCGCCTCAAGCAGAGGTCACTTTAGTCAGTTTTTGCAAAATCGGTAGTTAGGATTAAATACAAACCTTTAGTGGCGAAGCTTGGTTCTCGAATCGGGAGGGGCCGGACTCAAATTTTTTTATCAGTAGTGGCAAATCGGCGGGGCCGGACTCAATTTACCTATGACAATCGTAAATTTCTATCACTACGTCAAAAAACGGGTGGCCTTGGCCCTTAATATCCCGTGCCTCTGCAAACCTTACTTTCTGTAAAACCGTGAGAACCAAAGTGATGATAACAAGTAAATTGGTAGTTAGGATTAAATACAAACCTTACTTTCTGAGAACGAAAGTGATGATAACAAGTAACTAATGCTATTTCAAACTTGGTTCTAAGGTGTTTGGATGTGTGCTTTGAAAATAGTTATGACAATAAAATAACCGGGCTACATGATTAGGAATACTTAAGTTAATGTTTCACTTGCTTTCCATATAAACTTTTATTATCTTGGATTCTTTGCGGAAAATGAGTTAGATATCTAGATCAACATCACTCACTCAATTGCTTTTGAGTTGGAGTAAGCAAATCATAGCTAAATATGAAACTCAAATCCATACAAGCTCCTAAATTGCTTTTTCTAGAAACAAATAGATTTGCCCACAGTATGATGATGATTAAAAACATTGTTGCGGGTCAATGTAACCTGATACGAGCCGCCTAAAAGTGACATATTTTGACGCAACCCGCCTGCCCGGTGCCTCCCCCTTATTTTTTTTGCTCCGTAGTGCAATTTTACGCGTTTTCGTTTATTTAAAATTTTTTTTGGAGGAAAATCAAGGAGTGTGATTTGTGAAGGCCTCACATAGTGCCATGTGTCAGACTCCTTTTCGTTTGTTATATACTAGACTAGATTATCCCCCGGGTGCTTTCCGGGATAGAAAAATCTAATATGATGTGACAAAACGTGTGTACCGTAAAAGAAATACGTCGTTTTTTAGGATTTTTTTTAAAGGCTCAACATTCGATAATTTATAAAACCTACTTCTAATTCTAATTCTACGCATGCACATCTTGCTTGAGTGAAGTCTCTGTACAACTTTGTCACTGCCTCAAGACATTTAAAGCTGTGATACGAACCTGGGAAAAAAAAACAACCAAATTGGTATCTGTAACATTTGTGCCCCTCACATTTTATGAAATTGACAAAATTAGTCCTTGAACTCTATTGTAAATACTTTTTCAGTCCTGATAATTAATTGATTTTCAAAATCGAACCCCAATACCCAAGAACGTTAATTTTCGGTCCTAAAACAACTTAGAAACCGAAGGAAACAAGTTCGGAACTTAAAAATTGATTAAATTAGAAAAATCGATTTTTTTAGCTCTCGCGGTCCGCGAAGACAGTCAAAGTCCCAGTCAAACATGTCACTTTTAGTCCATGGTCAAATCTGGCTTTTAATTCGAGTCAAAACTCATCTTTATGATGAAGACTAAAGACCATAAGTTTCACTAGTGGTCAATTCTCCATTTATTGACTTTTATGTCAAGAATTCATCACAAGCTAGTATAAAAACTCACTTATGTGACCCTTTATCATTGCACCTCTAAATCGATCATTCTACTTCGATTAAACACTATCACACCCTCTCCTCTATTAGTCTATCACCTCCGTACAAGAAACCCCAACTTCTATCTCATATCCAAGACGAATTGGAAGCTTATTTTCTTGGTATTTTGTGGTTTAATTTCATCATTTTGGGATATCAAATTCGTGAGTTTTTCTAATTCCTTTTGCATTTTGATTCATTATTATCAGTAGAACAATAGCCCTCTACTTATTATATCGGTTATAGTCTCTAAGGGTTTCGATTGGATTCTAAGGTGTTAGGATGTATTTGGGTATTTTTCAATTAAAAAACTTGTAAACTTTAAAAATTCATAATTCGTTGGTTATTGATCCAAAAATCATGCAATTTGGTATGATGACTTATATGATCATTTAGAAATTTTAGAATTAGTTTTGGGACTTTTTTAGCCACTGATTAATATTTTTAATTAATTTATGATGATTTAATCTTAGTTAATTCATAATAAATTATTGGTAGCACTTTTGGTTATGAAAATTTTTAGAAAAATGTTTCATTATGCTAAGATAATTATCATGACATTTTCACCAATTTTGACACGGATTCCTATGTTTTTTTATTTTTATTTGTTAAATAGATTTTATACAAAAAAATATTTATACTAAATCTATTTTAATCTCAAAAATCCTATAAAATTTATTTTGAGGTTTCTATGTCAGTAGGATTGAGATTTCACAAACGCTTTTATTTTCAAAAGTGATTTATATTTATTTGTAAATTATGTCATTTTTAATCATGATTAAGTCATATGAAATTGTAAATAAATAATTTTGACATCAAAACTGGTGGAAATGTATATAAATATGTTAGGATAATTATCATATCAAATTACTTTTATTTTAAAACATTTTTGGATTTTAACTAAACTTTATTTGTTGATTTAGTTTTATACAATTAAGATTCTTAAATTTATTTTATATATTTTCTGAATAAAATATATTATTTCAACCTTGGAAAATATTTGTGATCGAGGAACTAAACTCATTATTATATAGTTTGTATTTTTTTAGCCGTTATTATTATAACTTAAAAAATCCCAAATATGGTCGTAACATCCTAAGTGCCTTAGAATAAGAACCCTAGACTTTATTAAGATTATATACTTATTTTGGGATACTCGAAACATTAGGTTGAGTATTTGGATTGCTCGTATTTTCACGCTAGCTTAGTCATCTAGTTATTTTGGGATACTCAAAACATTAGGTTGAGTCTTTATACTCGAAACTTGATCCAGTGTTTAAAACCTTCAAGAAAAGCTATTTTCATTTTTTTTTTTCAAAACTGATAGCACTATACGAAAATATTTGTATAAAATCATAGGAAAATAGTTTTGAGATGATCTATAAGTTTTTGAAAAGCTTGAATAAGAGGCAACAACTGGTAGAATTTTTAGATTTTTATAAAATTTTTGATAGACGAAAACAGGCTTTAAACGTGACTCAAACAGGCTGAATCACTCGAATATAGGCCAAGGGCATTCTAGTCTTTCAACACCATTATGGTTTACGGATTAACACATTAAGGTCTTCGATAAAATATTATACTAAACAAAGATTAGGTGGCCTATAAGAGGGAAAATTGCTATCATGAGGAACTAATCTATATGGGAATTGGTTGTGGGAAATCAATATCACAAAATAATGTACATGTTGGATAAACTTGTATTTCGTAGCATAGTTAATAAACTAATTTGAAGTTTAGGTAAAACCCCAATTTAGCAAGATATTAATGGTGTATGCATAAAACTATTTGTAACATTTGTGCCCCTCACACTTTATGGAATTGGCAATATTAGTCTTTGAATTTTATTGTAATTGCATTTCCAATCCTTGTAATTAATTGATTTTAAAAATCGAACCGTAATAATCAAAATCTCAAGTTTCGGTTCTAAAACGACTTAATCTAGGTACTATTCAAAACATGTTTTCTTAATATGATACAAATGTAAGAACCATATTAATTAATAATAAGTTACCTTGCTCTGAAACCATCATAACTTCTAAAATTGAAATCATTGAAACCGTAGTTGCTTGGTTTTTCAAAACAACCATCTATCATTTACCACCATTAAATGGCAATCAAAGATATTATTGCAAGTAACCGACATTTTATGATTTAATATATATTTATACTTTAAAGAATGTTTAATTCTAAATTTGTTAATATTAAATATGATGGAATAAAGTTTGTTAACGTAAACATCAATGTTATCATAAAGATGGTCAACATTTCATATAAAACGGTTTTGATAAATAAATTTCATTTACATTTCCTTGGCTATAAATAGTAGACATATATTTTTAGCATGAATTAGTTTTCTGAACTCAAGTCATTCCACATAATTCTGAAGATCATGAAAAGGTGTGAAAAAGATCGTATGAGACTATTTTTGTTACAACGATATTGAAGAAATAAATACCTTACAGATAGTAAAGTTGTAATCCGCTTGGTTAAGGGTAATTTTTGGAGTTACCCAAACCACTACGACTTGTGCTAGTTGTACTTGCTATTCTTCGCATAAGTGAGTATATCTTTTCCCTTTTTACTATTTACTCTTTTGGGGTGACTCATGTACAATTATTACTAAACTTATGTGTATTATTTACAAAGCAATGTGCTCATTGATATGTTTTGTGTGAATTGTATGAACGATTTGTCAAAGTCATTAACCTTTGGGCCGCACCTAACAATGAGTAGTACTACGAATTATATTCCTTAGTCATTGTTATGGTTTTCTTGAACGATGTGTGAACGATTATTGAACAATGTGAGGCTTGATTTTGACCCTTTTACATATTACAAATATCATAGCACATACATTGCGAAACACTTTTCTATTATATGTATTCAAACAGGGTATGCTCACCAATACAATTTTTGTATTGACCAAATTATTTTGTACATGTTTCAGGTTGTTTTGAGATGCATCCTTTAAGCTTTCGGATTTATATTTAGATTTTGATTCATTTTATTTTTAATTTAGTTGGCATTTAGAATCGTTGTATTTCAGTTCAATGTAATAAATTATTTAATCAATGTATTCAAATTTACATTTCTAGTCCATGAGCTATTGAACAATCGTCACTACGTGACACCTCGATGTTTCCGCCATCGGTTGTGGTCTTACACTATTTATTTAGAAAACTTCCTTAAATAGAAATCACTACAAAAACCGACGCACTTGGATGAAATAGTGAAATTAATAAATAAACGATGCTTTACACTTATGGAATTAATCCTTGTTAGGATCCAAATTAAGGGTTCAGATATACTAAAACTAGCAGGTGAGTTCTCGTAGCCCCTCTTACTTGTTTTACGATTTGGGGGAAAGACATGATAATCAATAAATCCTATTTTGGAGCTGTATTATACTTTATTACATGAGTATTCATTTCCACGCACTTGATAGTCTCTTCATCTATAACCATTAGTTTAGGGTAAAACCATGGTTTGTATGGATATATATATTTGGGTTGACGCCCCCTTTCGCACCAACTAGTCGGTATTGACAATGATTGCATATTAACTAGACTCATTACAATGTTTTGCGTTGTGAACATTGGGGAGGGACTATCTCATCAAAACAGTCAAGGTTTGGTTATAGGCTCATGGTAATATTAACTAAATATTTTACTCAAAATTGACACATTGACTCGGTTAAATAAATATTTCTTATTTATTTTGGTGTCTCAAAAACCTATGAGACTCACCGACAATTATTGTTGACGTATTTCAAATCATGTTTTTAGGTAATCAAAGTCAAGAGTTCCAAAGGAATTGTGCAACATACTAGACTCAAGATATCAAGAGAATCTGCCTTAGAGCCCATTAGGGATTATCTATAGTTAAATAAATCAGATTTGTAAAAGACAAATTTCGAGTTGTAATAAACTATTGCAAGTAATGGAATTTATTTAGTGTGTCATTTACTATATTCAATCACTATGATTCACCATGAATGCCGCATCCCGTGAATTCCGCCGTAGGCGGGGTGCGACAAGTTCCGGGGAAAACTCGATCATCCACCCGCTCGAAGGCACGACAAGGGAATAATCGGTAAAACCCGATGCTCTCAAGAATCGAACCAATGACCTTTCAGCCATTAACAAAAAACTAAAACTTTAGATATTTTTATAGTTTGTATTTTGTAGGATTTTAAACTATACTCTACTTCTTGGGTAGAGTGGAGGTACTTTACCATAACACTAGTGTTGCAAAACAAGGTCGAGTTGTTTGATTACTCCCTGAGTACTTGCTCTAGGGTAGGTCGCTGAGTATGGACGAGTTGGCCGAGTACTCCGAGTACTCCCCGCGTAGGCCGATTTGACCCCCGAGTACTCCCCCGATTAGGCTGAGTACTCGCTCCAAGGTAGGTCGCCGAGTACAAGCCCAAACCAAGTTTTGCAACATTGCATAACACCATATCATTTGAAAACTAAAATATAATAAAGTAATTCATTACTTTTTTTAACGTACAACTTAAGTAGAAGCCGGGTAATTCGTACGTGACTCTCAATGGCCAAAGGAGCCCTAGCCGGCCTTTACCCAGACGGACGGAGACCCTGGCCCACCAACCACCAGTTTTGGGGAAAACCCGACCATCCACCCGCCCGAAGGTACAACAATGGAATAATCGGTAAAACCCAACGCTCTAAAAAATCGAACCCATAACCTTTCAGCAATTAACAAAAAACTAAAACTTTAGATATTTCTATAGTTTGTATTTTGTAGGATTTGAAACTATACTCTACTTCTTGGATAGAGTAGACGTACTTTACCATAACACCATATCATTTGAAAACCAAAATATAATAAAGTAATTCATTATTTTTTTTAACAAAAAACTTAAGTAGAAGCCGGGTACTCCGTACGCGGCTCTTAATGGTCAAAGGAGCTCTAGTCGGCCTTTACCCAGATGGACGGAGCCCCTGACCCACCAGCCACTAGTTTCGGGGAAAATTCGACCATCCGTCCGTCCAAAAGCACGACAATAGAATAATTGGTAAAACCCGACGCTCTTAAAAATCGAACCCATAACCTTTTAGCCATAGAAGGTGGAGTGGTAAAGTAATTCATTACTCTTTCATAATACTATACATTTATTAATTACATTGGAGTAAATTGCCAAAATGGCCCCTCAGGTTTGGCCCAAAATGCTTGTTTGGTCAGTTATCTTTTTTTTTTTGTGCCAAAAGAACCCCTCACAGATTGAAATGCCATTTTGGCCCATATTTAACAGAGTTTCTAACGAGAAACAAAAACTCAGTTAATTCTGAGGGGCATTTTCGTCCTTTCATGTTCTAATGTTTTAAAACCACGTTTAAACCTATCTTCTTCATCATTTGACCTTCTTCTTCTTCTTCTTCCTCTCAATTCAAACCTAATTCCCAAATCATACAAACCCTAATTCCTAAATCATACATAAGTGTGGATTTCGTTTGTCGTCCAAAGCATACAGGTTTCGATTAATATATACTATTGTGGATTTCGATCCTGAACACACGTATGATAGTATATATCATACAAACCCTAATTCCCAAATCATAGACGATGATATTCTGCAAATGTGGAGCTCCTACTATCATACGCGTGTCTTCCACCTCTGCAAACCCTGGTAGGCGGTTTTTCTGCTGCAACAAGAAGGGGAGGACCTGTGGTTTTGTTTGTTGGGCTGAACTACCCTTGGGTCAGATTCCTAGTACTAGCAATGATAGTGAAGAGAATGAAGAACTGAGACTCAACAACTGATGTATTGTAAAATACATATATTTCTAGTGTAAAGTTTGTATAATTTTCGAGTCGTTTAGTTAGTGTTTTTATTAGTTATAGGCTTGTACTGGTCTATTTTATTTAGTATAGGTTTTTATATATTTTTATTAGTTTTGGGTTTTTTTTAGTACTTATTTATTTATTTTAATTTGTGTAGGTGTTCATGGACGTTGGAGCGTAAACGAGCAACATTGATCAAGTCAAAAACACCCGAGTCTAGAGCACAGAGTTATAATACTATTATATTAGTATATTTAATAATAATATAAAAAAAAATAAAGAAAAAAAGGAAGCGTGACCTTTAGGTCGGTCACGACCCAAGGCCCAACAAAAACAATAACAAGAAAGAAGATTAATATTAATTGGGATTGGGAAGCAACGAATAGGAGGGGATAATATTATTAGAGGGTTTTTAAGGAGTAGCCGCTAATTGTTTTGAAGGAAGGCAGTGATATTATTCTTGGAGGCGGAAAATTATTATTGAGGAAGAGGCGATTTATTATTCCTTTGGGCAGCCACATCGACAACAGGAACAGGGGATTGAAGGAGGTGGATCAATTAGAGTGGAGGTTAAGGGTTGAAGCATAGGTGCGAGCACGGGTCGGTTCTAATTCAATATTTATTTATTTATTCTATTCTAACCCGTTGTGAACACCATTAATATGTTTAGTTTTTATTGTTTTGATATTACCATGACGATTAGAGACTAAATTATTCTAGCTACCTAGGCGATGATGAATACGCTTGTTTGATTTATTTTCTTTTGCTTTTGGAATTTTAGGTTGTGGATGAATTTTAAAGTAAAGAACTTTTTATTTTCTGGTTTGATGTGTATGCATATTTAGTTTTATTTAAATAACTTTTATAAACTCCACTTGCGTTTTTGTGAATGTCTTTCATGTATGAATGCGGGTTAGGTTGCGGACTTGGTGTTAGCAGCTAGTTTATGGTTAATTTCTGCAGGTTATCCATAAGAGTTGTAATTGTTAGTTAGGTAATTCTAAGTGTTCTACCAATTCTCAATAGCTGTAAGGTGCGAGATTGTTGGTCTGTCTAGGGTGTTAAATTGCTAGTTCTAGAGGCTTTGTGAGAAGATCTTCCTAGTTTCCCTAGCATTCCTTGTAGGCCAAGTCTTATCAGAAATATTGTAGTTACCCCTTGCACTTTCGGGTGTATTGTGACTTTCGCGCTGTGAGGTAGACTGTCTAGCGGGTACTTTAAGATTCGAGTAGGTAAGCCTGTGAGGGTAACCTCTCAACCGGTGGTTTAACAGCACAACAGTATTCTAGGGTTTCCCCTTGAGAAGGGTCGAGGGTGTCTAGTTTATTCTTGATGTTTAGTATTTTAAGATCCCGGTTCCACACCAGTTCCATAGCCATTAGAAGCTTATCATTCATGTGTAGGATTCTAGCCTAGGTCGTGCTTTCCCATCATCTTATCCCAGTTGCAATTTCTAGTTTGTGTCTTTAGTTATTTTAGTTTTATTTATTTATTTGCAGTAGTTTTATTATAAATCCCCCCCTTTAAGCAACAAAACATATTAAAGTCAGTTTGTAGATAAGTAGTCGAGTCTAGTTTTCGTTTTCCATTAGAGTCTCGTGGGTTCGATATCCGGACTTACTTTAGCTATACTAGAGTCGATAGGTTCACTTGCCTGTCAGTAGTTTAGTTTTAGAGAGTCTAGAGTATTACTAGGTGTCTAGTTTTAGGTTTAATTTAGTTATTTTTATTAAACTACTTTTAGCACATCAAGTTTTTGGCGCCGTTGCCGGGGACTCTTGGCGATTGCGTTTACTAGCTTTGATTACACTTATCTGCTATATCTGTGCTACTTGTGTTTTGTGTTGAGTCTGTCTTTTTGTATAGTGAGTCGTAGGAGTCTAATCGTTTGTGTATTTTAATTTCTGTCGAGTCTGTAAATATGTTTGAAATTTGTGGAGGACCCTATTTTACCGTTAGATTTCCACAAAATGCGGGGTCCTCTGCACATTATTGTGCTAATTCCTTTATGCAGCCGCAGCCATATTATTCACAGGGATGTCCTACAAATTATTATGATGACTCGTATCAGCAGCCACGTTATAATCAGTATCCTAATCAATTTTCTGGAAGCACTTCTTGTGAGGATAGTGGTAATGATTGGAGTGAAATCAAAAGTCTGTTGACATTATTAGTTGCTAATGATGAAAATACTCAGAAAATGTTAGCAGAGCACGACACTATCCTGAAAAACCGACAGACTGCCATTTTAGATCTTCAACGAACACTAGAAGACATAGCTAGGAGATTAGAAGAAGAAGAGAAAGAAAAGGTTCAGCAAGAGCAGTTGCCGAAAGTTGGTTATACATATGATGAGGAGGGCAACTACCTCGGGTACATGAACGCTCGAGGGGAGTTGTTCCCAACGTTTCTAGAAGAAGGGAAAGAGCCGATCATGGAATACGCAGACGAGTCAGATGAAGAGATCATCCTAATCACGGAGACGAAAATGGACATTGAAGTCCCACCTCCGGTGCCACAGGTTAGTATATATGATTTTGGGAGTGACTCTGATGAAGAGGACGACGAAGAAGAATGGGCGGCGTATCAAAGGTCGTTGGTGAGGAGAGATGTGATAGAAGAAGTGGAATTGGGGGACTCCATAGATATGATGTTTGGTGCAGAGGAAGACAACGAGGTGAGTGAGAAGTCGTTGTCTGAAGAGGATGAGTTTTTAGATCTCGAGTTAGAGGGTTTGCCTATTTATGAGGAAGTAGGGGAGTCTGATCCCGATGGGGATATAGCATACCTAGATGCCCTACTCGAAGGTGAACCGACAGACATGACTGAACCTGCACCAGATGAAAGAAATAAGTGTGGGGATCATCCCGTGGAAATGGTGGAAGAAGAAGCACACCATAGCTGGCCCGTGGTATTAGTAATAGATGGAACTTCAAAATCAACAACACCACGGGAGAGGGCAAGGAAGAGAAAAAGAAAGGATCAGAATCGGAATCAGAAGAGGAAGAGGATCAACGGCTGGCACGGGTTGGAGAAGAAGAAGCCAGTGAAAGTCAAGCACGATCAGTCTTCTTGCTACATGCCACGCATCCGGTTCAATCCAGGTAAGTTTAAATTTTGGTGGTCTGACCCGTTAAGAATGCTTAGATTATTTTTCAATTCCACTAATAAATATTCAATTGTTAACGAGGCTCGGGTGGAATTAAACGGGTTGGATCGGGTCCAGATAAAAGAGAAGCCCCCTGATTAAGTTTAAGTGTGGGGAGGCTCTGTAGAGTTTGTAAATTTATATTTATACTTATTTTTTTTCTAGCTTTTCATTTTTTTTTTATTTGTGGTCCGTCGTTTGGTAGTGGTTCATAGGTTTTTATCTTTCTATTTTATATTTGTTTTTGTTTCTTTGAGTCTGTTTGCAGGTTTGCGTGTTTGTTTAGGTAAAGGAAATTTCACATGAGCGGGTCCCATGTATTTATCTTTATATATTTTTTATGATTAGGAATTTTGATGGAGGTTTGGGTAATAAGAGAATTTTTCTAAAAAAAAAAAATTTAATTAACTTTCTGTGAAAAAAGACTTTTCACGTAATGAGATGAGTCTGGGCTGACCTGTTCGCCTCATGCGACAGCAATTACCCCGGAAAGTTATATTTTTTTTCGCTTGCGACGCGTGTTGTGATCACCAGTGTCCTTCACGTTGAGTGAGAACCGTATTTTTTTTTCCTTATACCCATTTGGTTCTACCACCATTCACCGCCATTTTGCCAAGCAGGTACGTCTTCTTGTTTGTTGTTATATTATGAGTCTAAGTTAGTAGTTTGAGTCTTTTTATTTTTGTGTGGTTCGGTATTATGCTCGGGTTTCGTTTGTTTCGTTTTGCGCAGGTTTGGATTACACCACCCGTACTCAATCTCCATTCGGGTGATTCCGGAGCTGTTATTAATTATCAAGGCAAGCCCAGAGTTTACCATTGTGTCAGAGCCGATCGCGAATGAAATGCCATACGGTCGAGCTGGATTGGACTAGAGTTTTGGAGCTTACGAAAAAAAAATTAACCAGCTAAGTCCTTTTCAATTTGCCCTTGTCTTTTTATTTTTGTATTCAGAATTTATTTTTTGTTTTGAGTCGTTTTCTATTCCTACATTGAGGGCAATGTAGAGTTTAAGTGTGGGGATGGAAACTGTCGTCTAGTTTGTATATAGAGTCGTTTGAGTAAAAAAAAAATTAAAAAAAATGAAAAAATAAAAAAAAAGTCCCTGATTTTGAAGTTTGCATTATATAAAATATGAAAGATGATAGGTAAAGTTAGGTGTCCGGTTTTCAAATAGTATGTATAATAAGAGATTAAAATTGATTGAAAGCGTGTCTGATTTGGGATATGTGGGTAGGCTCAACCGGTAGAAAGGTTTCCTTTGAAAAGTAATAAATTAATTATGTTAGGCTATTTTGTGGGTTCTCATCTAGGAGAAACGGGGAGACCGAAACCGCCAAAAATAGTATAAGAAGCACCGTTATAAGTTTAAAGCCGTTAGAATTTCTAATCACTTTGAAAAGAAAAAAAAAAACTAGAAATCAAAGCAAAAATGCTGAAGCTTAAGGTGCCTGGCCACTGGGATAGCGACTTGGATTGGTCACACCCTCTGAGTTAAGTATGCCGAAAAAAAAAGTGTTTTTAAATTCTCTTGGTTATTTACATAAGACGGTTGGGAAATGGTCAATTGGTCGTTCCTTTAGCTTCATAAGCTTGAGGCGGGATTAGGAGGAACTGTGGCTTCCTTTGAGTGAGACCCTAAATAGACTAATCAACATGAACTTAACATAAATAAAAAGGGGCTTGGAAACCGGTATGGGTTTAAGAGGATCAATATACCTGCAATCGTAATCAACACGTTAGTAGATTATTAATTAAGTAACCTATGTTTTGAAACTGGATGTAAACCTAACTGTGATTCCATAGCATAATTCTTTTTCAGGGACGAAAAAAAGATAAGTGTGGGGATATTTGATGTATTGTAAAATACATATATTTCTAGTGTAAAGTTTGTATAATTTTCGAGTCGTTTAGTTAGTGTTTTTATTAGTTTTAGGCTTGTACTGGTCTATTTTATTTAGTATAGGTTTTTATATATTTTTATTAGTTTTGGGTTTTTTTTAGTACTTATTTATTTATTTTAATTTGTGTAGGTGTTCATGGACGTTGGAGCGTAAACGAGCAACATTGGTCAAGTCAAGAACACCCGAGTCTAGAGCACAGAGTTATAATACTATTATATTAGTATATTTAATAATAATAATAATATAAAAAAAATAAAGAAAAAAAGGAAGCGTGACCTTTAGGTCGGTCACGACCCAAGGCCCAACAAAAACAATAACAAGAAAGAAGATTAATATTAATTGGGATTGGGAAGCAACGAATAGGAGGGGATAATATTATTAGAGGGTTTTTAAGGAGTAGCCGCTAATTGTTTTGAAGGAAGGCAGCGATATTATTCTTGGAGGCGGAAAATTATTATTGAGGAAGAGGCGATTTATTATTCCTTTGGGCAGCCACATCGACAACAGGAACAGGGGATTGAAGGAGGTGGAACAATTAGAGTGGAGGTTAAGGGTTGAAGCATAGGTGCGAGCACGGGTCGGTTCTAATTCAATATTTATTTATTTATTCTATTCTAACCCGTTGTGAACACCATAAATATGTTTAGTTTTTATTGTTTTGATATTACCATGACGATTAGAGACTAAATTATTCTAGCTACCTAGGCGATGATGAATACGCTTGTTTGATTTATTTTCTTTTGCTTTTGGAATTTTAGGTTGTGGATGAATTTTAAAGTAAAGAACTTTTTATTTTCTGGTTTGATGTGTATGCATATTTAGTTTTATTTAAATAACTTTTATAAACTCCACTTGCGTTTTTGTGAATGTCTTTCATGTATGAATGCGGGTTAGGTTGCGGACTTGGTGTTAGCAGCTAGTTTATGGTTAATTTCTGCAGGTTATCCATAGGAGTTGTAATTGTTAGTTAGGTAATTCTAAGTGTTCTACCAATTCTCAATAGCTGCAAGGTGCGAGATTGTTGGTCTGTCTAGGGTGTTAAATTGCTAGTTCTAGAGGCTTTGTGAGAAGATCTTCCTAGTTTCCCTAGCATTCCTTGTAGGCCAAGTCTTATCAGAAATATTGTAGTTACCCCTTGCACTTTCGGGTGTATTGTGACTTTCGCGCTGTGAGGTAGACTGTCTAGCGGGTACTTTAAGATTCGAGTAGGTAAGCCTGTGAGGGTAACCTCTCAACCGGTGGTTTAACAGCACAACAGTATTCTAGGGTTTCCCCTTGAGAAGGGTCGAGGGTGTCTAGTTTATTCTTGATGTTTAGTATTTTAAGATCCCGGTTCCACATCAGTTCCATAGCCATTAGAAGCTTATCATTCATGTGTAGGATTCTAGCCTAGGTAGTGCTTTCCCATCATCTTATCCCAGTTGCAATTTCTAGTTTGTGTCTTTAGTTATTTTAGTTTTATTTATTTATTTGCAGTAGTTTTATTATAAACCCCCCCCCCTTTAAGCAACAAAACATATTAAAGTCAGTTTGTAGATAAGTAGTCGAGTCTAGTTTTCGTTTTCCATTAGAGTCTCGTGGGTTCGATATCCGGACTTACTTTAGCTATACTAGAGTCGATAGGTTCACTTGCCTGTCAGTAGTTTGTTATTCTGCTGTTTTTTCAAGAAGTATTGAGCTTGACAAAAATTTTTGGGGAATTTTGTTGGGCTATCGTTCTAGCGGCTACCTCACACCAACAGTAATAACTTAAATTTTAATGTTTTTTTTTTATTTTTTTTACTTAAATTGTGATTCAATATTTTTTCAGCATGTTGAAGGATGGGTTGGAAGACTGATGAACTGGAGGAGTAGAAAGCTACAAAAAAATGCTTCGCTAAATATGCGGTGGACAATTCTTCCACCAGAATTTTCTAATTCGTTATTAGAATCTGTACCAAAAAACTTGGCCAACTATTGCAATGGCAAATTCAAACCGTTTCCTTCATTTTTCGACGTTGATTTTGTTTTTTTCCCCGTTCAGCTTGAAAATAGGGAATGGTTACTGGTGCGACTAGAGTTGGTGACACAAGAACTTGTTATGTATGCTTGCGAAGACCTTCGTATCAGAGACAAATACAGAACCATTGTTCACCCAAAGCTGACGAAGATACAAGTTTATTTAGGAGCTTTACCAGTGAACATAAGATTCTGGAAGAAAACAGGTAATCCAGAAAAATGTATAACTTTCAATCTTAACGAAGACTATGTTGCACCACATAACTCCCTGTCTGGTAATGAAGCGGTATATCTTTGTATGCTGATGGAGCATTTGGTTACTGATAAACCAATTACTACGAACCGGTGATCTAAAACAAACATGTTCGTCTTACAGACGATTCATGGCTGAAAAAATGTATTTCTGGAGGTGCTTACCACGTCCAAACAATTCTTAATAAAATGTTCTTATTTTGGAAGTTTATTTTTTTTAATTGTCCTTATTTATTTTTACCTACCATATTAATTACATTTATTTATTTACCATATTAACTATTTAATTAAATTAAATTATTTCACATTATAAATACCCACCAAATTAACAAATTCTTCACTACATCACACATTTTTCTTACAAAACATCAATCAAACCAAGTAAAATGTCTTCATGGACCGACGAGGAGATCCTTGGGGTTACATTGGCATGGCGAAATGTTGCCGAAAACACCCGAGTTTCGGACACTAGTCAAGAAATTCGTGCAACTCCATTTTGGAGTAGAGTATTTTTCGAGTTTCGAACACTTGTCGGCGGTCAGACAAACCGTACGACCCAAGATGTTATAGAAAAGTTTCACAACGTCAAGGCGGAGTGCACCGTATTCGAAGGGTTCTTCAACTCCAACAAAGAGGAGTCGCCAAACGAGTCCGAGGAAGGGCTCATTGAATTGGCGAAAATCAACTACTTTTTGGACTACGACGAAGAATTCGAATATCTTTCCGCGTGGCATTTGTTACGTGATTATATTTAAATTTAGGTTTTATTAAAAATAATGTTATGTAATGTTTTTTTTTTTAATGTATTTTTTATTATTAATAAAGTGTTTTAATTTATTTAGTGTTTTAAAAAATGTTCTAATTTTTACTATGAAATCTATTGATATTCCCTATTGAATGCTTAACCCACCCGCATATGTCCTTCCTATATAAAGCCAGTAGACGGTTTGCCATTACAGACCGTCAGTACACCGTCACAGATAAGAAACCCAAACCCAAAATCACAATGGCACCAAAACCGTGGACAGAAGAAGAAATTATTGCCCTGTGCACTGCTTGGATAACTGTTAAAGAAAACCCATCACGTCGAGGGTCCATTTGGCTACTCGTTCTCAACGAGTTCAAAGTTTTGGTTGGAGGTTCAAGCAGGTCAACGGAGTCTCTCAACCGGAAGTGGACGGACTTGCAAAACAAGTGCCGTCTCTTCGAGGGGTTTTATCAAACCGCTGTCCGTGAACTCCCACAAGAGACTGCGGACCATGAAAAACTTGAACATGCCAAGATTGAGCACGAGTTTTCGGGCCGACCACCCTTTACTCATTTGTCGGCGTGGCAGATGATTCGTGATGTCCCCGGGGCTTTGGATTAGTTTTTTTTTCTTACTTTTAATGTTCCTTTTATTTTACGTTTTAATAAAAAAAATGTTTATTTTAAGTTTATATTGTTTAAAGGGATTGTTTTGTTTAACCCCAAAAAGTAGAGAACACATGACCTTAAACAAACTTAACATAAACAAATAATAATAGGGATCCAACAAAAATACAACTAAAGTATTATAACAATTACAATATACAAACAATAATAATTCACGAAGTCGTTCAACACGTCAAACACCGAGACATTTCCGTTGCTTGGAACGCCAAGATATATTTTCGCAGTGTACTTTATACCCACTGTCCAGTTTCATCTTCATCACCCTAAATACATAAATATATGTACGGACAGATCCTTACCAACGGTCCGGACAAGTCAAAGAACAAACTCTCCTAAATATCACATCTGACCGTCTTGTACATGTAAAAGACGGATGATCCAGAAGATCATGATAGAGATTTAGGAAAAGGATGAACTTGCCAACAAAGTAGACTACCAAATCGTAGATGCAAATTACACGGGTTAACCCACGTGTAGATGCAACAACAATCCAAGTAGTATTATGTAGATGTAACAACAATCCAACCGAAGCCTTTTTCGCTTTACTTCTCACTAACTCCGACCGAAACATATCCATCACTTCAACCTTTCGCTCCAAATGTCTTCCCAAGTGGTTGGAGGTCAACTTAAGGCTAAAGAAAATGGGTGAAAGGCTTTTAAGGCCAAAGAAAATGGGTGAAAAACTTCGGAGCAGAAACTTTCAATTGAATGGGATTAGATAAATCCCAAAGGCTTAGGTATAAAAAGTGCCATAATTTTTACCGAAAAAATATTCGGCTATTATGAAGCTCAAAAACACGTCGAATAATCAAACTAAATTTGAAAAAAACATTTGAGAAGATTTTGTTTGATTTGGTAAAATATTTTGGCTTGAAACAAACATTTAAGAAGATTTGGTTTGATTTAAATGTGTTTTTTTTTCAACCAAACCCACATATTTATACCCAAACAAAATTTGAAAAAAAAAATAATAAATTAATTAATGGCTGGAGACGGTTCAGCCAAAACGGATTCGGCTAAGCCGAGCCGAAGACGGCTTAACTTGAGCCGTTGGTGAACCGTCTCAGGGACCCCACCGGAGACGGCTTTGCGGCGCTGACACGTCTCAAGCCGCCAGGGGAGCCGGGTGGCAGGCATCGGGATCGTTACCGCCACGTGTTGGGTTGCTACTGGTTGGAAACCAAAGGATCTCGAAAGACGGTTCAGCCCTTTTGGAAACCGTGTCCCGTCTCTCCAAAGACAGTGGAGGGGGCTATTTAGGCAAAACGCCCGGTCAAGGGGCTATTTTGGCCATTTTCCCTAAAAAAACCACTCGGAAAAAGGAGGATACTCTTCTACCTTTTAATTAAGCCTGATTTTTATGGGTGGCAATGTAGTTTGTTTGTGTTATCATCCAATTTGAAGCGGTTGACACTTCTAAAACCATCGATCTTGTTCTTATGTTATTAGTCAAGTGGGTACTGTATCAAACTTTGTACGTTTGATATCAAAGATTTTGTCTTCGAAATTATAATTGAACTGTGAGATTTCGATTTGATTTGGGGGTATGTGTTTCTTCATTGAATGTGAGAATTATTTCTTATATTTTAAATTTTAGAAATGCAAAGAAAAGTTTGAATTTTTCTGAATACCTGTTTGAAGAGATATATACCAGGACGCGCGTGCGCGCACATACAGGACTCGCGCAGGGCCACTCCCACACATGAGCCTTAAGAGGATAATCAATGGAAGCTTCTGTGGGGCCCGCGCGTTACCTAGTACGTGACAGTGCAGAGAGAGAATGAAAGAGACATCCAGCCAATCAGAGACATGCATTCTCTGCTCCATGATCTCATGCCGCCAGCAAAGACAGAAAGAACGAGTGAAAAAGACAGTCGCCCAATTAGAATAGGACAACGCAAATTCCTTCAACGGCTTCCCATGTGGGGCCCGCGAGAATGAGCTGTCAATCATTACCAACTCGAGGACCTGGCCCATGATCACTATAAATACCCCTTCTCTCTAAGAAGAAAGAATCGGTCATTCTCACACTTGAACACACACACACACACATTGTAATAGCTCTAAGTTTTGTAAGAAAGATTGGTCGAAATATTGTCTATTGATACTCGTTATCCGTCATTTTAATCGTCACATAAGCATTAATAAAATATCTTCATTTCTTCTTTGTACTTCAAGTGTTGTTTGGATTGGTATTTCTTCACTGTTGTTGTAAACAGTGGCGCAGGTTTGTAGGGGCGGGGAGGGGCGGCCGACCCCCCGGATTTTCGCGCAGAAGTTCTGATTATATAGTATTTGTATAGAAAATTTTGAAAATATAGGGTTTCGACCCCTCGAAACTGGTTTTCAATCCCCCGAAACTAGTGACTTCCGACCCCCCGAACCTTCGGGTCAAACTTCGCCACTGGTTGTAAAGATTGATAACTAGTTGTTGCGACATGTTTGTATCAAGGGTTTGCACCTCATTTCTTGAATCATTTGCATAATTAGTGGGTTTATTATTTTACAAATTACATTTGGGGGGTATTGGTGAAAAAAACTAAAAATGAGGATGTATAGTTTTGGTTTGGCGGTATCAAATTAAATCTCTGCAGTAAAACAGTGATGCCGCCAAATGGTATTGTGTAGTCATAGATGCCGCCAATTGGTATCATGTGTTCACCTATTGATACCGCCAATCCATACCCTCTCTTTATTGATACCGCCAATTGAGAGTGTGTAGTCACTTGATACCGCTAATTGGTGTAGTGACTTCTTCAATGTTGCCGTCAAGAACCCTCCAATCCAAATTCAGGCATTGATGCCGCCAAATGGTTGGGCGGATTCATGGTTCGAGACCTGCATTTCTGCAGGCTATAAACACACTCACAAAAGACTCTAGCATTGCATGCAATGGTCTTGTGTTTTGCAGGTGATTTGATAGGCAAATAGTGTCTTTGAGAGTGCAAGAGTGAACCTTTAGGGGTTATAAAATGGAGGGTGAGGTGAAGAAGGAGCACCACCCACATCCATTTCCACACCATCACCATTACAATCTCCATCTGAAACCTTTGAAATTTATAAAAAATCATACCAAGCAAATTCCTACCACCATGAATCAAAACATAAACTTACACCCTGGTCCCCTAAGCAACGATGTGTTGTATCTCCGTGATCGACATCGTTCCTTTCACATTTTCGTAAACGATGACAACTTCAATGAGCCCCTTATGGTAAAACGTAGCGATAGAAGCATATGGCGGGCATTTCGTGTAACATCGTTATGCTATGAGTGTTCTTCACAAGCGGGCACTCACATGGTGGAACGAAGAGAAACGGACTCGTGGAGCTGAAGTCGCACTGGCCTTAATTTGGGAACAAGCTAAAGACATTATGAAGGCGGAGTTCTGCCCTCGTAATGAAATCAAGAAGTTGGAAGATGAGTTTCACGATCTTGCCCAAAACAGTGGAGAAAACCTTGCCTACAACACTCGTTTCCACGAACATAGTCTACTGCTACCACATAAGGTCACCCCTTGCCTAATGCGATCGAAAATACATTGGTGGCTTACCCATGCAGATTTAGGACACGGTGTGGGGAAGGAACCCTGCTACTCTCGAGGAAGCAAAGCGTTTGGCGGCCACCCTAACAGATAACCATGTGAAAGCAGGAACCCTGACTCGGAAAGGGGAAAAGAAAACTGTTGTGAAGGATACCCCTCAATCTGCTATCGAGATTGAAACTGAGTCTTCAATCAACAGAAGTCGCAAGGCCAGGAACTTCGCAATAGGTGCCACTGCCCCACCCAACAAGAAACAGTATGCCGGGAACCAACCTAAGTGTAACACCTGTCAGTATCACCACCCAACCCAAGTGCCTTGTCGTCAGTGTACCAATTGTCAAAAGTATGGGCATCTTGCGAATGTTTGTCGAATTCCTACTGCGAATGCCCTTGCTGCTCAGAATAATCCTGCTAGGGACCCTCCAGCTACTTAACAGCAAGCCCCACCATTTAAATGTTGTTTGCTTTTTATTCTATGTATTGACGCCTTTTGATTCAAGTATTGAAATTTTTGTCTTTTACATGGGAGTCGTTTATCTAGTATGATCATAACACTTGGATGCATGCTTGTTTGAAAGTGAACTAATTGCTATATCAATATCTAAATCTATACAACTACAACTCACATACTATACTTGTTACACTTATAACCTTGCTTACATAAGCATATTATCAATTTGCAATTTATGTGTGATGATTGTTACACTTAATCAACAACTGGTAGAGGATGACGTACTTGCTCAACAGTTAGTAGAGTACCAAATAACCTACTCAACGATTGGTAGAGGTCATCATGCCTTTTCAACAGTCGGTAGAGGCCCTACAACCTGCTCAACGACTGGTAGAGGCTATCGAACCTGCTCAACAATCGGTAGAGGTTCCTACTCACTAACTGGTAGGAGTCTTTTTCCTGCTCAACAGTTGGACTCATTAATACAGAGATTCAACCACAGGATTATTTTTGCATTACTTACATGTGTGTTAGAGTCATAGAAGGACACAAAACCCCAATGTAAGGTAAATTGGTGATTGCGGTCTGGAACGTAATCATGAATTTACAGGTACATTAAGGTAGTGTGAAATTCTATCAAGGTAGTTAACCAATTATAAACTCTAGTTGCCTGGTAGTTCATTTAGTTTTTCTATAGTCAATCAATTCATGCATTTCTTTTAGGACTCCTAAAACTTAATGCTTTGCTAGATTCTTACCCTCCTTGCGATTTTAGACGAACCTAATCCAACCCTTAAACCTCACACATACCCGACCTCTTATCCAAATTATTCGAAACAACTATTCTATTACCAATAAATTTATGCTATGTCTTAATCCAAAACATCCAAACCATAGTTGTCCCAATTCTTACCTAACCACCCTCAACCATGTGTCCTTAATAACTTCGGGACGAAGTTCCTAAAAGTAGGGGAGACTGTAACATCGCGAATTTTTCCCCAAATTTTCAGTTAATAAAATCACCATTTTATCCATCATTCTTATATAATTATAAAACAAAAAATATATATTTTAACCACTTTATACTTATAATAATAATAATAATACATATAAATCTACTTATTTACAAACCACACCCAATCCATTAACACATCTTACCCAAACAAAACTATACCAAATTTGAGCCAAGACCAATTAGGCACAACTGCTGACTGGCCCACACTCCCACCCCCCTCAAATATGTTTAAAAAAAAAAAAAATTTGTGTTGGAACCAGGACTCGAACCTGGATCCTCTCACCTAAACCCCACATGCCTTACCAACTGCTCTGGAAGTCTTTTAGTGATAATATCCCACACGTTTTTAATATAACACTTTCTTGAGCACCATGGTCAACCAACAGAAGTCAACCATGGCCAATCCGTCCGATTAAGCTGAAATCACGCGTCATTTGAATCTTGTTATGGTAATTCGTTAATGGACAGGTCACTACGCGTATTCTCCACGCCAATTATCATTCAAAACATTCCCTTTTTATGAGTAAGCACGCGTTTATGTTTAGGTCGAATCAAACTTTCCAATTCGTTGAAGGAGCCTGTTATACTATAAATTGAACAATTCTGGATGGCCTAAGGGTGCCGAATAACATACTCTAATCCTCAATTCTTCCTTTAATTCATTCAAAATAACAAATTCGAAGCTTGTTTGGCCGTGCCTTTGAATCGCGATTTGGAAGCCTTGCATTCGGGTAAGATCCAATTCTTTGTTCCTATAAGCTAATCGGCCCTTACACTCCATTAACCCTATAGTTAATTAAGTTTTAGCAGCGGGTATAAAAAAAATGTGAAATCTAGGGTTCCAATGGTTTTCTTTGGGGAAGATGATACAGTCGCATAAAAGCTTTTATTAAAAACAGAACGAAAACACAACAGATCCTTAGATCAGTTGATTGGTTTATGTGACGTTAAACCTGTGCACGCGAGTTCGACCCCAAGCCACACCACTTTTAAATTTTCTAATATAAACATTCATTTTATCTCTGAAACACACCTTATAATATTTCGAATCTGATTAAAATATGTTCTCAGGGTCTAGACCAGTTGGTCAGGCTTGTGATTATAAACCCCGAACCGGCCAGAGGCCCGGGTTCGATTCCTAGCAGCCACAATTATTTTTAAAGCCTTTATCTTGATATTTATTCTATATAATTTTTAAAATAGTTTTTTTTAATACCAAACATGATTTATAAATTGTATAAAATTTATTTTATGATATTCAAATGGTCAGGTTTATCATACAATTTTTAGATTTTCAAAAATCATTTATTTATTATATATTATAAATATTACAAGCGTATTCCTTAATATTTCTAAAATTCTATAAAAATATCAAAACAACTTTATAAAATTCCACAAAAATTATTCTAAACTTATAAATCAATAAAAATTTCTAAAATAAATTTTATTTCAGAAAAATCATTTATTTAATATTTTTAATCGATTTTTGTTATTTTAATAAAATATAAATCATAATAAATCCATTTTTCATTATTTTTACATCAAAATTTCACATAAATTATTATTAATCATTTAGATCAGAAATTTAATTTTTTTTATTCGAAATTTATAAATTTTAATATTTTTCAATATTAAGTCCATATTTTGTCAAATAAGTATTAATATATAAATATTTATTAATTAAGAAAATAATTTCATAAAAAAATTATTTTCACATTTATTACATTATAATTCAACCACCTTTTGTTAATATTGGTCAGAAATATTTTTATTAATTATTTATTAAAGTTATTAACAATTATTCAAATTTAATCATAAATCAATTATTAATCCCCAAATTAGGAACCCTAGCACATTTTAGACTAGAAAACTTAGACTTATTAAGTTTTCACCAACACTTATTTATTACCTTGAAATATGGTGATATTTGGATACACACGAGCCACATTTACTTATATAACAAGGGTCTCCATTCTAACACTAAGGTGAGTTTACATAGCCTCTTTTCTATTTCACTATTTTGGGGTGAAACATGTTACAACATTCAATTTACAATTCAATCATAAGTGTCTATGTGTTATTCTATGTTGCATTATATCTTAAACATTACTAGGGTAAGCACATTATTCTAGCATAATCATTAACATTGATCAGCCGACGGTATACAATGATAGATCTATTGGACTGACAATCGCACTCGGATACGTGTACCTCCTACATAGGTAGCGTGGGTGATTGTTATCGAATTTATAACAAAATCGAGTGAACCATATGCGTATGGGATTGACCACATTATTCTAGTCACAAGGTTTGATTATGCACTCGATTTACCCGATGGTTTTGTTTTCACATATGGACTAGACTTGCCATGACACTCGAATTGTACAAGTTTTTATTCAATTATCAAAACCTATGTAATTCTCACCAACTTTTGTTGATCCAAAATATTTTCAAACTTAACATGTTTCAGGTTATAGCTTGCTTGAAGAATAGAGTTAATGATTGAAGATGTGTATCTAGTATTTTTCATTTTGATTTACAAATTCTTGTAGAACAATTGTATGGATTTAAATCAACTAATGAAATTTATTATTTACCATGAGCTACTGAACAATCATCAATACGTGACATCCCGATATTTCCGTCATCGGTTGGGGTGTTACACTTCGTGACAACCCTGTTGTAGGACAGGTTCGTAACCTTGTTGATGTCGCAGGGTTTGGTGGCCTTATAGATTGTGGTTATCGATACGTTGACCACAACTTAATAACAGCTTTAGTGGAACGATGAGGGCCCGAAACTCACACGTTCCACCTACCATTTGGTGAAGCTACTGTCACCTTACAAGATGTTAACGTCTTGTGGGGGTTACCTATCGAGGGACCTGTTGTGTCTGGAGCAGATGATGCAATGTCTACTGCCGAGGCAATAGCGTTGTGCCGACGATGGTTAGGTGTTACGCCTGCAGAGAACCAAATGTCCGGCAAATCCGTTTTGGGTAGTGTTATTATTAGTCAATTAACCGCACCTTTTGTTGAAGCTGAGGCTACGGATGAAGCGTGCATTTTCCGTGCTCGTTTAATCATTTTTTATTTGATCGGTTCTACTTTGTTCCCTGATAATAACAATAATAGACTAAGTGTTTTTTATTTAAGATTTTTACGAGACCTAAGCCGAACAGGATCTTATAGTTGGGGCAGTGCGGTTCTCGGTTGTCTTTACAGGCGGCTTTGTGATGCCACCCGGCCGGATAGGAAAGCTGTGACCGGGCCCATAATGCTCCTTCAAATATGGGCATGGGAGAGGATTCGGTGTCTCGCACCACGACCACCCTCAAACCGGTTTGATTATACTTGTCCGCTAGCGGCTCGGTATATATCGCAAAGCCCAAACAAATATAATGTGTCTGCATGGCATCCCTTTGTATTTTTTGTACTGAACAGGTTTTTTAAAATGTTAATTTTGTAGGTGGAGAGATCACAAATTTAAACTTCAAGGAGGTATCCATACACTGCCTCAGGGCATATCGTTCACAGCTACAATCGTTGAACGAGAACATGGTATGTTTATTAATCCCGTGTTTGTAATTATTTTTAGTTTTTTGTATTAAGCATGCATTTATTGTGTTTTGTAACTGACTTAAGTGTTTGTTTTTATGTTTTTAGTTCAAATGGACCCCTTACACCTCGGTTTTGGATCGACTACCGGCCATATGTTCAAGTGGGATCGAAAGCTGGACGAGCTGTTGTCCGCTTATATGCTTTGAGATCTTTGAGCATCATTACCCTCAATGGGTTATGAAGCAATTCAACATGCTCCAGTACATACCTCCCCAAATAAACCTAACCGTACCCGTGGCTGAGCTTGAAAGATTGCATGCTTTGGGGCGGCAAGGACACAACGGGGTGGACTGGATGCGTAGGCACGAAGCCTACATCAATGCATGGAATAACCGTCATAACACGGTTTACAGGTCTGATCCCATAAGGACGAATTCCACAGAGCCCGGTTATATGCAATGGTATTTGGGGCGTACCGTTGCATTTATTGGCAATCCGAGTGTAGCACCGGTCCCAGTTGGCGGTTTCCAAGACGACGGTGCTAGAATCCAGCTGATGGTATGTAACACCCCAACCGATGGCGGAAACATCGAGGCGTCACGAATGAATGATTGTTCAGTAGCTCATGGTAATACATATGTTTAAATAATCCTTTATTTCATTACAAAATTGAATTACATTAAAGTCTACATCAAATAATCAAACAAAGCTTAAACTTCAAATATCTCCTCATGCTAGCTCTAGACTTCAAGCATCAGTATTTCCTGTTGAGTTTGGAAAAATAGGGGGGGTCAACTAGAAGTTGGTGAGAATACATAAGCCATGTCAAGCAATTTAGTTTAAGAATAAAAGTTTAGCAATTCATATGTCTATTGTAAGTTTAAGTCTACATGAATAAACATGAAGTGTTGAATGCACATAATCAAACCTCCGACTAGTTTAGGTCCATCCCGTCATCCACGGTTCACCTTAATATTATGTTGGAACGATAACAATCACCCGCGCTCCCCATAAAAGATGGTCAACAAATCTAGGTGGGATTGTCAATCCAATAGATCTATTATTGAGTATCGCCGGCTTGGCCATAGCTAATGATTATGTATGTTGAAGCGAGTCTAACTGTTGTTGTTGTCTAAATCATGAGGCATTAAAGTTTACAACTAGACATGTATGTAGAATTGCTTAAGTATAATGTTGCAAGTATAAAGAATTGCATAAACATGGTTACGTAAACTCACCTGAAATTCACTGTGTAAGTACTAGCAAGTAGCAACAAGTCTGAACTTGGATTAATTGAACTCTTGTATCCTATTACAAATAAATGATGCCTTAAATTCTAATGCAAATGAGTTTAATTCATTTCTTGATTGTATAGATAGTTTATTCAACTACCTAGACTCGCATTGAATGAATGCGCGTCTTAAAGTGTGTATGACTTTACGAACCGTTAGTAACTTGGTTTGGATTCTTGAAAATATATGTGTATGTATAATTATTGGAAATAAATAAGTTATTGAAGTTATTGGTAAAGACACATTTTGTATAACGAAAAAATATTATTTACGTAGCTTGACTCAAATGTTAATTCGACTCGTATTTTGGGTAGTAAATATATGTACTCGTTAATAAACATAAATATTTCTATTTTTGACGGCGTAAGATTTGAAAGTTAGAATTTATTTGTAAAAACATAATCTCGTCTATACATAATCATAAACTTGAAAGGCTGATTTGGTTCTTATATTTTATAAAAATTTGGGCAGAGTTTCCTCTGTTTTTGTAAGAAACCAGACAACACAAGTCGTCTATTTTAACTCAAAACATCAATTGCCCAATTTCACAAAACACAACATTATTTAACAAAGCTATTTTACACGACGAAAGGTTAACTTATTATAAATCTTACGCTTTGACAAATAATACATTTATATAAGCGTAGTTCGAGTTGTTAACTCGCATGAACATAAGCCCATCGTTATCCGATTCATCCAAACTAACAATAAAATAATCTTTGTTATAATTCGTTCGGTTCGCTTAAGTTTTTCGCAATGTATAAATTAATATATATTCACAACCTAATATAGAATAAAATAGTTAAACGAAAGTCATGGCGCGTTATACCTTCCTGCGAACAACTCTCGAATCGATACGCATTCGCCTAGAACTAGAGCTGACCAACTTTGACTGTTGACGAGATTGACCAGCTTTGACTATGGTTGACTGCTGTTGACCGAATTGTGACAACCGTCACCCTCGTCTTTCGTCAAATTGACAATAATAGCCCTTTAAATATTTCCATTATAGTCCCCGAAAGTTTCGTCGTTTTCAATTTAATTTTAAAACGAATTTAAAACTTATCATTTATATATTTCTTATGTATCGTGTATAAGTTTTAATCAAACGCGTATGTTGAAACGTATTCGTAAAAGATTTTAAAAAAAAAATTAGTTTAAAAGTTTTATAGTTAAGTTTAGCTAACTTGGTTAAGATTTTGTAAAGAAAAGTTAACAAAATATATAGATATAACTGAGTTAAACATGAGGGACTCCTTTTGCCAAAACCTGAAACTTTTAAAATTTTTTTCCTCCTTCTTTCTTGCTGCTCGGTTTTCCGGCGGCCCTTTTGGCCGGATCCGGCGACCGTTTTTTTCCGGCAAACAATTAAAATCGCTTAAAGAGTGTTATAACTGATCTTCTCTATTTCAAAGCGTTTCTCCTTCGATTATTAAGAGTTTCCAATGATTTAAATCCAACATTAACGAGTTATTAGTGAGCATTAATCGAATTTTAGTTCATAACCGTCAAGCTTTAAAAATGCATTAAGAACTCACACAATAATCGGTTATAACATCAACTGAACATTGCATCCCGGTCCTGCACCATTGTACAACTCA
This sequence comes from Ambrosia trifida, assembly GCA_028751855.1. Classification (NCBI taxonomy): domain Eukaryota; kingdom Viridiplantae; phylum Streptophyta; class Magnoliopsida; order Asterales; family Asteraceae; genus Ambrosia; species Ambrosia trifida. The sequence continues at coordinate 121,863,404 of CM054127.1, forward strand.
AACCCACAAAATTTTTATCCAAAACACGACCATTAACCTCCTTAATCGAGCCATATGGGGCGGCCGTTTTTTTCTTCTTTTCGAACACCAATCGTTGTTGTAAGTTCTTGTTTATCATGCCATTTTACTTAGAATAGTCCTAGGATCAAAAGCCCCTTATTACAGATGATCAATCATGTGTGTATTGGGTTATTGAAATTAAGGGTTAGGGTTAGGGTTCTTGTTGATTTGGGGAAGAAGATGACCATTGATATAGTGTTCAAATATTATTAGAAACTAAATCTTTCAACATGTGTATCAAGTATCCTAGTGGTTGTGTCTCTACTTGTGTCTAGAACCCACACAGGTTCGAGACTTTCAGCAGCCAAGTTTTTTTGTTTTGCTTCATTTTCTTCTTATTTTCATTATTTCTTATTTACTCATTAATAATATATATACATATATGCTATAAACTTATAATATTCATAACTAATTCCTTTTTGCTTCAAAAATCATAAAAATTTAGGTGTAGCTTCTTGATACCTCATAGAAAATTGTCATATTTTTAGTTTTCTGAAAAATATATATTTTCATGATTTTATTAATTTAAATTGTTATAATCATATTTAATTGATTAAAAATTCATTTTTAATGATTTTAATCTCAAAATTTTTGTGAAACTATTTCTAATCAATATGAACTAAAATAAAAAATATTTGGTTCAGAAAACATTTATTTTTATTAATTTCCCTATTTTTAATCATTTAAACATGATTTAATCTTATTAAATCAGTTTTAAAAATAAAAATAAATAAGTTTATATAAATTATGGGAAAATTATTCTAATTTGTTTACATCAGAAATCATCCATTTTCTATAAAATTAGTATTTTTGGATCATGTATGGTATTATTAGTCTTATTTACGTTTAATTAGACATAATAAAACATTTATTTATTTATACAATTTAAACGTCTATTTTATAAATATTTTTCTTATAAAATAGAAATATTGCTATGTTGAAAATCTTAACTACTATTGGTTGGATCATAGTGTAACTCATAATTATTTAATTAAATATTTATGACTATTGTGTTTATTGACAATAATTAGTTAAGATAATTAACTAAAATTATTTTGTCCTAATTATTCAAACATGTTTTTTATCTAAATAATCAATAGATAATAATTATATTATTTAAACCACATTTACAACCTTTCATATATTATTTGAGATATACAACTTTTACATTAACGCGACTTATCATAAAAACTCTAATTTCCCAAATCGACTTAGCAAACCCTAATGCCTTAGACCCTAGATACCTTAGACTTTTTAGACACTTCCTTATTAGTATTCTTACACATTATAGGTTGAATTCCTCGGAATTCCCATTACTTAGCTCACGACCGCTTAAGTTGGATTTTGCTCGCTTTCGCAAACTGTGAGTATATCTTTCCCCTTTTTACTGTCTTACTATTTTGGGGTGACTCATGTACTTACTATCAAGTTTATAATTCCTTTTACTAATATAGCAATTCTTATGTGTGTTTGCTTGTGTCATTTTGTGTATCTATGACCTGTCAAATCATTAACCGTTGCGGCCTGGCATTTCAATGAATAGTACTATGGTTTATACCCTTGTGACTCTGTTGAGAGTCCTCGTCATTGCTATGTATTACATTACTACTAGCGCATACTATATATATCTGCTTTCTTCTCTTAGGGTTGATTTGACCCGGATACCACTTATTACATAATTGCAAACAGTATACGACACATGAATTGCTAAACACTTTTCTACTATATTTATTTAAACAGGGTATGCTCACCAATACAATTTTTGTATTGACCAAAATATTTTGTACATGTTTCAGGTTGTTTTGAGACGCTTCTTTTAGACATTTGGATTTTATATTTCAGTCTTGTCTACATTGTATCTTAGTTAGACTTGTCACTTTAGAATTATTGTATCCTGTAATTTCATTTCAATGTAATAAATTATTTAATCAATGTATTCAAATTTACACTTTAGTCCATGAGCTATTGAACAATCGTCACTACGTGACACCTCGATGTTTCCGCCATCGGTTGGGGTGTTACACGAATCGAATCTTGACCAAAACTGACTTATGTTGACCAGAATGAAATCTGAATAGGAATCGAGGCCCAAATCCATCATTACTCCAAACACTTTCAGGCCATCACAGACAGCGCTCGACCTACGTGACCATCTCCGGTCACTGGACCTAAACCGACCAAATATCTCTACCGGCGGCAATCACGATTAACCCGAAATAAAGAGACTAGCAGAACCCATATTGAAAACCCATCTCTGGTCGTTTCACCACAACATCCGAGGACAGGACAGCAGAGACGCCACCCCTGTCGCGTCATCCACCCAGCACCGCCACCACCATTGATTGTGGTGGCCGGCCGGTTCCTATTATTAGGGGAGCGGGGCTGAGGTGGTGTTTATTGGTGGTTCGTTGGTCAACGCGTGGGGAAAGGAGAGGTTAAAGGTGGTTGTTGCTGCTGTGGGGTTCTGCTGGTGGTTGTGTGGCTGAAGGGAGGGGCGTCGGCGTAGGTGGTTGTGGATGCTGCCGCCGCTGCATCTGGAGGAAGAGAGAGGTTAATGGTAAGGGAGAAGGCTGCACCTTGTGATTCAGGTACGGTGGCTCAGCTGGTGGTTGGCGGCGGCAATGGGGTGGTGGTCTGGTGTCTTTTGTTTGTCGCTGCTCTAGAAGGGCTCAGGGAAGGTTCAAAAATTGTGGTGATTATCTATGGCAGTGTGTATATATACGTGGAAGAAGGAAAAGGGAAAGGAAGAGAAGAAGGGTAAGGTTCTTATGTGATGAGGAAGGAGAAATAATATGGTGACTAGGGTTTTTCAATGTGTGAAGAAGAAGAATGGAAGAGATATTATATAGTTAGGGTATTTGGTGTGGGTTAAGTTGGGTGGGTACCGCGTATATGAGCCAGTTACTGACTCGGGTCTCGTTACATGCCCACTCGTTTAGTCGCTTAAATATTTGTATCACATATTTTATTTATATGAACCGACTAAAAATCGAGTATTCGGACTATATATTGGTAGTCGCATTTGAAAATTTATAAGGATAAGTGTCGGTTAATTAGTAGGTTATTACTTACGACGCGGTATTTGGCGAATTTAGGTATTTAATTTATTATCGGAATAAGAATGTATTTCTATTAATAAAGTATTATTGTTAACGAATTAACGAATCGTTTTAAGAATAAAATATTATTATTATTATATTATTCGAGAAACGGTGGGCGTTACAGTCTCCCCTACTTTAGGAAACTTCATCCCGAAGTTATTAAAAACACATGGTTTAGGTAAATGCTTAGACGGTTATAATTTAGTTTAAAGTATGGCAGAAGTTTTATGGATACTAGGATAAAGTGTTACGTATGAGTTATGAGGGTTGGATTACGATAGTCTAAAATAATGAGGGGGAATAAACACCAAACCTAAGTTACATGAGATAATAGACTATGGATGGGCTAAATGAACTACCAATTAACTAGGGTTTGTTTTTGGCTCGACCCCAAATCTCATTTCCGATGTATCGTTAGTGTTTCTTACCAAAGTCCTAATAGAATTTCACACCACCCCAACGTACCTGTAAATTCATGATTACGTTCCGGACCGTAATCACCAATTTACCTTACATTAGGGTTTTGTGTCCTTCTATGACTCTAAACACACATGTAAGTAATGCAAAATAACCTTGTGATTGAATCGTATACAATGTATCCAAAAATGAGTCCAACTGTTGAGCAGGAAAAAGACTTCTACCAGTTAGTGAGTAAGAACCTCTACCGATTGTTGAGCAGGTGCGATAGCCTCTACCAGTCGTTGAGCAGGTTGTAGGGCCTCTACCGACTGTTGAGCAGACATGATGATCTCTACCAATCGTTGAGTAGGTTATTTGGTACTCTACTAACTATTGAGCAAGTACTTCATCCTCTATCAGTTGTTTGATTAAGTGTACCAATTATTACACACATGAATTGCAAATTGATAATATGTACATGTAAGCAATCAAGTATCAAGTATAGCATGCGAGTTGTAATAGAGTTGCCCTAGACAAGGTTAATGACTCTAGGTGTGTCTATAGCAAATAGTTTATATTCTATGACGTCTAGTATCAAATGTTCAAATATGGTAGATAATCGAATCCTCATGTATAACTAAGGATTAAGTTTGATGCAACACACAATCAAATTTCAATAGTTTGGTTATCATGGGTAACTAGTTCATGTTTGAGAAGGTGAAGGATATGAGTCTAATTCTTGAGGGGATGGTGAGAAATCTTGAAGTAGAACTAAAGTTGTGAGAGATAGTGAATGTGAAAATAGTTGACAAGGAGTTTATTTTATAGTAAGGAGATTATGTGGCAGTGCAAATTGTGGGGTTTGGATCAAAGGTTAGAATCAAGCATATGAGAAAACATGATCGTGGTATTTGCCAAAAATTTTTAATAATTCGAACAAGTTTAAAATAAGTAGGTGTCAACGGAAAAATTGTAGAGTAAATTTTGTCCCTGTGGATGGAAAGATTTTATTTTCAAAATTGGTTTTATATATAAAGCAAAAGTGATTAAATTGTACAACTAAATTGATATAGATCAAAATATTTCGATGAGTCATAGGTTTTAAACACGATGTCGGATTTCAAAAATCAAGAATTTGTTCAGACGTTTTGTATAATAGGCTTCGAGTAATCCATAAAAGAAGTGATTCTTAATATATTAAAACTTTTTTTTTTAAGATCATTTGTTACACCAGTAAATTGTTACACCAACATTTGAAATTTAGAAAATGAGTTTGTGGAATAAAAGGCTTTCTGACAAAAATATTTATTTGCTTTAGTTTGTGAAATTCCTAGGTAATGAATATTTGACAAAATTTAGTACTCTTTAATGTTGGTGCTAGAGTATATCCTATAAATAGGTTACGAGATGATAGTTTGATCAAGTATTTTAAAATCTTGAATATGATGAAATTTGATGGTTGAGGGTGTCTTTAAAAAAATGTAGAGAGGAGAAGTTTAAAATAAAATTGGCCCGAAGGTAATATGATATAAGAAGTAAAGTATGTAATATGTTGTAAAGAGAAATATATGATTTGGGTTGGATGTTAAAAATAATTAAACAAGCGGGTAATATTACAAGTTTGTAAAATGAAATATGATTTTGAGATTCACAAATGATTCATGGAATTTAGGCTAACGAGGGGATTATATGCGGAAGAAAATAGATTTGAATTGCGAAAATTTTGAGATTTAAATCTTATAATTTAAATGAGAGGAAGATGATATAAATGGAAATGAAACACAAAGATTGTTAATATTTAACCACGAATAAACGAAAATGTTGGCTTATCAAAACAGATCAGAACACGGCGTTCCAAAAGTATGATGATGTCACAAGATGTCGGACACTTACAAAATCCGACGCATCTTACAACGGACGCCGTCGACTTGTCAGCACCGGCACGACCTCAAAGGGTACGCCGGCGACACGCTCCCCATCAGGTGCCGACAAACGTGGCGGAAAATCAGCACCAAGCTGGAACTCCGTTTGACAATGATGCTGGGTTTGGTGCATCTGTTGCGGCTAGTAACAATCAGAACCTGGGTGGGGGATATGTCCCGCAATTATTTGACGTTGGATTGGACCAACTTGGAACTCCGTTTGGATTGGGTAGTTCCTTCGTACAGGGAACTGGTGATGTTGGTGGGTTCGGTGGCGGTCAACCGGCGGTGACAGGTCCGCTAGCTAACTTGATTGCAAGCGGAATTGGCATCGGAGATAGTTGGGCATTTCCGTCACAGGATTTTGTGACGCCGGTTGGGCAGGGGTTGCCACGGGTTGATCTCGACGTCGTTAGTGATTTTCATTACCATCCCCCGCATAATTCGTGTGACGAAGGACCTTCAAGCCGGTCAGGACCTTCGACAGCAATGAATTTAAACCTCTTTTCCGATAATCAGTACGGGAATGAAGGACCACCACCCAACGATGAAACACAAACCCAACACCAACCACCAAGAAGGCAATCTAAACGTCTTATGAATCAGGCTCCCACGGACTTTACGAACTGGTTTAACTTGTAAACATGTCTTAATTACTGTTGTTGTAACATTTATTTTGGTGTATGTATATGAATATATGAATTGTTAAGCCCCATGTGATTCAAACATTGATAGGAGAAACAACCACTAAAATTAAAATCCAAATACAAGCGTTAAACACTAAAACAAGATTACATAATCATTTTTCAAAAAACTCACTATGTTGAAAACGGCCCAGGCTGCCATTTTTGGGCCTCTGTATAGTCTGGCAGGGCCTGCCAGTCAGGCAGCCAGACTTTCGGACGCGTTGCCCTTGGCTAATACACGTGTGTCGCACGAAGTCCGGGCCGTTTTTGGGTCTCCGGGTCCTGATCCCGGTGGCCCGAAAACGGCTACGAGGTCATTTTTCAAAAAACTCACTATGTTGAAAACGGCCCAGTCTGCCACTTTTGGGCCTCTGTACAGTCTGGCAGGGCCTGCCAGTAAGGAAGCCGGACTTTCGGACGCGTTGCCCTTGGCAAATACACGGGTGTCGCACGAAGTCCGGGCCGTTTTCGGGTCTCCGGAGCCTGATCCCGGTGGCCCGAAAACGGCTAGGAGGTCATTTTTCAAAAAAACTCACTATGTTGAAAACGGCCCAGGCTGCCATTTTTGGGCCTCTGTACAGTCTGGCAGGGACTGCCAGTCAGGCAGCCGGACTTTCGGGCGCGTTGCCCTTGGCTAATACACGGGTGTCAAACAAAGTCCGGGCCGTTTTCAGGTCTCCGGGGCCTGATCCCGGTGGCCCGAAAACGGCTAGGGGGTCATTTTTCAAAAAACTCACTATGTTGAAAACGGCACAGGCTGCCATTTTTGGGTCTCTGTACAGTCTGGCCTGGCAGCCTTATTATCTTACTGTTTATTTTAATACTACTAGTATTATTACTAGACGTTTTCTAAAATAAAAGTAAATACATGTAATAATGATAGATTTATTTAAAACAGATAATACAAATTTATTTAACAACTATTTTTCCAAACTAGTCATTCAAACTATACAATCTACCGAGTTACAAGACAATCTATTTCCGAGATCACCAATTCCAATATTCTACCACCGTTTCTTGTTGCAGAGTTCATTAAGTTTTTGTTTCGCACCTTCCATCACAATTGCTTTATTTATTTATTTTTTGAACGGCCAACCAAACTTTTATTTCCGAAATACTAGCAAGACGCTAGCATAAACCAAACACAACCGAAAAACAAGTCCGCAAACAAGTACAACAACAAAAACAAACATAATAAAAATACAAGAGAACAGAAGAAAAACATTAAAGCCGTGGGTCGGACCTCCCCATCTTTCCCGTGTCGAATCTCCGCCATGCTTCCCATGTCATATTCCCCATAGTCGCCCGATTTTTAATCCACAAGAAGCTCATGACCTTTATCTCATCAACTATCGCCTGAACCGAAGGCTCTTTATTGGTGAAAACGGCTTCATTTCTAGCTCGCCATACACTCCAAAAAGTAGTCAAAACCACTGCATACAACGACTCTCTCTGCCGATGTCCAGACAAAACCAAGTGATGAATCCCCAATAAATCTCTGACATGAAAAACCAGCTGAGACGGGATGTTACACCACCTCCATACTCGATTCCAAACCTCCATGACGAAGGGACAGCCCGTATACACGTGCTCTGTTGACTCCAAATGCGATTGACAAAATCTGCACAAGTCATTCGCTACTGTAATATTTCTTCTTGGTAGTGCAGCTGCCGTGGGAATTCGATCGAGGTTGGCTCTCCACGCCACAACACACACTTTTTTTGGAACCCATCTAGACCATACAAACGCCTCCTGCAGCTGGTTTGGTCTGCTCTCACTGATCAACATTTTTACCGTACTGACCGAGAAACCACACAACCCATTGGTGTGAAACCTCCAAAACGGACAGCCCTGCACGCCTCCAGTTCCAACAAAAACCCACGCCCAAAGGACCTGAGTTAACCCGATCAGCAACATAACAGTTCTGTCTTCTTTCCAGCGCAAAAAGAGAGGGGAAAACAGTCGATAACGGCTTGTCTCCAATCCAGTAATCCTTCCAAAACAGAATACTAGAACCGCATCCGATTTTCCCCATGAACCAATGCCGGGTCTCGACATTTAAACTCTCAAGAACTCCCGGGACAGCAGCAATTTGTTTCCAAGGACCACTAATTGACATCATTGCTGGAATTTTGTTCCAAGATCTAGAACCCCCGTGGATCGCCCAGATAACCTTTCTCCACAAGCCCGAAACGTCGACTTTAAACCTCCACCACCATTTGGTTAAAAGACTAAGGTTGGCGTCTCGTAGAGATCCAAGACCGGCTCCACCGTATTCCATTGGGGCGATTACATTTTCCCACGCAATCCAACTCAATCTATCCTCATCGTTATTTCCGCCCCAAAAAAACGCCCGTCTAATCCTTTCCAAAATTTTAAGCACTTGTAAAGGGGCCCGGAATAATGAAAAATAATATAACGGTAAAGAATTTAGAACCGATTTTAATAACGTGATCCTTCCTCCATATGATAAAGTCTTGGATTTCCATATAGATAGCCGATCTTTGAACTTATCAATAATCGGACCCCAATTTCGAACAAGGTTCATGTTTGCGCCAATAGGAATCCCAAGGTGAATGAAGGGCAACAACCCCGCACCACAGCCAAGGATACTTACCATGTCTTGAACATCGACATCCCGAACACCCACCCCATAAACTCTACACTTCTTGAGATTAATCCTCAACCCAGAAATAAGGAAAAAACATCTAAGAAGTCTCTTAATGTTTCTTGCATTAAATGCGGACCATTCACCACAAAATACAACGTCGTCTGCGTAAATGAAGTGCGATAAGGTCGGCCCATTACCGTTTAGCCTTAGACCGTGGAAAACACCTAAAAAGGTTGCCCGATTCATAATACAAGTAAGTGCCTCCATTGCAAGAATAAATAAGAACGGCGAGATAGGATCCCCTTGACGAAGACCACGTTGGCAATCAAACTCGTACGTAGGGGACCCGTTCACTAGAACCGAAGTACGAGCATTCTTAACAATCGACATAATCCACGCCCTCCACGTTGGCAATCAAACTCACAATTGCTTTATTGAAGTTAACAATTGCTTTATTGAAGTCAACTACAGCTTGTGGACCCAGAAACTCGTTCTTCCAGTCAGCGGGAACTCAGGACCGCATTCAGATTCAAACCCATCTGAATCATACAGGGGAACATCAATCAACCTGTTGAACATGTGTACCAAATCTAAAGGTACCCAGTGATCAACCCAGGCTGCCTTACCAAAGTAGCACGGTGAAGAATCGCATCATTCGATGTCGCCGACGTCGCTAATCACATGATGCGATTCTTCAACACCGGATGGCCTTGCGCTACAGGCTTTGCCTGGAAAGTCGATCCCCCTAAAGAGTATGTTGGAATGTCTGGGTTTGGTAGACTAGAGATTGAGACTACCAATGACAACCAACTCTCTAATATTATAAACTACAGTACCGGTGTTGCATTCTACACGTGTTATACCACGTGTGGATGTAACATCGATCCAAGTAGTTTCATGTGGATGTAACACCGATCCAAAGACACCGCTTTTTTGGACCCCAGAAAAGCGATGCCAAGCAGGGGATGAGACAGGAGAGGATGCTTTTAAGCACGGCTCATCCCCGCCCAAAACTGTTAAAACTCCATGTGGATGTAACATCGACCCAATTTCAATAAAAAACTGTACCCTCCAGAACAATTGCGGGAAAAGTATTATATCTCATATTGGTATTTTGTTTAGTTTTCTACAATTGTGTTGTAAATGGGATTGAGATATGTGGTGTTGTAAATGGGATTGAGATATGTGGGAATGCTGTATTTGTGTTGTAAATGGGATGGAGAGAATGAGAAAATGGCCGTTGCCTTATATAACAAATGGTGACACTATCTCGTTTGGCGGCATCAACAAAGGGTTTTGGGTCGGCGGCATCAAAGGTTGATGCCTCATTCTAGATTGGCGGCATCACTATTGGGTCTCTTTGATACCGCCAAACCAAAACTATACATCCCCATTTTTAGTTTTTTTCCCCAATACCCCTCAAATGTAATTTGTAAAATAATAAAACCCCTAAAAATGCAAATGATTCTCATTTCTTCGTACGTTTTTTCGATTTTATACTTCATTTGATTCACATTGCTTGATAAACTTGGCTGGATTTTTTTTATATTTGACATTTGGTATCAACATAAAGCATGCATAGCTATTTACACAGTATATAGTGCCTCTAGAGTTTTGTTAATATATATTACAAAGGGTAAATTCATAAAACAATTGTCTTTAGTTTCCTTCTAAACTGTGAAGTCGACTCGAGGTAAAGTATATGTGTGGCGATTCTGGTTGAACCTTTTTATTTATTGTTGAACTTTAGGTAGAAGATTATGCATCTATCAATATTGTGGTTTATATTTAATTAAAGTTAACTTATGTACCATTTTAGGAATAAAGTTTTGAAACCTTAATGTGGACTCGCCTTCTAAGAGCAACTAGTGGGAATGCCCGCGCGTTGCGCGGACACTTATATTTTTTTTTTGTACGTTTTGCGGCGAGTTTCATGTAATTTATTTTTAAAACCACTAATCATTTTAATGCGATAAAGATGATTACAAAAACCATTTCATGACAAACCAACAAAGGACCAAGGAGGCTTGTACAAAGGTGAATGCACTTCAAATGTCTGTTAAGTTTTAGATTATAATGAGAACACTAAAAAATATCAAGAGCACATTAAAATTTTAAAATTCAAGATAAACTACAAATGCGAGTGTGGTGATGAGAGCAATAGGTGTTTTTGTATACAGGACACTTCGTGCGAAGATAACGACTTTGTTGATCGCCTAGCATTGTCCAACAAATAAAGATGGGTTACACTCAACATAAGCATTTGTTCAATCTTGCAAGCATTACTTCACTAACAAATGAAACTAAAAGTTAGGAGATCAATGATATGAGAAAAAAATAATAATATTTGTATATAGAAGAAGAAAATACCTCAAAATGGAATGCTAAGATGATATTTAAATTAATACATACATACAAGGTTGAGGTATATGCAATCTTCTGTACAACAATCCATAGGATTGATAATCCATTTTTTTTTTACTTTGAGAATGTTCCACTCTTTTTGGGTTTGTAATGCTTATTCTAACTTGTTCAATATATATATGAAATTTAATAATGAAATTTAAGAATGTGTAATACTTATTATTTTGTTTTAATAATGAAATTTAAAAAGGGAGTTACATATGGAGAGGGATAAAGAGTGTGTATTACTTATATATACAATATGCTTTACATCTTGTACTCAAGGGCATAAATGGAAGAAAATGGCCAAATTTTACCCATTTGTGAAGAGACTTTCTAACTCCCATCTTAAAACTAATGTAAAGTTACACCCTTACCCATCTTTCCTCTTTAATAAGATAACATAGATAATGTGGACTCGCCTTCTAAGAGCAACTAGTGGGAATGCCCGCGCGTTGCGCGGACACTTATATTTTTTTTTTTGTACGTTTTGCGGCGAGTTTCATGTAATTTATTTTTAAAACCACTAATCATTTTAATGCGATAAAGATGATTACAAAAACCATTTCATGACAAACCAACAAAGGACCAAGGAGGCTTGTACAAAGGTGAATGCACTTCAAATGTCTGTTAAGTTTTAGATTATAATGAGAACACTAAAAAATATCAAGAGCACATTAAAATTTTAAAATTCAAGATAAACTACAAATGCGAGTGTGGTGATGAGAGCAATAGGTGTTTTTGTATACAGGACACTTCGTGCGAAGATAACGACTATGTTGATCGCCTAGCATTGTCCAACAAATAAAGATGGGTTACACTCAACATAAGCATTTGTTCAATCTTGCAAGCATTACTTCACTAACAAATGAAACTAAAAGTTAGGAGATCAATGATATGAGAAAAAAATAATAATATTTGTATATAGAAGAAGAAAATACCTCAAAATGGAATGCTAAGATGATATTTAAATTAATACATACATACAAGGTTGAGGTATATGCAATCTTCTGTACAACAATCCATAGGATTGATAATCCATTTTTTTTTTTTACTTTGAGAATGTTCCACTCTTTTTGGGTTTGTAATGCTTATTCTAACTTGTTCAATATATATATGAAATTTAATAATGAAATTTAAGAATGTGTAATACTTATTATTTTGTTTTAATAATGAAATTTAAAAAGGGAGTTACATATGGAGAGGGATAAAGAGTGTGTATTACTTATATATACAATATGCTTTACATCTTGTACTCAAGGGCATAAATGGAAGAAAATGGCCAAATTTTACCCATTTGTGAAGAGACTTTCTAACTCCCATCTTAAAACTAATGTAAAATTACACCCTTACCCATCTTTCCTCTTTAATAAGATAACATAGATGTATAACTGTTGCTACAACATTTGTGTTTATTTGTTTTAGACCAAATTTGATTGCTTTTATTTGAAAATTTGGTTGAATCTTTGGGTAAGGATTCTTGCATCAAAATCTTGACTTATGTCAATCTTATCCTTTGAGGGTATGAACATAATTACTCAATCTTGATAAATTTTTTTTAACGGAGAAGGAGATTTTATTCACATAAAACACAACGATTACACGGAGTTTTCTAGCAAGTAGTTAGAAAACATGAATACATTGCCCGTTACTTTTTTATACTAAAAATACCATCCCTTAACCAATCTTGGATGGAAGGAATCTCCTCTCTCGTTCTAAATTTCATCCATAGGTATGTATCTCTTTAATCTCTTCCACTACTTTTGCGAAAGACAATGGCTTTCCTTTGAATACTCATTCGTTTCTATGCGTCCATATCTTCCACAGTGTCGCTATGACAATTGCTCGATCCGCTTTCTTTACTTTCTTATTCGCCTTCATTTCTTTCGCCTGTGACATCAACTCGCTTACAGAAGACGCATTCATCAGATTAGTTATGTTCAGCCATGCCCCTATAGACCACCAAATTGATTTCGCCAAAAAGCATGAAAGAAGAACATGCTCAACTGTTTCGTCTTTAATCCCCCAGCACGGACAAGTTTGCTTCCCACGTTGATGGCACGTTTAGCAAGCTCAATTTTTGTGGGTATTCTTCCAGCTAGTGACTTCCAATCTTGATAAATGATGTGGTGGAATACTTTGAGGATCTATTTATGCAAAAATTAGAATAACAAGTCCAGGATTTTAAAGACTTCAAACACAAGATCACACAAATGTTGTTTTTTAAAGTCGAAACTTGCATTAACCCTTGAATGATTTCGAAATTCCGCGTACTCAAAAAGTGTGATTAGGGTTTTTTAGAAACAGATTCGGGGTAAGTCTACAGGTTCGTGTTGGGTCCCTCTGCAGCAGTTTGGGATTCTAGGTTGGACTTTGAAACGACAAAGTGTTGGCCCAGAAAACTGATTTGCAGCGGATTATTTGATTGAATTATACACAAGAACAGAAACAGAAACTTGAACAAACAAAATGATTAATGAATTGTTTTGATAAATGTTACGGACAGGAATATTGGACATAAAGTATATGAGTTTACAAGGATAATAGGATTGTTTGTGTACAATCTTGATAAAGAATAATTACAACATACTAATCCTATATATACAAATGAAACATCATGTCTTGTTGACAGTTAAGGTTCCGAACAGATGTGTTGCTTCATGATTAACTGCCACCGGTTGATGTTTAGGCGCCAAACAAAACAGAAATAACTGTTAGGGGCATTCTGGTCATTTCACCTTCTGTCCCGCCCTTTTATTCCAAGTATGCTGCTGCTTCTGCACTTGAATTCTGACCCATTTGACTTAGTATGTTTGCAGCCAAATGCATCAGCCTTGTTGTCTTCTGTTCCAGTGTTTTCCTTTTCCCATCCAAATTGACCCATATACATGATCTTATTATCTTAGTCTAGAGTATCCTACAACTAGACTTATATCTAAGGTTCAACATAATAATATATACAAACACAAATGCAGAAAATATATGTTCAATTGTACATACTAAAACATAAAACAAAAAGTTATATTTACTAGTTTAACACAAAGGACTGGAATGGAATCGAGCAAATCATGCTTTGGAATCCGTTTGTTAGATACAGGAATTTCTGTTAGATAGGTAATGACACAGCTTGTTGCCCGTTTACCTGTCTCCCACTTGTAAGACTCGATGGTTGTTTTATGCATAAATAAAATATAAATATATATTTTTTTTTTTTGTAGAAAAAAAAAAATTACACTTCGCATCTGTTCATTTTTGCAGGTTAGCTTGTGGTCAAGTGATTTCATGGAGAAATGAAAGATGCGAAGAACTTCAGTTCATGAGCAGCAAGGTGTGGCCTTTTTCTCTTAATCTGTGTATTTGATTATAAATTTTTAAGCTTTTTGTTGATCATATAGTTAATCGGTTCAAAGATAGGATGTTATTTTTTAGTTGGTTAGTGCTTAATAGATTACAATTATAACCACATGGTTAGACTCGGAGTTATGAAAACAGATTAGATTGCTATAGATGCAAAATGGGTGGGTCAAACAAGTTGGGTAACGTAAAAGATGATAAATTGTAGGCCGGGTTGCACACCTTTTATTGTTTCATTGTGTCATTTTTTAATAAAGTTATTAAAATATTAAATTTGATTACAAAAATTACCATTTCAATAATGATCTTTTTGTTTTGAATTGATCAATTTATAAGGTTATAAGGTTGTAAAACTTGAGGTTACGGGTAGAACGGGCTCTCGCCATAATAAACTCTAGGCAAAAGGGTTAAAGTTGTCGGAGGTGTCTAATCTTGGTTCTTTAAAGGATATTAGTTCATGTGTAGTTGAGCGTTTTGGGAGGCGTTTTAGCTCCACAGGGCCGGGGAACACCGCCCCCTCGGGCGCTATAGGGCGTTTTGGACACCAAGCGTTTTAATTATAACGGGCGTTGTGACTTTAGGCAACGTGAGAATCTCCATTTTTTGACCGTTCAACGGTCACTTCCGTTTAAAAAAAAAAATCATGGGCCTTTCCTTCTTTTATATACATACATACATCCACATACAAACTACACATTCACGTTCACAGAGCATAACACATACACATACACAATAACTAATTTCTACACACACAAGATGAATCCATTCGGAATAGGTGGTTTCGGGTTCGGTCCTCAAACTATTGGTGTTGGGTCCCAACCCATAGCTTCGGAGACACAGGAACCGGTGCAAGAGCAAGAGCCCGCGCGAGGCAAGACAACTAGGCGAGGAAGACGGACTCACAAAAGGAAAGACACGGACACTCGCGCCAAAAAAATCGTCCAACCATGGACTGACGACGAGTTGTTCGCGTTAGCCCGAGCGTGGGTTGACGTGTCGGAGGATCCTGTTGTTGGTAAGATATATATTTTTTGTTATGTTATATCTTTTTTTACATATAGATTTTTAAAAGGGCACTTCTATATTTTTTTGGTTTGTTTTTTTAGCGAACTATCAAAACAAATGAGATTTTTGGAAAAGAGTCCGAGCAACATTTTTTGATCTAGCTGGTAAGGGAGAGAACTACCGACCCGACGATTCCATATCGGGCAAGTGGACCGATATCAACGCTAAATGCACAAACTTTCAAGGTGTTTATCAACGCACCCGGCACGGGTGGAAAACTGGCCAAAGCGACGAGATGATTTTGGAGGTGGCTTTGGAAGAATACAAACAAGAATACGGGAATTTTCCGTACATGAGGGTTTGGCGGCTGCTGAAAGACTGTTCCAAATGGCACACCGTCCGCCCAACGGTTGGAACTTCTTCATCTAGGGCCAGAAATACGAGGCCTTCAAAGAAGTCGAAGACCTCTGACTCGGTTGATCCCGAGACCCCTACGTCTGACGCGCGTTTCATCGACCTAAACGCCGAAGAAAATGCGTATTTTGCAGGGGAGGAGGGGACGGATGAGCTACCCCGTCCGTCCGGTCGACGGGCTGCTCGAGCCGCCCGGGCGAAGTCTTCGTCGGGGGTGAACGAGTTAATCCCGGCGTTTGCTGAGATGAACCAGCGGCTCCAAGACATACGCGACATCGGGGCTCAGCGTATCCAAGAAAACCGAGAGGTGGTTGAGCTTATGAGGGATCGACAATTTCAACGCGACTTTGACTTTTACACGAAGTCGCCCGACCACCTAGAAGGCAAGGCCTTGAAAATGTGTTTGAAACAAAATGCCAAAATCGAGCAAAAATATAACCTATGAGTATTTGTATTTTTTAATTATTTGTGTTTTTTTTAGTATTTTGTAAAATTTTTTTAGTATTTGTAATTTTTATTTATTTAATGAAATATTATTAAGTAATTAATATTATTATTTAAATAAAAAAACAATAATTAACCAATGATTACTCAATCATTTATAAAGACCCATAACGCCCCTTCCCACCACACCCTCTTTTTCCATAACGCCCCATAAACCCCCTTCTATTACTTTTTAATATTTTAATCCCCATAACGCCCTATAACCCTCCTACACTACACATGACCTTACAGAAACTACTATTAAAATAATGAAGCAATTTTGAAAAAATAATAATAATAAGAACACTTTGTGAGATTCTAAACCCTTAAATATTGTGAAACGTTGACTTCTTTTTTTATTCAGTTAAGGGGATGGAGCGTTATCAGAATTGGTCACGGGTACCTCACTATCAGCATGGTAACACCGCCGTCACCCATGCTGGTAGTGGTCCCGTGAACCAAAATCTGGTTGTAGTTAACGGGTTGGTACTGTGAGTTTCTCTCTCCCATTTTGTCTTTTTCTCTATTTTATTTTCAGTGGAGTGCTATAACCAAAAAACTGTTTCAGTGAAGTGATCTGACAATACATAATTGATAGAAATCAGTGAAATTGAAAAAAAACTTAGTGGAGCACCCCGTCCCCCTAAGTTGATTAACATGAGTTTGCAAGTAACAAAAAATGGGTGGTTGATTATGGACCCACACTACTTTGACCCATGATTCCCATGAGAAATCTACGTTAGCCTCACTTTGTGTGAGCTTTTATCAAATAAGCGTAACGAAAATACTTTAAACTGCCTTAAACGTTATTTTACCCAAATGGGAATTCTTTATTTAATTTCTTCCTTTGGGTTCACAAACGTAAACTAAGGATCA
Source organism: Ambrosia trifida (assembly GCA_028751855.1). Taxonomy (NCBI): domain Eukaryota; kingdom Viridiplantae; phylum Streptophyta; class Magnoliopsida; order Asterales; family Asteraceae; genus Ambrosia; species Ambrosia trifida. The sequence goes on from CM054127.1 coordinate 121,880,718, forward strand.
TAATGATTCAGTTATGGATATAGCAATTTAGGAGGTTGTAAACTTTTCTTGGTTTTAAACCGTTTGATCCGTTTTATCTATAGCTAACTAGCTGATTACCCCGGAAAGGTCTCGGGGTTGAAAATTTTAATATGATTTAATAAAAAATGATAAAAGAAGAAAACTCAAATCACGAAAAGCGTAAAGAACTTAAACATAATCAATCATAGTTAAAAAAACATTTATTTAAAAAATTAAAAAAATAAAAAACATAAACCATATTAAACATAATACAGTATTAAAAGGATAACATTCAACATATAATCAATCATCTTCACGTAATTTAAAATATGTTACAATTTGACTTTGACTTATATAGATGTAGAATTCATGATGGGGGTTGAAAAATATAACAATTCTAATAATATTAATACTGATAGTAATAATTATTACTCTTGTAATTAAATAAATAAAAAATAACTTTGTTATAAGGTGACACCATGTGTTGCAGTGTTGCGTGATTCGTTCTCCTAACTTCTCTTGATAAAGTATACCTATCCATCTTTAGAAGAGTAAAATTCCAATGATAGCATGGCGATTGGGCTGAATTTCAACATCGTAAATAAGAACCTGGTTTAAAAGAAAAAACATGATTAATGAATAACCTGAACACTTTGTGTTTTTTTTTCTGTATGAACATAACCCCACAAAAAATAGTCGTTTTTTTCTCCGTTTTTTATATAGCACTATGGTACTCGTTGGAAAGATAATAAAACGCTCGTTAATTTGGTGTAATTTTTTTATTTAAAAAATCTCGAATATAAAAGATATTAACATTTAAAAATTATGGGAGGAACATAAGAGAGAAAAATTTAAATTTGTTTTTAAATTCTTTTTTCCTAAAATAACTCAATTTAATTTTAGTAATTGAGAATTGAGAGATAGAGAGATAAATTTAGGGTTTTATGTTTATCTTTTTTTTTTTAATTAGAAAAGGAAATAATTCAAAAAACATTAAAATCTTTCAATTATGATGCCACGTGGCAGTTTCATGGAGAGGATGAAGGCACCATTGCACGCCACGTCAGCAATGTTCAATTCTTTTATATATATTACTAGTTGATTACCCCGGGAAGGTCCCGGGGTTGAAAAATTTAATATGATTTAATAAAAAATGATAAAAGAAGAAAACTCAAATCACGAAAAGCGTAAATAATTTAAACATAATCAATCTTAGTTAAAAAAACATTTATTTAAAAAGTTAAAAAAAATAAAAAACATAAACCATATTAAACATAATACAGTATTAAAAAGATAACCTTCAACATATAATCATCTTCACGTAATTTAAAATATGTTCCAATTTGACTTTGACTTATATAGATGCAGAATTCATGATGGGGGTTGAAAAATATAACAATTCTAATAATATTAATACTAATAGTAATAATTATTACTCTTGTAATTAAATAAATAAAAAAAATAACCTTGTTATAAGGTGACACCATGTGTTGCAGTGTTGCGTGATTCGTTCTCCTAACTTCTCTTGATGAAGTATACCTATCCATCTTTAGAAGAGTAAAATTCCAATGATAGCATGGCGATTGGGCTGAATTTCAACATCGTAGATAAGAACCTGGTTTAAAAGAAAAAACATGATTAATGAATAACCTGAACACTTTGTGTGTGTGTTTTTTTTTTTCTGTATGAACATAACCCCACAAAAAAATAGTCGTTTTTTTCTCCGTTTTTTATATAGCACTATGGTACTCGTTGGAAAGATAATAAAACGCTCGTTAATTTGGTGTAATTTTTTTATTTAAAAAATCTCGAATATAAAAGATATTAACGTTTAAAAATTATGGGAGGAACATAAGAGAGAAAAATTTAAATTTGTTTTTAAATTTTTTTCTTCTTAAAATAACTCAATTTAATTTTAGTAATTGAGAATTGAGAGATAGAGAGATAAATTTAGGGTTTTATGTTTATCTTTTTTTTTTTAATTAAAAAAGGAAATAATTCAAAAAACATTAAAATCTTTCAATTATGATGCCACGTGGCAGTTTCATGGAGAGGATGAAGGCACCATTGCACGTCACGTCACCAATGTTCAATTCTTTTATATATATTAATTAATAGATTCAAAAAACATTAAAATCTTTCAATTATGATGCCACGTGGCAGTTTCATGGAGAGGATGAAGGCACCATTGCACGCCACGTCACCAATGTTCAATTCTTTTATATATATTAATAGATTAATAGATAATAGATATTTTTTTAGTTTAATAAATTTTGACCCGTTGTCAATGAGTTTGGACCTGTAAATGAAATCTAATTTCGTCAGCTTCAAGTTTCGGCCTATAATCTCCCTTGGGATGGATGGAAACTTCGTATGCAAATCTAACATTAGGAGTGTCAATATGAAGCTGATGTGTACCGATAGGATAAGTAACCCATTGAGTGGGTAAACCTCAAAGAAAATAGAGAGAAACTAGATAGAACATTAGAGAGAGATTCAAGACTTAATTCATTTCATTCATATCTCCAATGATAAAAAAACAACGATCCTCATATAGGAGGAAACAAGTAACTAATTAGGAACACTACTAAGAACATGGGTAGTGGGCATCCCCACAATCCCTTTATTTTAGCCACACATTACTAAACATAAAGACTTAATCAAATACCTAAAATATAATAACTCAAACATATAAGATAATTAGAAAAAACCAACGAGATCCATGCATGAACCGAACGTAGACTACCGCATTACCAGGTACATATCAATCCACCCCGCTCGCATTCACCTTGTCCTCAAGGTGGAGAATGCAAACTAGACATCGTGAGACACCACTGTGGCCGCCACTCTTCAAGATTTTTACCGTAGGTAACAACATTCTTGATGGGTTGGTCATGCCAAAAAGTAGCAAGGCATAACATAGATAGACCTTGTTTTTTTTATCAAATTGAATGTGAAAACAACCTACACAAATTTCATGGACACTTCTGAATTCCAAAAATGTGAAACCAATGGAGGGGTCCACTTCATGTGCATTACCTAACAAGGTATTATCATCCAAGGCAAACTTCGAGACCCATGCACTAACAATTTTTGTTGTTTGTGAGTTTTTAGCAACACTTGATGGCTTCAACGGCTGACTCATGTTTTCCATTGGAGGTTGATTTTGACCCTCAAGAGAATCGATTGACAATTGGGAGATTGAATGAACTTGTTTCTATGGTGGTGCGGTATTAAGGGCTGGTGGTTTTGGTGGTGCGGGGTCGGAAACGGTTTGTGTTGGTGTTGATGCAATAGTCGAAGGTGGTGTGAGGGCAGTGGTTGGTGGTGGTATGATGGCAGCCGTTTGTGGTAGTGTGGCGATAGCGGGTGACGGGGTGAGTGGTGGAGGTGATCGTGCGAGAGCGGAAGTTGGTTATGGTGAGGTGGCAGCGGGTGTAGAGAAAATGGTGGTGTAGGTTGCCCATCTTCGGGACTCGTTTTTGAGAAGATCCCTCATCTCAAAAAGCGTCGACTCAATTCGAGCCATTGTAGCATTCCATTCACGAGAGTCCATAGGAGTGGATCAAGACCGCTCTGATACCACTGATGTGTACCGATAGGATAAGTAACCCGTTGAGTGGGTAAACCTCAAAGAAAATAGAGAGAAACTAGATAGAACATTAGAGAGAGATTCAAGACTTAATTCATTTCATTCATATCTCCAATGATAAAAAACAACGATCCTCATATAGGAGGAAACAAGCAACTAATTAGGAACACTACTAAGAACATGGGTAGTGGACATCCCCATAATCCCTTTATTTTAGCCACACATTACTAAACATAAAGACTTAATCAAATACCTAAAATATAATAACTCAAACATATAAGATAATTAGAAAAAACCAACGAGATCCATGCATGAACCGAACGTAGACTACCGCATGACCGGGTACATATCAGAAGCCTTCGTATGCACATCAGAAGCAAGGGGAATACACACGACTTCAAAATATACTAACTCATCATCGCACGATTAACCAAGCAAAATGTGTTATCTCTCTACTTGAATAACAAAATAGGTTTATAACGTGGTTATGTGGAAAGAAGTCAACAGGCCTAAAATGTGTTAAGGCTGCCCGGAGTGGGGCGGTAGACATGGCGTGGAGAGCCATTTGGGTGCGGGAACACCGCCGCCAACTTGGCGTGGGGAGGGCTTGGAGGTGAAGGCGGGGGCATTTTCACCGGCGTGGGGCTTGAGGGTGGGGTGAGGTGGCATCTCTTGATTGGTCAGTTTTTTTTTTTTTTTTTAAACACAATATAATATTATTTCATTCCCCCCCCCCTCTTCCCCCCTTCCACTACCCACAATTCCCTCCCCCACAAGGGTCCCACAATTGCCACATGACGCTTCATCCCCCTCTTCCCCACCACCACCACCACCACCACCACCACCACCACCACCACCACCACCACCACCACCACCACCAGTCCGAGTAGTCTAAATACCTAAAATAACATTGGCACTGTAGCATCGAAGTTGAGTTTTAAGAGCATGTTTGGAATTGCTTATTCAACTCCAAATTAATTACGTAGTAGAATGTTACATTAGTTAGATTGGGGTATGTGCATGCGATTGCTCCATAAATTATGATGCCTAACTCCAAGTCGTGTATCCTATTTTTATTCGCGTATCTTTTTTCTTCATTCACGTATAATCAAAGTTTTAATTTCCAACTATGAGATTTTGTTAAGTCTAAGAAATCCAGATTCACTTTGTCTTTTTTTTTTTCTCGGCATTATGTTATATTTTGTGATTTATTATGTTATATTTTGTGAGTCATTATGTTATATTTTATGATATATTGTGTTTTTTTTATCATTCTCACCCTCTCATTTTTGTTACACCGTGTAAGATAACTTAACCCTTATATTATATAATATAATATTGATATTACAATTTATTTTTGAACGGCCAATTGGAATCACTCACAGACAACTGGAGTATCATTTTACCACCAATGTTACCACGTGATCATATTCCACCACCAAATCACCAATTCAGGAGGAAACTCATAATTATGAGATAATCCCCATGTGAGATTCGAACCCAGAACCTTATAGTCTCTAAGTTTTATCCCACCACCAAGATGCCGTTAGATGCTATAATTATTGTGATATTACAATAATTGTTTTCTTCTTAACCTTGACATTAGAGAATCCCTTTAATTTATGTATTTCCATTTCAACCCTTTTGTCAATTTAAATGGGAATCTTCTAATAAAATAATTAGGCGGGATATAAACTTGAAATTAGTTAAAATAGACACAACAACAATCCAATCCAATTCAAAACGAGCAAACCTTGTTGCTCAAAATCAAATTAGGTCCTCATTAACGACATGAAATACAAACTAGACCCTGTGATGCATACCAAAGAATTGCATACATGTGTGATGTATCTTCATAAGCATAATTCTGTCTACTTTAGACTTGGATTGCTATGAGTGGACAAAGGTTGAGGAGAGCACCTCTTGTCCGTTGTCACTTTCTAGCGAAGGCCGCTTTCCTAAAAATAAAAGCTACACAAATATCATATAAAAACGCGCGATGATACATGATGATCTAACTATATCAGCAAAAAGGAACCAGTGGGTGTTAACTGTTAAGAGTGACACATATGTTAGCTTGTATTACATTGAAAGATAACATTGAGTTAAGATAATTTCACTAGTATGAAAGACTTGACATCACATACATTTATCTTTTATGAGTAGATAAAATCCTTTCTCATTTAAAAATAATAATCCTTTCACCTTTAGTTGACAGCCTTCATTTTCATATTTTGCATCTACATGTCAGTTAGCTAATTCTTACCACATATAATTTATCATGAATTTTCAATCATATTTATCTTTGACACATACAACTTATCATAAATTTTCAATCATGATTATCTGTGAAATTTATCATTAAATGAACTGTACCTTCAAAAAATCTTACAAGCTAACATCACTAACAATCTATTATTACATATGCATGTTTTATATCTAGGTACCATATTAGACATGTCGACTATACATGTCTAATGACCGTATAAATGATTGAGATCCATATTGACCATTTAATAAAGCGCTGTCATCTTTAAGTTTTGTAAAGCTTGTGTGCAAAACTTGGCTAGTTAAAGGGCTTAAAAATAATGGTTAAAAATGTCACCTTTCTATGGAGAATAAGAAGTAGTCACTTAATAAGTACCATTCTTCAAACATTCATTTGATGTAAATAGTAGTAGTCCGTTTTCTAATGAAAAGTTAAAAGTTTCTTATCTAAATAATCAATAAAAAACATACTTTTTCGTTGTAATTTTATGCACTCAAATCTTGAGGCCTTAACACAATCAATAACATATATAAGGTTTGATCATACAATATAGGCTCATGTACACTTAGGTGTTGTTTGCTTGGTAAAATGTAGGGCTGTTCAAAATCGGATAATCCAAAATTCGAATCCGAAAAATCCGAAAATCCGAATCCGAATTGTCCGAAATTTTGGATAATCCGATTTTCGGATATCCGAAAATCGGATTATCCGAAATTTCGGATTATCCGAATCCGAATATTAAAAATATATATATATATATAAATATATAATATTATATACACTACATAACACAATACACAATCCTAAATCCTTAATCCTTCTAACTCTAAGTCCATACTCCTCTAATCCATAGCTGTTGCTCCCTCTTCTCTCCTCTATAACAGCCCCCGTCCACATCGTATCCGGCCTCCACAGCCCCTTTCCATCAAAATAATAAGTTTTTTTTATATATTTTTTGTTCAAATTCCGTTTATCTAACTTCGATTTTTGTTTTTTGTAATAGGTTCACGTTTTAGGCATAAAGGAAAACGTTTTTTATAGTTTTTTTATTATTTTTTGTTATTTTTTTAATTTTTTTTAAGTTTCGGATTATCCGTTGGATGATCCGAATCCGAATCCGAAATTTCGGATATCCGAATTTCGGATATCCGAAATTTCGGATTCGGATTCGGATCTCAATATTGACTATCCGAAATTTCGGATTATCCGAAATTCGGATATCCGAAATTCGGATTATCCGATTTTGAACACCCCTAGTAAAATGTCTGCAGTCTGCAGACCACATTTGCAGGAGAAAAGCTGCATCAAACGTCTGCAGTCTGCAAGAAGAAGACTAAATAATTATAACGAACTTGAAAAATCAAAAGGATTCTAAATGTATACATGTGATAATATAAGGTTCAAAGCAAACATTTAACAACAATCTATTACAATTTTCTTGACTCATTTAAATAAAAAATATTAAAATAAATCTTGAATTCCGCAATATCTTTTCACCTTGGCTTTTGTATAAATCTTGACCGTTTGTACAATTTGACGTATTTTCCACGTCCCCTTCAGCAGATAAAAATTGAAATTTCAAGGTTTCTTTCCCCTCAATTTTTGCCCAACGTTTATATATTTCTTTATTATTAATAATATTATTATGTTAAGTTTCACATGTTTTCACCCTTCACCCCATGTTTATTCAGCCTTCTTAAATAGTTAAATTCTCTATTACACATCTGAAAACATTTAATGTGAGTGAATCTTGTTTATATTTTGTTATTGTGGTATTTACTTATTTATCTACTGTTTATCTTCTTTCCTTATGTGGGTACTGTTTAGATTCCATTGTTTCTTGCTTACTGTTGTTCTTCTTATCATAGATTTTGTTTGATCCAACATTTGAGGGGTTGGGCTTGGTAATGTGGGATGTATGTGTTTCAAAAATTTTGTTTTTTTATTTATTTATTTTTGTTTTCTTGAATTGGGGGAAAAAATGGGGTTTGGGACTAATTTTAATTTGTTGATTAGAAACCCTAATGGGTAATCAAAGATTTTGTTTGTTCATTAAATGTTGGAATTTTTCCTTGAAATTGTTAGTAGCCAAATTTCCTCCCTTTGTCTCTGGATTCTGTTCATTTTTTTAAAATTATTTTTTAACAATTTTTTTTATTTTTTTTTTATTTTTGAATTATAAAAATGGAAAGATACATTTGAATTTGATGTTTCCCAGATACCTGCTTTTGTAAAGAATGATAATGATAACTAGTTGTTGTTGATATGTTTCTATCAAGGGTTGCGCCTGGCGCCCCATGTCTTCGTGCGCTTTTGCTATATTATACTTCATTTGATGCGTATTACATGATAGATTCGGTTGTTTTTTTTTTTTTGTATTGGACATTAAGTAGGAGTTCATGCCTCTAGAATTTTGTTAATATATTTTGCAAAGGGTAAACTGGTAAAAATTTAATGTTTAGTTTCCTTCTAACTTGCGAAATTGACTCGGCTACTCTTTAAAGTATATATGTGAAAATTCTGGTTGAACTTTTTATTTATTGTTGAAGTTTAGGTAGAGGATCATGCATCAATCATTTTCTAGTTTATATTCAATCAAAGTTAACTTTTTTAGGAATAAAGTCTTGAAACCTTAATGTGGACTCGTCTTCTGAAGGCGATAGATGAATTTTGCGACCAACATGTGTTTTTGCTTGTTTTAGACTAAAGTTCATTGCTTTTGTTTGAATCTTTTTCGGGTTTGAATATAAGATAAGGATTCATGCATCAAAATCTTGACTTTGTCAATCTTATCCTCTGGTAGGTGGTATGAACAGAAGTATTCAATCTTGAAAACTGATGTGATGGAATATTTTGAGGCTCTATTTATGAAAGGATCGGAATAACTAGTCCGGGATTTTTTAGATTTTGAACACAAGATTGTGAAAATATTGTGTTTAAATTTGGCACTTGGCTTTCTTGAATGATTTCGGCGTTTGCATGCACCAAAAGTGCGATTAGGGTTTTTTAGAAACACATTAGGGGATATTTAAGAGTTTGTGTGAGAGAAAATGGGGCACTCTGCCGCGGTTTGGGATTCCAGGTTGGCCCTTGAAACAACAAAGGACTGGAATGGAATCGAGCAAATTGTGCTTCGGAATCCACAAGGAAGTTCAGCGAGGGTTAGTTTGGTAAAACTGGAATTTCTGTTTAGTTTATAAAAGATTTTATTTTAATTAGTCTTTGTATCTGCTCATTTTTGCAGGTTAGCTTGCATGGTGGTCAAGTGATTTCATGGAGAAATGAAAGAGGCGAAGAACTTTTGTTTACGAGTAGCAAGGTGCGGACTTTTTCGCTTAATTTTGTGTTTTTTATTATCGTTTTCAAGCTTGCAGTTGGATTTCATTCTTGTTGTTTACCAAATAAATGATGGGTTCAAAAACTGGATGTAGTATATAACTGATTGATCTTTAATAGATTAGATTTGTAACATCATGGTTAGATTCGAAGTTACCAAAGCAGATTATCTTGCTATATGATGCAAAATGGGTGGGTCGTACAGGTTGGATAATGGTAGGCTAGGTTGCCTTAGATTGCTTCTTGTGCCATTTCTTAATTTCATAAGCAATTAATATGTTATATCTGATTAAAATATATTATTTAAATTATAAATAATGATCAAGGCAATGTTGCAGAAGGCGCTAGGCGGGCGGTGAGGTCCAGCCTAGGGACTAGTCGGGACTAGGCGAAATTAGCCGGAATTAGGCGTTTTGGTATTTTTTTATACGTATTTTATATATATATATATATATATATATATATATACACACAAATTTAGGTGTTTTTTGAAAATATGTTAAGATATATACACATAATACTTAGAAATACTTAGATATATACACATAATACTAAAGTATACTTAGAAATTAAAAAACAAATAAAATTAAAAAAACCACCGCCTAGGCCCGCCTAATGGCCAAAACGCCCAGATCTCAGCCTAGGGGCTTATTCCTATATTGGTCAACGCCTAGGCCGATTTTTACAACACTGGATCAAGGTTATAAACACTTGAACTTACGGGTTAACACCGGCTTGTGCCGTAACAATATGTTGTGAAAAGGGTCTAAGCTGTAGGAGGTGTCGAAACTCCAAACAGTTTGCGTTGAGTTGACTCCCATACGGGCTTTTGTTCGTTCTTTTACTTTCACATACACTAAATATGCTTACAAAACTGTTTATTAAAATAATGATCCAGTTTCATTATAAAATAATAACACTATGAGAGCTTCTAAACAATTGAATATTGTGAAATGCTGACTTGTTTTATTTTCAGTTGAACATTCAACTTTTAGGCCATTTTTACCTTTAAATACTGTAAAGCTGATGCTTACATATTGGTATTGACAATTTTAGGGGATTCTTAAGCCCCCAAAGGCGATGCGTGGAGGTATTCCAATTTGTTTTCCTCAGGTATATCTAGGATTCCCATACATAATACATTAGCCTGCAATCAACAAGCATAATTCACTTATGCATTTATGTACATACATCTTGATGTGTAGTTTGGTAACTCTGATTCACTTGAGCAACACGGGTTCGCAAGAAACAAAATTTGGGTGGTCGATGATGACCCGCCGCCTCTTCCATCCAATGATTCGCATGGGAAATCTTTTGTCGATTTGCTATTGAAACCGTCTGATGAAGATCTCAAGTTTTGGCCACACAGGTTCTACATTAACCTCGATTCGTGTTAACTTTATTAAATAAACGTAACTAAATTGCTTTAAGTCATCTAAAAACATTATTGCCTAAATGGGATTATTTATTCAGTTTCTTTTTTGGATTAAAAAATGTAAAACCAAGAATAATATGATCTGTTTATGGATATAGCAATTAAGAGGTTGTAAACTTTTCTTGGCTTTTAAACCGTTTGACCCGTTACCAAAAAGTTTTGACCCATAAATGAAATCTGTTTCCACAGCTTCGAGTTTCGGTTAAGAGTCTCCCTTGGGATGGATGGAAACTTGACATTGATATCGCGCGTTAGGAATATTAACGGGAAGCCTTTTAGTTTCTCTTTTGCTTATCACTCGTATCTCTCTGTTTCTGACATAAGGTATGGGTCTACACGCTTTATTTTCCAGTATTAATTAAATTTTATTTAATCTTGATAATATTTTACTAAAAATTAAGTTTTTGATTCGCAGTGAAGTGAGGGTTGAAGGGCTAGAAACAATGGACTACTTTGACAACCTTTGTAAAAGAGAGCGGTTTACAGAACAAGCAGATGCAATTACTTTTGAATCCGAGGTAAATCTTTCTACTTATTTAGTTTTCTGTAGCACATGATTATTAGAAAAGAAGGGTGGGTAACGGGTCAAGAATTGTAATTTGTAATGTTATTGGACATTTTCTAAAATTTCGTAAATAATTATGTTAAATTTTTTTTATAAGGATTATGTTTTACAAGGATTAATTGTTTGTTTCAGATTGATCGCGTTTATCTCAGTTCTCCTAATTGTATTGCTGTACTTGATCATGAAAGGAAGCGGACATATGTCCTGAGAAAGGAAGGGCTACCTGATGTCGGTAAGCGATTATCTGAGTTTTACACTGATTATTACATTATCCATGCAACCTTTGACAATTTAGGTCAAACTTCTCAGTTTTCATATTCAAAATGAACATTTGCTTGTATTACAAACTTAAGGATTAACATTGTTCTATCGGCGATCGTTTATAGAAATTTTACATATATTAATTTTTTTTTTCAAATATCTAAAGAGCAGTGTGTATTTTGAAGTTAAAACTTTGTTTGTTGACTACAAAAGTCAACATATATTCGACTTGTAGTTGTTGACGTAGTATTTGTCCTTTTTGACAATTTAACCGATTTTCCCTAGCGACAGATGCATCCTTTGACATTTTAGGTCAAACCGGTTACTTTTCAAATTCAAAGTCAATGTGAATCTGTTTATGAGTTAAAGAGCGGCATGGTTCTTTCTACAGTCTTTGCTGTAAATTTCAATTTAATAATCAAACTTCCCTAAAATTTATAAAGAACCATTCTCAAATTTGAAGTTAAAACTTTGTCCGGTTGACCACAAAAGTCAAATCACGCCCTTTCTTTAGTTTTGACTTTCAAGATAACGATTTCTTGTTATGATCTCTGCAAATCTAGTGGTGTGGAATCCGTGGGACAAGAAATCAAAAGCAATGTCTGATTTTGGAGATGACGAGTACAAGCAAATGCTTTGTGTCGATGGCGCAGCTATTGAGAAACCGATTACTTTGAAACCAGGTGAAGAATGGACGGGTCGTTTGGAAATTGCTGTTGTGCCATCCAGTTTTTGCAGTGAGGATCTCTGATTTTCAAGTGAGATACCTCTTTTCAGGTTTGATCTTCTGTTTCGTAATATTATGCAAGTGGATTTTAGGCGTGTTTAAGCATCGTGTAATCTATGGTTAGGATTGTAACTTATGTTTTTATTTTAAAGCATACACCAAAAATGCTATCTTGACCCGTGTTAAAGATTCGGGTTAACTCGGGTGGTAGTTGTGTGAAACAATTTGGCTATTTATAGTTAGGCCAAGGATTTCATAGTTCTTGTGGGTTTTACAAACAAGGAAATATATTTGTAATTTTAATCTTTTATATTAATTAATGTTACATATATTATTTTTCATCTTTGCCAGTCATTTAACTTATTTGTCAATGATAAGTTTTGATATCAAAGACCGGTGTTTGCTAGGTTTTAGACTTCTATAAGTTTCAAGAAGGTATTAATTACTAGAAACGTGCATGATGCATGTGCATTTATTCATGAATTATTATATATTTTGAATAGCATGGGCCGAGTTCATTGTCCCTAAATGGCTAAAATGAATGCGATTCTTTTGTCAATTTATGTTTGTACTTATTTTGCCCAGAACTTAACCTACCAACCTAATTAGAGGTGTACAAAATACCCGAACCCGAACCCGGAAAATACCCGAACTCGGGTATTTTAAAACCCGGTTATTTAATACCTGAACCCGACCCTACCCGTAGGGTATTTTAAAACCCGGTTATTTAATACCCGAACCCGACCCTACCCGTAAGGTATTTTCGCAAACTAATGTATTAAAATAAAAATTTTATTACAAAAAACACAAATATATATAAAACATTTATGTTTTATTTATAAAATCTCATACAAATTTCTATTTTAAGTTATAAGTGTAGCATAAAATACCTAACCAATTTAATTTATAACATAAAACATATTGTAAAAAAACAATATATAGTATAACCAACCCGTCCGAGTTGACCCGAACCCGACCCGTCCCGTTTAGCTAAACGGGTTCGCGGGTTTGACCCGAACCCATTTAGACTAAACCTAAACCCGCTAATTTCGTGTTAGGTTCGGGTCGTGTCAGAAATTCACACGCTTACTTGAAAATAGGTATCCAGTACCCGAAAATGGGTATTACCCGAAACCGGATATTGAAAACCCGAACCCGAACTGAACCTTGTATATAGGGTATGGCTTTTCACGAAAATACCCTACCCGAACCCGACCCGATTATTTTGTAATACCCGGTTATACCCTACCCGATCATACCCGAACCCAGGTACGTAACCGAACCCATGTATTAAAAAAACCCGATTTTGTACACCTCTAAACCTAATTGGACATATTGAAAGTAGCTAAATTCTGTTTGTTATACCTATATAATTGCGTGAGAACAATCTTACACTTGGACTGCATGGTGTGGAATGGAGTCCCTACGGGTTCATTCTGTCACCTCAACGACCAATTAAAATGGGGCTTATTGTCTACTTTCAATAACAATCAGGAAATAGAATAAAACCCCTCATCATTACTGCCCGTTAATGAAAAAAAAAAAACTGATTGGTGCAAAATGAAGTGTGCCCACGTTAATGCCCATTATCTCCTTAGCCGTGCTTGGCGAAGAGGTGGATACCGTGCCCTATGGCGCTCCGAAAATAGAGAGGAGACACCATGCCATTGAACAAACAACGGCTAAGGTGGAGTTATGGAGGGGACGCCGCCCCACACCACTCAACCTTATAGCCATGACACACGTTAGAGGTGAATGCTACTAATGTATTTAATTTTAGTATTGCATCACCTTATACATGCGATGATAAGGTTACATTCATTAAATATGATTTCTGTAAACAAACCAAACGTTCGGCAAACGGTTTGTGAAATGTTCGGCAGGAAGTTCATTTGTGTTCGTTCGTTTAATAAATGAACAAACACAAACACGAAATTTTGTTCGTTTAGTTAAACAAACAAAAATGAACAGAGGTCGCGTTCGTTCATTTATGTTCGTGAACGTTCGGTAAGTGTTCGTTTATGTTTGTTTGTGTTTGATAGTTCAAATTTAATATTATGTGATCAAGATTATGTCAAGTATATTGGGGTAATTAGGTTAGTATATTTTTGGGTGGATAATGTTCATGATGAAATTTTAAGAATTCAATATGTGTCTAGTTTGTGTTCGGTTCTGTTTATTAATGCATGTTTGTGTTCATCTACGTTCATTGATGTTTTTTGTGTTTGCTTTGTCCGACACCTAAATTTAACAAATAAAGTCAAATGAACACGAACACGTTCATTTCCTTAACAAGCTGACACGAACAAAAACCTCGTTCGGTAATTGTTCATGAACAGTTTGTGAACACGTTATTTCCATAACAAACAAACACGAACAAGAAATCTCGTTCGTTAAGTGTTCATGAACAGTTCGTGAACATGTTATTTCCTTAACAAACGAACATGAACAAGACCATGTTCGTGTTCGTTTGGTTCGTTTACAGCCCTAAATATGAATACCGGCATGCTCTTCACGAGATTGGAATCAAATCCTACCTATGGGGTATCCAAGTTAGTACAACCTTTTCGATGCCTCCTCAAACTAATGCATATATTATCAAAAATCATACTTCAACAACAGGTTTACTAACCAAGAAATGAGATTATAATCTCTAACATAACACACACCAAATTTACAATCTTTGTCTCAATGCACACCATCACCATATAGTAAGCAAAGAACCAACTCTGGCTTGCACCCTTGTCTACCAAATCATCATTTAGGCCCTGTAACAAAGTGTTGAGCAGAATAAAATATTTTATTTGTAAAAGAATTAACAAATTTGATTTGAAGGATAATGTACAAAAAGGCCACATAACTATTCAATTTGTTTCATTAACGACACCCTATGTGTCTAGTTTTGTTAATACAAAGTCCTGACTTAAAACACGCCCGATGACAGACTGAACCGAACCATACTATTCAAACATTAGTGCCCCGGTAGTGTACTGGGGTTTATTTTTATAGTTTTTGATCGGTGTAAAATGTTAGTTTATTTCTATGCCAAGTGTATTGTTTCAATTGTTTTGATAATATTTTATTTATCAGATTTTTTTTTTTCTAAAAACTTGAATACGTTAACTTCTTTGAAAATATTATCTCTACATACTAATGAAGAATAAAACCTGTATGTAGAGAAGAATTGGTGTGAATCGATTCCATATTGCAGAAAGAATAGAGTAAATATCATCTAAAACTCTTAAATAATCTGATAAATAAAAATCTGGAATCGATATGGAATCGATTCACACCAATTCTTCTCTACATACTTGTTTTATTTTCTTCATCTTTTCTAAAGTTTCGATAGAAGGATTCCTCTACCAATGTAAGACAATCAACTCCATTCGTTAGAACAACTTCCATCGAGTCTCTGCACCTATCTTTTTTTATTTTCGCTTTCTGAACCTTTGTTTTCAGAAAACGTGATTTGCTCAGGATTGCCCATTTTTATTAATTCTAGGGTTTCTTTGAATTTGAAAGTTATCACTTAGTAACTTTCTATACCAAGGCTCAATCCATTTAAAAAAAAATAATTTTGTTCTTATAACATTGGCCTTGCTTCAAAATTGTAGACCTGGTTCACGAAATATTCTATCAAAATTATGTTTAGTTGGTTAAAGATGGAATGGGAAAATGTTATAGAAATTTAATCAACAAAGGAATTTAATACTTGAATAAAAACTCCAATCACAAAATTAATATATAGGATAATCACTACTAGAAAATGGCTTGTTTTACTACAAAAATTTCTGACAATTTTCTCACAACTCAAAATTTGCGACCAATTTGTGACAAGTTTTCGACAAACAGGAAAACAAAAAACTTACCCACACGTTTTCGACAATTTTGACACAAAAATTATCTTTGTCGCAATTTTGTCGAAAAAAACATTAAAACTTGCGGCAACTTTCCGACAAAACCATGTTTTCTCGCACACGTTTATCATTTACGACGAATTACCCACAAAAAACCCTTTTTTTATTTATTAATTTCCTTTTTTTATTTATTAATTTTTCTATTAGTACTAATGAGTAATTATTGTATTAAAAAAGTATATGTTTTGTGAGAAATTTGTCACAAACGTCTACAGTTTGCGACAAATTACCCACAAATCTATAACTTTTTGCTTGCTACTTCTTTTTATATATAATATTAAGTTTTTTTTGAAGGCATATATAATATTAAGTAATAAAATAAATTGATAAATATTTTTTGTGGGAAACATGTCACAAATGTTTACAATTCGCGACAAATTTCTCACAAAGCCTTATTTTTCATTTACTAAATTTTTATTTTATTAGTACTAAGAATGTTAATACACAAAAGTTTATAGTTTGCGACAATTTTCCCACAAAACAATATAAATTTTGCGACAAATTTCCCACAAATCTATGTTTTCCCTTTTTAGCTATTTTATATCTGATTTTAAGTAATAAAACAAATTGATAAATAAAAATATAAAGTTTTGTGGGAAATATGTCACAATTGTTTACAATTTGCGACAAATTTCTCACAACAGCTACAGTTTGCGACAATTTTTCCACAAAATAATATAAATCTTGTGACTAATTTCCCACAAATCTATGTTTTTTAGCTTTTTTATCTCTAATATTAAGTTATAAAACAAATTGATAAATATAAAGTTTTGTGGGAAGTATGTCGCAAAGGTTTACAATTTGTGACAAATTTCCTACAAAACCTTATTATTTTAAAATTTTATTGTGTTACTATTGGGGAATAAAGAAAATTAATTAATAAATAAATAAAATAACGTTCTTATTTATATTAAAATAATATATCTTTATGAATTGTGCTCTTCATATTCGTGTGAGTCTTCCCGGTCGACATATGTAGGATAGTGTGTGTATGTGTCTATTAGGGCTTGTTTGACTTGTTATTGTTCGTTCCGATATAATATGATTCACCATTAAGGCTTGTTTAGTACCTAATGTTACGTAATTATAGTCATAATGGGTTATTAAGATATATCAACAACAAATATGGTCAATTAGGGTATGTATTACTCTTTATTGTCCATTACGATCTAATCTCACTACAACATGATATAACCGATACCCAATCTAACGTGATAAATGCCATAATGGGCGTTAAGAGATACAAAAATATGAACTCTTAGCCTTCTATAACATCGTATTAGCTGTTGTGAACAGATATAGCCTTTCAATACCTAATGTTACATATTAAAGACCTGTATATATATAAAGGCCTAATATGGTCATTAGGGCATGTATCACTTGTTATTTTCCGTTATGACACAACATGATGTAGGGACCCAATTTAGTGGCTTGTGTATCAAATAGTGGTTTACGGTTATGATATAGGTCATAAGTAACTACACTTGTTATTGTCTTTTATGATATACTATAAGTCACTACAACATGATGTACGGAGCCCGTCAGTAGTAGCTATGTTATGTATGCATATGTGCCTTGAGCACATTATACATCTTTGATAACATAGAGTAGCCGTAGAAAGTAGGAGTGCAAACAAGCCGGGTTAGGGGTGAGCCCCTCAGGCGCTTATCGGTTACGGGTTGGGTTTACCGGGTTTGACGGGTTGATCCCTTATTATCACCCCATACGTCGAGACGAGCTTGTTTATTAAATTAATTACAATTATTATTTTATATGTAACTTAGTTTTTACATAATTTTATGATATTATATATATATATATATATGTAATATATTAATTAAAGTTTATATAAACGTGTGGCTCGTTAGGCTTGTGAGTTGACTTGAGCTTGATAAGCAAAGCTCGATTACGGATTTATGTATAGGGGTGTACAAAAAGCTCGCGACTCGAGGCTCGCTCGAAACTCGCTCGAAAAAAGCTCGGCTCGAAGAGGCTCGTTTTGTTTTCGAGCCGAGCCGAGCTGGCTCGTTTTGTAATCGAGCCGAGCTCGAGCCAGGGGTGTTCAGCTCGTGGCTCGGCTCGTGGTTCGGCTTGATGGCTCGACTCGTGGCGCGGCTCGATGGCTCGACTTAGGCTTGTGTAATTTAGAAAAATAAAAAAAATATACATGATTATGTGTAATTTTATTTAATTTTATTGTTTTTTATTTAATAAATATTTGTAAAAAAAATAAAAAAAATTAAAAAAAAATATATCGAGCTGGCTCGAGCCAGCTCGAGCTCGGCTCGAACATTTACGAGCTGAGCTCGAGCTCGGCTTTTCAGCTCGATCAGAAAAACGAGCCGAGCCGAGCTGGCTCGGTTTAGGTTCGAGCTCGAGCTCGAGCTGGGCCTGGCTCGGCTCGACTCGGCTCGTATACAGCCCTATTTATGTACTAAACAAGCTTGTTTTTTTGGTTCGTGCTCGAGATATAGTTTATTTAGGCTTGGCTCGTTTCAAGTCTTTATTCGAGTCAAACTCGAGTAACTCGACCCATTGCACATTATAGTATCTTTTATGTCCACGAAACCATCAACGCAACAGGAGCTCCTACAGCGACGCGCAAACTTTAACGTCCACCAAACCCTAAACGCAACAGGAGCTCCCGCCACAAAACGCGGGGTAATAGAATCCTGGTTAATTAATAAAATAAAATTGAAACAATTAATATTAAAAAAAAATTTAATCCCGAAAACCCCATTCCCGCTTCTAATGTTTTAGGCGCTATATTTTCCCCAATTTCCCGCTATCATTATTCAGCCCTAATTCTCCCCACCTGATCTTCTCAGCAGCATTCCAGCCAACTAATGTTCTCCAAGCTATAGCACGTTCAGGCAACACTCCAAATTTACTGGTATGTATCTTCCCCATCTTTATAGTTCTTCAATTCAAGGAAAAACCCTCTTTAATCTAATGCCTATGTGGTTAGTTTTGGATATCTAATAAAAAAAACCATGTGTGGTACTTTTTGTGTCATTGTTAATATTGCTCCTTGTGGTGTGAGACTTAATTTTAATGATATAATAATTTGAAAAAACTTGATAACAAAGAAACGGTTTTTAAAAGTCTCACAAACCTAACAATAGCCTGTCTTGATTTTAGTGGTATAATGATTTGTTGGTCTGGACTGTATGAAGAGAGCACAAAAATTATTCTTCAATCGAACTGGTTTTGTTGGTCTGGACTGTTTGATTTAACACAAAAATCTAATATTTATTCTTCAATCGAATTGGTAACAACCTGCATTTGTGTTTCATAGTATTTGATTTTGAAATATTTATGTTCATCGTTTGTTTGTTTACAGATCTGGTGTTTCGCGTTCAACTTTGAGGCTGGTGTATGTTATAAAAGTGGTAAGTTTAATGCATTTGCTATTAGCATTTTATGTTCATGTTCTTGTATATTATTGTTGACGCTAATCCTAGAATTTCAATGTGTTTGTTAAATAAAATTTTATTAGTATTCAGTCACTGTTTAAACATGTTATATAATGGGTCAAAAACAGAGCGATGTTTTGGTTAAGATTTTGCAGTGCTACGAGTCAAAATGTTGCAATGTTTAGTTTAAA
This sequence comes from Ambrosia trifida, assembly GCA_028751855.1. NCBI lineage: Eukaryota > Viridiplantae > Streptophyta > Magnoliopsida > Asterales > Asteraceae > Ambrosia > Ambrosia trifida. The sequence goes on from CM054127.1 coordinate 121,900,427, forward strand.
TTCTGCAATGTTATGGGTCAAACTTCTGTACTGTTTGGGTTAGTTTTATTTTTTCTTTTTTGCATTGTTTGTGGCTAAAAGATTGCATAGGTATGGGTCAAAATGTTGCACTGTTAGGGTTACATTACTGCAGTGTTTGGGTTAAAACACTGCCCTGTATGGTACTGAAATGCCCCAATGTTTGGGGTTTAGGTGTGATATGTTACCTTTGTATTTAGTAAGATACTGTTACATTATTTCTCATTTAACCATATAGTGAATTTGTTAAGTATAAGCATTCATCACGTGTATTGAGATATGATGACAATCTATTCCTTTGATAATTCTTGCCCTTAGTATTTTATTCCAAGTGAAGGCATGAAGTTGTTAAGTTGTATTATTTGTGCTACTTAAATTAATATATATAATATATTAAATATATTGCTGCTTAAATGTACATAGTGTTTTATGTATATATTAGTTATTAAAAAGCCAAATATCTATCGTGGCTCGAACCTCGCTCAAAATCAACTCGTATATAATTTCCGGGTCTGCTCAACAGTCGTCACATGTTCGGGATAGGATCTTCTGATCCTGATTTTGTGACGACGGGAAAACAATCTTCCATAATTTCCGGGTCTGCTCAACAGTCACAGGAGGTATCATTATCATATTTATATATTTATATTTTAGCTTTGGGTGTTTGTATTAGGCTACATACTAAAGAAAACTAAATGGTAGAGCTAGACTCTTAGAACTTAGTTTATCTTTGCCTATTATGCCTTGTTACGCTTAAATACCTATGTATCTATTAGTTGATTTTGCTTGAAGGTCATAGTTTACTACGCCTATTTGTTAAGAAACTATTGATTTTGAGTGATTATTTAGGACCTACTTGTTAAGGTAATAGTTTACGCCTAATTGTCAAACATCTCATATTGTTACTCGTTTATGCATGGTGATTATTGAACCTACAAGTAGTCGGGTAGTGTTGGGTTTTATGTTGCTAATAGGTATTAATTATATGTTTTTTTGTAAAATTTTAGCTTCAAAATGTTCAAGCGGAATTAGAAAGAGAACGAGAGGCCCGAAAAAATATAGAAGCCCGTTTTGAACAATTTCAACAAGAACGTGAACAAGAGCTGGCCGACCAAGCGGCATGGCGAAAAAGTATGGAAGAGATGGTGAAAAACATCGGCAAGAAGTAAAAAAAAAAACTCTTGTATTATGTTTTGGAATGTTAAAGATCGGATTTTACTTTTGAATCAAATAACTTGCTTTTGATTGGGATTTTTGGTATAATTATGACTATAAACAGGTTTATATTTGGATTATTTCAGGATTTTGCTACATTTTTTTGCATTTTAAATAATGTTATTTTTTATTTCCAGGAAGAATATTCAGGATTTTGCTGCAGGTTTATATTCCAAATATTTCAGGATTTTGTCGCAGTTTTGTCGGAAACATTGAAAACCAGTGTTGTCGCAATTTTGTCGGAAACATTGGAACCAGTGTTGTCGCAATTTTGTGGCAAATAATTGTGAGAATTTTGTCGGAAAAGTTATCTATAATCTCGTGGAATTTTTTTGAAACGTGGGAAATTTGTCGAAGGTCTTCAAAAAAATTTGTAGAAACTTTGTCACAAAAAAAACATTTATATATTTATATTTATAAATTATTTTTCTTGGTATTATTAATTTTAGAAATAAAAAAATAAGAATTTGTCGAAGAATTGTCAGAAAAACATAAAATGGTGTTTTGCAAGAATTTTGTCGGAAATGTTGCGACGAGAGCGTTTGTCGGAAAATTGCCGAAAATTTTGTGGTAGTTTTGTCGGTAGCAGGAATACCGACAAGTTTTTTTTCTCACTAACTGTTTTGTGGCGAATTTGTCGATAATAAGCATTTTCGACAAATTTCCGACAAATTTGCTTGTCGAAAACCTAGCAGTTTTCTAGTAGTGAATTACCGATAGAAATGAGCAAGACGAAGAAGAATGTGGTCTAAAAGAATTCGATGTGGTCCAGAGTTTAATATAGAGAAGAACAATGTGATGAATGCAATGAACATATGACGAAGAATGTGGTCCGTATTCGAATCTATAGAGAAAAAAAAAAAAAAGGTTTGTGAAGAAGATAATCTATACATATAATAAACCAAAGCCATTTTGATGACATGTCATAATATTATGCAATCTCTCTTTTGAGAGATGCCACATAGGATGTGATGTGGCAACTCTAGACCAATTAAAAAAAAGGAATAAATATGGTTTAAATATTATTTAACATAATCTATTAAATACCTAATATACTAAATTTAAATATTAAAACTTTATTATTTTCTCTCTCATATTTTCTCACATAACTTTTAAACTTTAATATCTTTCATATACGAGATTTTTTAAAGAAAAAAATTACACCAAATTGACGAGCGTTTTATTATCTTTCCAACGAGTACCATAGTGCTATATAAAAAAACGGAGAAAAAAAAACCGACTATTTTTTGTAACCCGACAGGTATTGTGTCAGGTTTGGAATTAGTTTAAAAAAATTGTGGGTTTAGGTCGGGCCTGGGATTAGGTGATACCCGACCCAATTACCTTTTTTTATATTAAAATATGATAACTTATGGCAGAGATTTGTTTAATAATAATAATAATAATAATAATAATAATAATACTAATAATAATAATAATAATAATAATAATAATATTCATTAATCATATATTAGCAAGTCATTAATTATGTTGTCATATTAGATATTTTATTATGTCATATTAGATATTTCAACCCGGAACGCTCTCCAACAGGTAATTGCTATATAGAAGCCATTTTTATAGTTTAGATATTTATAATTTTATTCACTTTACTTAAATTTTTAAACCCGGGACGCTCCCGGGGTATAAGCTAGTACAATAATAATAAGTGTGATGTAGATTCGATGAAGACAAAAGTGCGAACCACTACACTGATATTAACTTGGGCTTTAATCCAAACACGGTGGTCCTGCGCCCGTAACTTATCGAAGTGAATTATGACTATGAACCTAGTCACCCATGGGCTAATTATTCATTCTAGCATATATGTCTGATCGACAAAAAAGTTAAATAGATTTTGATGGTTTGAACGACAAAAGACATTAAAAGATTTCATTTACTTTTTTATTCTTTTTGTTGAGAAAAGAACTGAATCAACCATATATATTTCATCGACTAAAACGATTTAAGTTTTTTTAACAATTTGAACTGCCACGTGGCAGGCGTGTAAGTTGACCAATCAATGTTTGTTGAGTGACATTTTCTCACTTCTATGTAAAACTAGCTGATTACCCCGGGAAGATCCCGGGGTTGAAAAATTTAATATGATTTAATAAAAAATGATAAAAGAAGAAAACTCAAATCACGAAAAGAGTAAATAACTTAAACATAATCAATCTTAATTTAAAAAACATTTATTTAAAAAGTTAAAAAAAATAAAAAGCATAAACCATATTAAACATAATACAGTATTAAAAGGATAACCTTTAACATATAATCATCTTCACGTAATTTAAAATATATTACAATTTGACTTTGACTTATATAGATGTAGAATTCATGATGGGGGTTAAAAATATAACTGTTCTAATAATACTAATACTAATAGTAATAATGATTACTCTTGTAATTAAATAAATAAAAAAATAACCTTGCTATAAGGTGACACCATGTGTTGCCGTGTTGCGCGATTCTTTCTCCGTGCTTCTCTTAATGAAGTATACATATCCATCTTTAGAAGAGTAAAATTCCAATGATAGCATAGCAATTGGGCTGAATTTCAACATCGTAGATAAGAACCTGGTTTAAAAGAAAAAACATGATTAATGAATAACCTGAACACTTGGTGTTTTTTTTTCTGTATGAACATAACCCCACCAAAAATAGACGTTTTTTTCTCCGTTTTTTATATAGTACTATGGTATTTGTTGGAAAGATAATAAAACGCTCGTTAATTTAGGGTATTTTTTTATTTAAAAAATCTCGAATATAAAAGATATTAACGTTTAAAAATTATGGGAGGAACATAAGAGAGAAAAATTTAAATTTATTTTTAAATTCTTTTTTCCTAAAATAACTCAATTTAATTTTAGTAATTGAGAATTGAGAGATAGAGAAATAAATTTAGGGTTTTATGTTTATCTTTTTTTAATTAAAAAGGAAATAATTCAAAAACACTAAAATCTTTCAATTATGATGCCACGTGGCAGTTTCATGGAGAGGTTGAAGGCACCATTACACGCCACGTCAGCAATGTTCAATTCTTTTATATATATTAATAGATAATAGATACATGCAAGGTGATGTCAGGAGTTCGAAACCCTCCACATTGATAAAGGTAAAAATTAGGGAAATATTAGGTGATAATTTAATTAGCCGTTCAAAAAAAAATGTAAAATATATGCAGATAGAGAGTATGAAACCTTTTTTTTTTTTCCAACAAACCAACATATTCCTAGTTACTCTACATGTTGCATAATTTGAACCCTCCGGCTTTTGTATAGAAGGAAAATACTTTACCATCACACCATATCCCTTGAAGTATGCACGCTTTGCTTTGAGGAGACTCGAGTTCGAATTTCGGTATTGGCAAGCTTGGCTTGACTTCTTTTTTCTTTTTCCTGGTTTCTAGTTTTGTTGTTGTTTTATTATAATTATAAGGTACTATTTTGTAATTATTTTGATAGTGATATATGTTTTGTTTGACAAGAACAAACTTATTTAATATATAATATGTAACAATCTAAAAACATTATATTAATAAAAGAAGACAACAATAATATCATACATATGTTTTTATTTCTTAATTACGCCAGTACCTTTTATAATGGATATTGTGAAAACAGTTTTCCTTCTTTTTTGACTTTCAGTGTCTTTTCTTTTCACTAATTTGTTGGACAATCAATCAATCATGTATGATTCTCTACCATTGGGGTTTTGATCTTATTATCATTTGATTTAACTCAAATTATTTAAGTTATTTGCTGGATAAAGGCTAACAAATGCAAATGATAGTACTGAAAAATACATAAGTTTAAAAGTAATGTAGCATTTAACATATTTCACATAACTACATTCGATGTACAAGTTCCATGCAAATTTATTGTCGTATAAAATGCGCACATACATGAAAGTAACATCTAGTAGGATAGCAGATTGAGGGGTTGTTCGGTTAATTAAGTGCTGAATCATTAAGAGGTCTGAATGGTTAAGAGACTTTGAATGATTAAGTGCTGAATAGTTTAGCTATGCACCAACTCTGAATGGTTCAACTCTTAACCATTCCATTCAGAGCATTTTTTAAATTGAAACAAACAGTCTGAATGATTCAGAGCCTCATTAAGAGGCTACCAAACAGTCCCTGAGTCACTTGCGTTCATAGTGATGGACTAATGACTAAAACTTGACGGTGCGAGTTCTTAGTAGGTGAATGAGCACGGATTAATTATGCTTGAATGTAAAAAAAATTAAACGGAAAAAGTACATTACAAGCATAGACTAATTAAAACGATGAAATCGAATATAAAGCCTAAGCTTTAGTAAACCGCATAATAGACAGTCAATATCGAACTTTCCAATCATAACAGAATTGAAGAATGAGATTAGAATTGAGAACCGCACAGTTGTATTGACAACCTAACTTCCCATTGTTTTCTTGTTCAAATAAAGCAAATTTCAGTATAGATCCTACATTCCTACAGTTACTCGTACACTTCTTCACAATTAGTCAAAAAATATATTATTCGATGAGTTGTTGGTTTATTTATTTATTTTTATTTTTATAAAATTGTAAAGTTACACGGCGTCCTTGACAAAATTACAACCATCGAAAGGACTTATGAACCTTGGTTTCCATTCTTGTGTTTGGCTGGGCGAGGGGTAAGCACGCGTGTGTTGACCTCACGGGGGTGTCCCCACTGGTGGGGCTGAGAGATAGTGGATTCGTTTCGGGACAGGCGGATTTAAAGGCGGAAGCTAGGAAGTTTGCTAAGCACGAGACAACATGTTTAGAGAATCAACATGTGTTCATTCCATTTGCCTTCGACATTTTTGGATCCTTAGCCCCTGAGGCAGTTCACTTTTTGGAGCGGGTGCAGAAGGTGGTCTACAGTGACTCGCAAAGCCCGAGGAATCAAGGGTTTGTATTTAGTAGAATAGGCTTTGCGATTCAAAAAGGGATAGCAACGCAGCTTGTTGCTCGCTTACCCATTATCAAGATGTAATTTGTTATTATATGATGAATTAAATAACAAAAAAAAATAAAAAAAAAATCTTGATCAACTTATTCCGGCCATAAAGAATGGTACAACTTAATCTAATTGTAACCAATAAGAAAGTTTCCTCTATATTCATGTACATGTATGCAATAGCAAGAACAATGTAAAAAAGCACCATGACAACGTGAAATTCAAGTAAATAAAAAATTATAACAATAAAAGAAAAATAAAAGACATTACCTAGGTAACATTTAACTTGAATTAGGAGATAACTTCCTCTTTAATCTATTGTTTTCCTTCATGTCTGGTCATAAAATTAACATGCTATCAACATACAACAATAACAACATGATTTATGGTCCAATTTTGTTCACATAATAATAATGATCTATTCACTTGTCATATGGGTCACTCAACTTCATAAAGTTGTCAAAATTTAAGTACCATAGTCATGTTTAGTTGCTTCAAGCCATACAAATTTTTCTTCAACTTACAATGCATCGTCTTTTGTTCGTTTTCTCAAATCTTTTTGGTTTTGCCATGTATAGGTCTTTCACAATCTAAGAGAATTACACATTATGTTGGAAATAATGAAAATTAATAATATGATGAATGGAAATTTAATTGATATTTAGTAAAATTATTAAGAAGACTCTTAAGTAGAGTTCTTTATGTCACTTAATTAGAGTTTTATGACTCTAATTAAGTTAGACTTGTGATCCTTAGTAGGGTTTTAAGTTAAGTTAGACTTGTGATCCTTAGTAGGGTTTAAGTTAGACTTGTGATCCTTAGTAGGGTTTTGTGCCTCATTTAAAAATGATGAGGATAGACACAAGAATTTTTTTTAGAGAAAAGGTGATGTCTTCATGAAGACTCATATGTTTGCATAGAAAGTATAGAGCTCAACAGATTTTATTCATGAATAATCTAATCAATACAACAATCATATATATATATATATATATATATATATATATATATATATATATATATATATATAGGGGGCGGTTATTCTACAAAAATAGAGAATCGTGCGAAGCGTGCGAAGGATATTTGTACATGATAATTACGTAATGATAATTACGTAATGTTTTTTATGTTCATGAAAGCATTACGTAATTATCATTACGTAATTATCATGCATTTGTACATGATAATTATGTAATGATAATTACGTAATGTTTTTCTATGTTCATGAAGGCATTACGTAATTATCATATACAAAGTGATCCTTCGCACGCTTCGCACGTTTATATTACTTTGTATTTGATCCTGCCCCTATATATATATATATATATATATATATATATATATATATATATAAGGATTTGGTTCAAATGAGAACCTTTCTCTAAATTGAGAACTGTGAGAACCATTTTGGGCCACACATTTCTTTTTTTTTTTTTAACTTTACTTACTAATTCATTCCAGGACAAAAAAAAAATTACATTAAGATAGCGGGCAGGCGGGCAACAAGCTGCGCCGCCACCACTTTCTGGATAGCAAATCCTAATCTACTAAAAACATAACCATGTCCACCCGGAGCCGAGACACTACTGTGAATAACCCGCTGGACCCTGGTCAGGAAATGGGTAGCCTCCGGTGCCAATGAGCCAAAGGTATCAAAAGCCAAAGGTACAAAAACGTGTTGGTTCTCCTCGCAGGCTTTAGCATGTTTTTCTACCTTCTTTGCCTCTGCTTTCCGGACCGCTTGCCCTGCAACAAAGCCACTATCCCTCAACCCAACTAGGGGAGATACACCCGTCAGGTCAACACAAGCATGCTTCCCCCCGGCCCACCCAAAGACAAGGAGATCTGCTGGTCGTAGGGTGGATCTCCTTTCTGCTGGATCCGAGAGGAAGTTTACAGGGGCCTCCTTCTTGGCTGAGATCCCAGCCCGTCTTAAAATGTCCCATAGAATGTCTCGAACCCAATCATGCCGATATTTAAAACCGGGCAACTCCTTACAATGAACCGCGTGTTCCCCGTATTCATCCAGGCAGGCCTTACGGCACATCGGACAGATGTCATCCTCCCGGTACATTGGGATCATCAGACGATATTTAAGAATGGCCCTGTATTCAATAGCGGACATGCTTTGGCCTAAACCTTCGATCGGGATAACAGTTAGGAAATCTTGGGTGTGGGGGGTTTGCAGGCATTCAATAACTGCCCTCTGACGGGGGGACAGACCAAAAACTTCACCCAGGTTCTGAGCGATTTTGCCATAAAGGGGATTCGCCAAAGTTTTCTGAGGCTTTGGGGGGGGGGGGGGGGGGGGCGGTGTCCTTGTTAGAAAAACCGCCAATATCAAAACCTGGGAGATAGTCATTTAGCTTTTCGAGGGCCTGCACGTAGTCCAAGTCTGCGCCGAAAACCTCGCTATTTCGTAGGATGTGGTCTTGACGGTTCCAGGACTGAGCTCGTGACGCCACAAACGCATACATGCCGACATCCTTCGCAGAGAGGAGCCCTAATCCTCCTACACGCATCGGCAAAGACGCCATCCGCCATTGTAGGTCACCAAAGAAAGGCCCCCCACATACCACCATGTCTTCAATGGCTTCCCGTAAACCCTTGTCAAAAGATGATACTGCTTCATCCATCATGGAGGGTTGGCAGGTCCGTAACCCAAAAAGCAACTTAGCAACCCCCATACATGACCTGAGCAGGAGGAGTTCACTATGGGAATCCCTAAGGCAGGGCAAGAGTTGCATGAGTTCAACAGCGCGCGATGCCCTCCGCCTTGCCAATCCGCGGATAAAATAAGGTTCACGGCTAACAGCCCCTCCGAGGAGCTTCACCCCTTTTTCTGGCCTACCAATCCCGCTGGGAAAAAGCCCATCCTGAAGTTTCACCCCATTATAAGACTGCCAAAAAACTTCTGTTTTCTTAATATTAAGCTGAAGCCCCAAAGATGGCCCCTCTAGCCGGATAATGTCTAAGGCTTTAGCAACTTCGGTGGCCTCACCAATAATCGTCCCATCGTCCAGGTACCACGCATGAAATGGGAGTTTACAAATTTCTTGTACCCGGAGAACCATAGGGTGTAAAGCAAGGGCGAAAAGGAGGGGACCTAAAGGGTCCCCCTGCTGAACCCCCGTGGTGGCCCCTATACAGTCATTACCAACATACAACCTAGCTGGCTGGGCATATAGGAACTGGACCCATGAATAGATAGACGGGCAACGTTGATGGACCTCTCGAAGAAGGGTAGTGCGGTCGATCATATTAAAGGCGCTCGAAAAATCTACCGTGAGCATAGCCAAGTGTAACACCCCAACCGATGGCGGAAACATCGGGGTGCCACGTATTGATGATTGTTTTCAGTAGCACATGGTATAACATAAATTTTAAATAATTTATTCAAACATAATATCCAAAATATGAAATAATGTCTAAGAATTCAAATACATAACATCAAACAATAACTTCAAAAACTTCAAATAAACTTCAAGATAAATCCTCATGCTAACTCAAGCCTCAGCTTCATTGTTACCTGAAACATGTTAATTTTGAAAGTATTTTGGGTCAACATAAGTTGGTGAGAATTACATAGGTTTTTGATGATAAATGAATAAAATGTTATGCAATTCATGTGTCATGTTAATCTAGCCCATATGTGAGAAACATATTAGAAATAAATCGAGTGCATAATCAACCCTGCTGACTGTTATAAAATGATACATACCATACACTTATGGTCCCAATATGTTATGCGATAACAAACACCCACGTAACCTTGGTAGGAGGCACGTATCCGGGTGGGATTGTCAGTCCAATAGATCTATCAATGTATACCGTCGGCTTGTACGGAGTTAATGATTATGCTAGAATGGTGCTTACTCTAATCATGCTCAAGACAATATGCAACATAGAAAACACATAAACACATTGATGATTGAATTGCAATGAAAAGTGTTATAACATGTTTCACCCCAAAAGTGGTGATAAAAGGGGCTATGTAAACTCACCTTAGTAAATGTTAACTTGTTGAAAAAGATATGATAATTGTGTTGCCCAAAGTGATTCCAAATATTACCCTATAATGAGGTAATATATAATAAGTCTAAGTCTAATAACTAATATGTGTATCCTAGGGTTTCGATTTGGGGATAATCAATTGTTAAATTTAATTTTAAAATGTTAATTAAATAAAGGAAATTGAATAATTAATGAAAAATAGTCTTTTTATAAAGTTTGAATTTTGAATGAGTACAATAAAGTGTTTGAAGCAATAAAATAATTTTTATAAAATTATTTCATTTAAAATAGATTTTTAAATCTATTTATTTATAAATAGCCAATTATTAACTTTAATATTCAAAAATACTAAAATTAAAGAAATCTTATTTTAAAAATCATAATTCTGTTCTAAATGATTAAAAATAATTTGTATAAAATTTTGGTGCAAAAATGATGAAAATTGGATTTATTATGAATTAAATATGATTAAATCTTACAAAAATTGATTAAAAATAATAAATAAATGATTTTACTGAATTAAAAATTATTTCAGTAAAGTTTAACTTTATAAAAAGTTAGGATAATTTTTGGGGAATTTAATAAAACTGTTTTGATATAATAATGGATTTTTATAATTATAATAGTATAAAAATGATTTAATTATTATAAATATTAAATAAAAGAATTTCTGAAAAATAAAAATTGTAAATAACACCTTTATATCAGATTAAGTAATTATAATTTTTTTAGAGTTTATAAAATAGTTTAGGTATTTTAAAAAAGAATTTAAAAGATTTAAAGGATTAATATATATATATATATAATTAATGTTTGTTTAATAAAAAGAAAAGGAAAGAATGGACAAAAAGCCGGTCAGAGCCGGACTCGAACCCGGATGACCTCGGAGTCAAACAAGGGTCACAACCACTTGGCCTAGGCCGGTGGTTGTGTTATCCTTTGATTTAAAATAAATAAATATCATATGCAATTCCAGTTTTATCCCCAAATCAAATCGTGATGAACCCTAGAATTACAATTGATTGATTCAGGCAACTATAGCTCGATTAATGTTAGGGCTATTGTTGCCTGTACGCCGATGAATAAACCCCACAATTAAAATAGGACTCACAGTGTATGTTTGAAGTTAGAAGTCGGGTCAAAGGGAAAGTCAGACCTCGAACAAAATTGTAACAATCAGAGTATAATTGAAAGAATTGGAGGTGAAGAGAGTGTTATGAGCGAGTTGTTAAGCTACGCAGACCCTCAATTTATACTAAAGGATTAGGGTTAGGGTTAATTAGATAGTTGACTTTCCTTTTTATAAAACGCGTCCAATTTGATCATTAGGGCAACGATTGCCGTGTAATTGTTGTGTATATGTGTTGGATTGGGCCGGTTATAGCACGAGCTTGCCAAAAATATATCAAACACGCGTTAATTCTACGGATTGAGCAACAAGGAATCCCACAGTTGACTTTTCTTGTCAACTGTGAGGATTTTAAGCGTGCATAAGTATAATGTGCAACCGGGTTTATCACCAAACAGAACTCCAGCCCAGTTGGTTTGTGCACTTGTGTTAGGTTGGGCCGGCCTTTGGCGCGGGTTCGAACCCCGGCCAAGGCAAATCATTTTTTTGATTTAATTAAACACTCAAACACATATATATAATATTATATGTGGTATTAGGGTTCCATATTAGCGACAAAAATAATAAATGCGACGATAAATATGAAAACTTGACGTTTTATTAAATGTCATGCGTAACGTACAAGTATTAAATGCGTAATGTTACAGCCTCCCCTACTTTTAGGAACTTCGTCCCGAAGTTGGAGTTGGAGAGTCTGGTGGAAAAAGATGCGGATACTTCGACTTCATCTGGTCTTTACGTTCCCAAGTGAACTCTGGGCCTCGTTTAGATTCCCAACGAACCTTAACGATCGGAATACGACTGCGCTTGAGTTTCTTGACTCCAGTGTCAACAATCTCGACGGGTTTCTCGATAATGTGCATGCTTTCATCGATTTGCACATCCTCAAGAGGAACATGAAGGTTCTCATCTGCTAAGCATTTCTTGAGATTCGAAATATGGAAGGTCGGGTGAACATTGCTTAGCTCAGGTGGAAGCTCAAGTCTGTAAGCCACTTTCCCAACTCTGTCAAGAATTTTGAAGGGGCCTACGTATCGAGGAGCTAGTTTTCCCTTTCTACCGAAACGAATAACTCCTTTCCAAGGGGATACCTTAAGCAGCACAAGGTCCCCAACTTGAAATTCCAAGGGTTTACGACGTTTATCAGCATAACTCTTTTGGCGACTTCGAGCCTTGAGAAGATTATCCTGAATAAGCTGGATTTTGTCTGTGGTTTCCTGGATTAGTTCGGGTCCAGTAATACGAGCTTCACCAACCTCGGTCCAACAGACAGGAGAACGACATTTCCGACCATAGAGTGCCTCAAAAGGAGCCATGTTAATGCTGGCGTGATAACTGTTGTTGTATGAAAACTCAACCAAAGGAAGATGAGAATCCCATGCGCCACCAAAATCGATGACACACGCCCTGAGCATGTCCTCAAGTGTCTGGATGGTTCGTTCAGTCTGACCATCCGTTTGAGGGTGATAAGCAGTGCTCAAGTTCAACTTGGTACCCAAAGCATCTTGTAGAGATCCCCAAAAGTGAGAGGTGAAACGACCATCGCGATCAGAAATAATATCCAAAGGTATACCGTGACGACATACGATTTCACTTACGTACATCTTTGCCAACCTTTCCACAGAATACTTCTCACGAATAGGTAGAAAATGAGCTGACTTGGTCAAACGATCGACGATTACCCAAATACTGTCAAAACCTTTGGGTGTGCGAGGGAGTTTGGTGATGAAATCCATAGCTATGCTCTCCCATTTCCAGACAGGAATCTCTGGTTGTTCAAGCATACCAGATGGTCGTTGATGTTCAGCCTTAACCTTGGAACAAGTGAGGCATTTTGCCACGAATAGGGCAATGTCTTTCTTCATACCAGGCCACCAATAAGAATAACGAAGATCTTGGTACATCTTGTCAGCTCCAGGATGAATAGAATAACGAGACTTATGAGCCTCGTTCATGAGAAAAGTACGAAGATCATCACGGTCGGGAATCCACAGTCGATTAAGAAAATAAAGGAGACCATCGGGTTTGGTTTCAAGTTGAGTCTCAGCACCACAAGACATTTCATCGTACATGTTACCTTGGGTGACTGATGTGTGTTGAGCCTGGAGAATGCGATCTTGGAGATCGGTACGAACTCTAGCACATTGGAGTTTGACACGCTCTTTACGACTAAGTGCGTCAGCCACAACATTCGCCTTGCCAGGATGGTAGCGAATTTCGCAATCATAGTCGTTAAGTAATTCCACCCAACGTCGTTGCCTCATGTTAAGATTCTTTTGGTCGAAGACATGTTGGAGACTTTTGTGGTCTGTGAACACCACACATTTGGTCCCATAGAGATAATGTCTCCAAATCTTGAGTGCAAAGACAACAGCGCCCAATTCAAGATCATGGGTGGTATAATTTTTCTCGTGAATCTTGAGTTGTCGAGACGCATAAGCGATAACCTTTCCTCGTTGCATGAGAACACAACCGAGACCTTGGTTCGATGCATCACAGTAGACCACGAAATCATCATTACCATCAGGTAGAGATAAGACAGGAGCTTCACAGAGTTTCAGCTTAAGAGTTTCAAATGCTTCCTCTTGCTTAGGTCCCCACTCATAGGGTTTACCCTTGTGAGTTAAGGTAGTGAGAGGAACAGCGATCTTGGAGAAATTGGCGATGAATCGACGATAATAACCAGCCAACCCAAGAAAAGAACGGACTTCTGTTGGAGTGGTAGGAACACTCCAATTTTTCACAGCTTCGATCTTTGCAGGATCAACATGAATTCCGTTCATATCAATGACGTGTCCCAAAAATTGAACTTCCTTAAGCCAAAATTCACATTTGGAGAATTTGGCGTACAGTCGTTCTTTCTTTAGGAGACTCAAGATGGAGTGAAGATGTTGCTCGTGATCGGATTTTGACTTAGAGTAAATCAAAATATCATCGATGAAAACGATCACGAATTTGTCGAGATAAGGTCTACAAACCCGATTCATCAAATCCATAAATACTGCGGGAGCATTGGTCAAACCGAAAGGCATAACCATGAATTCATAGTGACCGTAGCGAGTGCGAAAGGCCGTCTTGGGAATATCTTCATCGTGGACTCTAAGCTGATGATAACCAGAACGGAGATCAATCTTCGAGAAGTGGGTTGCTCCTTGAAGTTGATCGAAGAGATCGTCAATCCTAGGAAGTGGATAACGATTCTTGATGGTGAGTTTGTTGAGTTCACGGTAGTCAATACACATCCGAAGAGAACCATCCTTCTTTTTAACGAATAAGACAGGGGCTCCCCATGGAGAAGAACTAGGGCGAATGAACCCTTTATCAGAAAGTTCCTGTAATTGACTAGCAAGTTCTTGCATCTCAGAGGGTGCAAGACGATAAGGAGCTTTAGCAATAGGATTAGCACCAGGAACAAGATCAATACGAAACTCCACTTGTCGAGCAGGAGGCAAACCAGGTAAATCCTCTGGAAAGACTTCAGGATAGTCACGAATAATAGGAATGTCTTGGATACTCTTGCCTTTGTCCTTCTTCTCTATCACGTTAGCTAAGAAGGCTGTATACCCCTTTCGTAAGTACTTTTGGGCAGTAGTACAAGACATAAGCTTAAGCTCACCACAGGGTTTCTCACCATAGATCTTCAAAATCTCACCAGATTCGAGAGGAATGCGTATGACTTTCTCGAAGCACAGAATTTCGGCACGATGAGTTGACAACCAGTCCATGCCTACTATAACATCAAAACTACCAAGATGCATGGGAATAAGATCGATAGGGAAGGTATGATCATTGAGATTCAACAAGCAGTTACGAATAATAGAACCGATCGAAATAGACTTCCCGTTAGCTACCTCTACCACAAAAGGGTCTTCTAGATTAGTGTGGGGTAAGTTAAGTAAAGGTTCAAATTTCAGTGACACGAATGACTTATCAGCTCCTGAATCAAATAATATGGATGCATAGTGATTATTAATGAGAAACGTACCATTCACCACTTCATTGTTGTCACGAGCCTGGTTAGCGTTGAGATTGTAGGCGCGACCTCGAGCACCTTGGTTCTGGTTGCGGTTCTGGTTTTGGTTTTGGTTCTGGTTTTGGTTTTGGTTACGGTTACGGTTAGGGCAGTTGTTGATGTAGTGATTAGGGTTACCACACTCGTAGCATTGACCACGAGTAGGCCTGTTGTTTTGTTGGTTGGGAGCTGGGTTGTTGTTGTCTTGGGCAGCAGGAGATCGACAGACGTTCACCAGGTGACCATATCGTTGACACTTAGTACAAAATCGACATGGCACCTGTGTGGGATGGTGGTACTTGCAAGTGTTGCACAGAGGGTGAGGTCCGGTGTATGGTTTCTTGGCTGGGTTTTGGGCAGCAGGTGGAGTAGCAGCAACCATATAGTTTCTAGCCTTGCGCTTCTTGTTGCTTGAGGTCTCAGGCTTGACTTCAATTGCAGGCTGTGGAGTATCTTTGGCAGTAGTCTTCTTGGTGCCCTTACGAACGAGAGTACCATTCTTCACATGATTATCAGTAAGAGTGGCCGCTAGACGTTTGGCCTCTTCCAGAGTTGCAGGATTTCTACCCCAAACAGTGTCCTGGATTTGCATGGGCAGACCACCGATGTACTTCTCGATGGCTACCGGCAGAGGAGTAACCTTGTGTGGCAACAATAAGCTAAGCTCATGAAAGCGGGTGTTGTAGGCAAGATTTTCCCCACTATCTTGAGCCAAGGTGTGGAACTCATCCTCAAGCTTTTTAACTTCATTTCGAGGACAGAACTCCTCCTTCATGATCTCTTTGACCTGATCCCAAGTCATAGCAAGAGCAACTTCGGCCCCACGAGTACGCTTTTCTTCATTCCACCATGTGAGTGCTCGTTTATGGAGAACACTCATGGCGTAACGAACCTTGAAATTATTGGGGCACTCACTGTTGATGAAGGTATTTTCAATACCCTCAAACCATTGGAGAAGTCCAGTAGCTCCTTCTTCACCGCTAAACTTTGGAGGGTTACAAGAGTTGAAATGCTTGAGGGTGCAAGCTTGGGGTCCATTGCCATTGCCATTGCCATTGCCATTCCCGTTCCCGTTGTTGTGACCATTCCCATTCAATTGGATGACCTGAGCAAGTAAGTTGGGAACTAGAGTTGCGATTTGCTGCGCCATTTGTTGAGAAATGATCGCAGCCAGTTGAGCATCGACCCCATTGTTGTTGTGGTTAGGAGCTTGGTCATGGTTGTGGTTATGGTTATCACCACCTTCTTCGTGGTTCTCACCATTGTTGTTGCGAGTGCTGCGACGAGGAGGCATGATCTGTAATAGACACAATGAAATGAATGAGAGTTCATATAAGGAATGTAATCATTTATTCATTAATTAAAACGAATAAACGAAAACGTTGACTTATCAAAGATTCTAAATTCTAATAACATATGAAGACATGCTTTAGCCTATAAGTGAACACTCATCCCGAGAATTCCCAGGTAGGCATCCGGGTCCCTCGTCTGATTGGGATATATGCGCAATGCCAGCCTAGACAGAAGACTCAGAATACAGGCGTTCACCCTTCCAGATTGCACGTGTTCGTTATTAAAATCTAGAACTTCGACGAGATCTCAAGGGGGTTCAGGTTAAACCTGAGGATTTTGTCCTATAAATCTAATGGTGGATCAGGATTGCAGCAGACAATTAAGAGTAGTCACATGTAGGTTTAGGGTTATAAGGTATAGGATAAGGATAGGATTAGGGAAGCAATTAGGGTTACAAGTAGGAGAAGCAAGTACTGTTTTAGTCCCTAAGGTTATAGTCTAGATTATTTCTAATAACCTAATTCCCTATAACCAAGGCTCTGATACCAATCTGTAACACCCCAACCGATGGCGGAAACATCGGGGTGCCACGTATTGATGATTGTTTTCAGTAGCACATGGTATAACATAAATTTTAAATAATTTATTCAAACATAATATCCAAAATGTGAAATAATGTCTAAGAATTCAAATACATAACATCAAACAATAACTTCAAAAACTTCAAATAAACTTCAAGATAAATCCTCATGCTAACTCAAGCCTCAGCTTCATTGTTACCTGAAACATGTTAATTTTGAAAGTATTTTGGGTCAACATAAGTTGGTGAGAATTACATAGGTTTTTGATGATAAATGAATAAAATGTTATGCAATTCATGTGTCATGTTAATCTAGCCCATATGTGAGAAACATATTAGAAATAAATCGAGTGCATAATCAACCCTGCTGACTGTTATAAAATGATACATACCATACACTTATGGTCCCAATATGTTATGCGATAACAAACACCCACGTAACCTTGGTAGGAGGCACGTATCCGGGTGGGATTGTCAGTCCAATAGATCTATCAATGTATACCGTCGGCTTGTACGGAGTTAATGATTATGCTAGAATGGTGCTTACTCTAATCATGCTCAAGACAATATGCAACATAGAAAACACATAAACACATTGATGATTGAATTGCAATGAAAAGTGTTATAACATGTTTCACCCCAAAAGTGGTGATAAAAGGGGCTATGTAAACTCACCTTAGTAAATGTTAACTTGTTGAAAAAGATATGATAATTGTGTTGCCCAAAGTGATTCCAAATATTACCCTATAATGAGGTAATATATAATAAGTCTAAGTCTAATAACTAATATGTGTATCCTAGGGTTTCGATTTGGGGATAATCAATTGTTAAATTTAATTTTAAAATGTTAATTAAATAAAGGAAATTGAATAATTAATGAAAAATAGTCTTTTTATAAAGTTTGAATTTTGAATGAGTACAATAAAGTGTTTGAAGCAATAAAATAATTTTTATAAAATTATTTCATTTAAAATAGATTTTTAAATCTATTTATTTATAAATAGCCAATTATTAACTTTAATATTCAAAAATACTAAAATTAAAGAAATCTTATTTTAAAAATCATAATTCTGTTCTAAATGATTAAAAATAATTTGTATAAAATTTTGGTGCAAAAATGATGAAAATTGGATTTATTATGAATTAAATATGATTAAATCTTACAAAAATTGATTAAAAATAATAAATAAATGATTTTACTGAATTAAAAATTATTTCAGTAAAGTTTAACTTTATAAAAAGTTAGGATAATTTTTGGGGAATTTAATAAAACTGTTTTGATATAATAATGGATTTTTATAATTATAATAGTATAAAAATGATTTAATTATTATAAATATTAAATAAAAGAATTTCTGAAAAATAAAAATTGTAAATAACACCTTTATATCAGATTAAGTAATTATAATTTTTTTAGAGTTTATAAAATAGTTTAGGTATTTTAAAAAAGAATTTAAAAGATTTAAAGGATTAATATATATATATATATATATATAATTAATGTTTGTTTAATAAAAAGAAAAGGAAAGAATGGACAAAAAGCCGGTCAGAGCCGGACTCGAACCCGGATGACCTCGGAGTCAAACAAGGGTCACAACCACTTGGCCTAGGCCGGTGGTTGTGTTATCCTTTGATTTAAAATAAATAAATATCATATGCAATTCCAGTTTTATCCCCAAATCAAATCGTGATGAACCCTAGAATTACAATTGATTGATTCAGGCAACTATAGCTCGATTAATGTTAGGGCTATTGTTGCCTGTACGCCGATGAATAAACCCCACAATTAAAATAGGACTCACAGTGTATGTTTGAAGTTAGAAGTCGGGTCAAAGGGAAAGTCAGACCTCGAACAAAATTGTAACAATCAGAGTATAATTGAAAGAATTGGAGGTGAAGAGAGTGTTATGAGCGAGTTGTTAAGCTACGCAGACCCTCAATTTATACTAAAGGATTAGGGTTAGGGTTAATTAGATAGTTGACTTTCCTTTTTATAAAACGCGTCCAATTTGATCATTAGGGCAACGATTGCCGTGTAATTGTTGTGTATATGTGTTGGATTGGGCCGGTTATAGCACGAGCTTGCCAAAAATATATCAAACACGCGTTAATTCTACGGATTGAGCAACAAGGAATCCCACAGTTGACTTTTCTTGTCAACTGTGAGGATTTTAAGCGTGCATAAGTATAATGTGCAACCGGGTTTATCACCAAACAGAACTCCAGCCCAGTTGGTTTGTGCACTTGTGTTAGGTTGGGCCGGCCTTTGGCGCGGGTTCGAACCCCGGCCAAGGCAAATCATTTTTTTGATTTAATTAAACACTCAAACACATATATATAATATTATATGTGGTATTAGGGTTCCATATTAGCGACAAAAATAATAAATGCGACGATAAATATGAAAACTTGACGTTTTATTAAATGTCATGCGTAACGTACAAGTATTAAATGCGTAATGTTACACCAAGGACCCGTCCGCATGGAAGGAGCTTAAGAACCTGTTCGCGCTGTGAAGCACCGCCTCCGCCCCATTGGGTGTTCCCACCCCAAATTGAAAGTCCCCAAGGTACTTAGCCATTTCCTTCCCAACCGTCCTCATATTCACTTTAGAAACTAATCTGCGCCAAATGGCCCCTACGGCAATGGGCCGAATCCCGTTATCAGGTTTCAATAAAGGGGTGAGGGGGGCCGAAGAAATAAATTCAGCTAGAACCCTTGGGCACAAACCCCCTAGCCAAAGGTTGACGACTTCAGTAATAGCTGAGAGCAACCCCGTGGAAGTCACTGACCCTTTCTCCAGTAAGAGCGTCTAGCAAATGTTGGGCCCTCAAACCGTCCCTCCCACAAGAAGTCCCTTTAGGGAAAGACTGGAGACATCCAAGCACACAATCCATATCCACAATAAGGGCGGGCATGACGTCAGAGTTGGCGAGCAGGGACGGAGGAGGCATCACCGGATGTTTGTCAATAAGGGCGTTCATGGTAGATTCCCCAAAAGGAGCAACCCCACTGGAACACAACACCTTGACAGCAGCTGTGAAGTGACCATCCCTAACTTTTCTTAGGCATTGTTTGACATTGGGGCTCTCTTCAGAAGACTTAATCCCCCTTACACCCTGGGTAAAGAAAACACCCTCCCCCGCACTATCAAAAAGGGAAGAAACCAAATCTGAAAACCCAGAGCCGTCTTCCCACAAGGAAAGCGCTTGCAGGATGCTACTACATTGCAAGGATTTCCTATTCCCAGACCTCCGCTCCTGCCTAGGGGACCTAAAGGATTTCCTATTTCCTAAGGCCATTTTTTTTTTTTTTTTTGCAAAAATCGCTGCTTTATATGCAAGGAAATTTTTTTTTATTTTTTTTGTATTTTTTTTCAGTAAACACATGTGTATAATTGCATTATACACATATGTATAACTGAAATATACACATATGTAAACTTGAAAAATGCTATATACACATATGTATAATTGCCATATACACATATGTATAAATGAAAAAAATTCAAAAAAAATAAAAAAAAAGTTCCTTGCATAAAAATGTGCGATTAAAAAAAATTGCCTTTATATGAAATGTGTGCCCCAGAATGGTTCTCTCAGTTCTCAAATAGGGGTTGGTTCTCTTAGGATCCCTACCCTATAAATAGGAACCATAGCTTAAGTAGGAACCATAGGAACCACTTTATAGCCATTGATCTCTAATGGCATGTTTGTAAATAAGTAAAACATTAATTAATTGTTTATTTTAATCAAAGAGTATTATTGACTTTTGTTTAATATGCTTATTTGTAGGTAATTAAGTCTAAATTTGTAACTGAATAATTATTAACCCTCATTTATTATACTCAATTCCTATAAAATCTCCCTATCATTTTTTTTATTTCCTTCATCATCATCGACATATATATACATTGGTGTATATTAGTTTCTTTTTTATTTTTTCATTCATCGTGAACGCATATATACATTGGTGTATATCAGTATTTTTTCTCATTTACCATCATTATCGACACATATATACGTTGGTGTATACCAGTTTCTTTTTTGTTTTTTCATTCATCGTCATCACCTTTAAGGTTCGGTCTCTTATCCTCTTTATGTAGTATACACCAATGTATACTATACACTGGTGTATAGGCATTTGGCGTGTTCACCCTCACAACGGTTATGTCTCTTATCATCTTTATGTAATATACACCAACGTATAATATACACTAGTGTATATGCATTTGAAAATAATAAAAGCGTCTCCTTCATTTTGACGTGATAATACTAACTAGGGTTTGGTCGCTTAACCCTAAATGTAATATACACCAACGTATATTATCAAAAAAATACAAAACCTCAATGTACTGCACATTCGATTCAAAGAAATTATGCAATTGATCTAATCCAACATAACAAAATCGTTACAAATACAATTCCAATTGATTATACATTTCGATCTAACAAAAACAAAAATAAATACCTAATACATCCGAGCAATTGAAGATTAAAAATAATAACGATTGATTAGTTTGAAAAAAAATAACAAAAACAGAAAATACATACATGTATACGAATTGTTGATTAGGGTTGTTCTTCAAGATAATGATCGTAATAGTGCTTGAGAGTTTTAAGGAAACCAATCAATTCTTATTTAGTAACTGCTTTGATTATAAATTCTAATTATATAAAAAGCTAATTAATTAAATGTATATTTACACTAATACCCTCTAGATCAAAATAAAAAATGGATGGCTCGGATGTCACACCCCAACCGATGGCGGAATACATCGGGGCGAGACTTAGTGGTAGATTGTTCAAAGACTTCATGACACTAGATTTTGTGACAAAATAGTTTAAAGATAGAATTTCATTTATTGTCTAAAAAATAGAAATACAAGTAGTTCAAATAACGAAAAATACAACAACAAGAATATGATAACTTGAACTAGAGTGAGTTTCTATGTCCAATCCTAAGTAGTTTTCTTGAATGTTCTGCAATAAATATTTCCTGCAACATGTATAAAATATCCGTCAACACATAAAACATTGGTGAGCATACTAGTTTTAGTTTACATACATAGTATTTTAGAATGGTTTACTCAAATCTCATACTATAGCATTGCACATACCTATCATACAAAAGACATAACTCAAACCCGCAAGTACCACTGCATATACCTAACATATTCATGCTAGGTCCGTTTCTTTCTTAACAATGACCCATAAAGGGGGCGGGGTGCTACTCCTATAGCGCTATACATGTTAAGTGGGCTAATAATAGTTAATGATTTATGTCTAAGTATCTAAGAATCGTAAGCATGGCAAATAGCGTATAAGTATGTTTAATAGATTGAACATGTGTGTTTAAGAAAGAATTAGTGTGTTTTGCATACGATACATGTTGGTCCCAAAAGTGATAAAAGAAAACGGGGACAAGTATGACTCACCTTTGGGTGCGTTTAGTAAGGCTCCAAAGACGAGTCTTGGGAGGTTAGTTCCTTAGCCTTGGTTAACTAGAATTAGAGAATAAAGGATCTTAGGTTCGAGTTTAGATTATAGATTCACGAGAGTCATGCAAGCCTTTTAGGCAAACCAAGCACAAATTGCCTTTAGGGCAATCCGGATGGTCATGAGATTAAGTTAGACCAAGCACAAAACCATCATAGATGATTCAGATGGTATAAAGTTAGGAATGTGAATCCATATGATAGGTTCATGTCATAACCACTTCGCTTATGGAATAAACGTGGGTTTTGGACACGGGATTTCCCCTTTCTAGTATGGATAAATCCGTGTCACAAGAAGGGTCAAGAGAGTTGGTAAGGTAGGGTGTAACCACAAACCTTCCAAGATTAATAATAAACTAGTAAGATAGAAACTTGAAAGTATATGTTTATATTATTATATAGTATAATTCAGAAAACAACCACCTTTGGAACCTCTTTTAGGTGCTCTACCCTTATCACACTTCTATGGATAAATATGGGGAAGATCCTAGAGGTTTCTCCAAGGAGTTTTAGATGAAAAAGAGAAGGAAAAACAAAAAGAATGAAGGTTTGAGCTTGGAAAACTTACTGATGTGTAATCAGGAAGTTTGCTCAAAACTTGGAGGATTAGAGAGGGATTGTAGAGATGTTATGGATGAACAAAGGATTAGAGGGTGGAGAGGAGTGGTATTTATAAGTAGGTTAGGATGGTTGGGTATTAAATAGAGTTAATAGGGTGGTTGGGAGGTGTGGGAGTTAAGCTTGATTGAAATGAAATTACACTACATGTTGTATTCTGCTGTTTGATATTCGAAACAAAAAAAAAAAAAAAAAAATAATACTAATAAACAAACGACCAAAGGGTCGTTGTATATGGTATTGTTGTTAATTTGTTTGGTGACAAAAAAATAAGTCAACAGACTTCACTTCACGTTTTGTTTCTTTTTTTTTTACTAACAAATATTATTATTATAGAAATAGATATGTAATATATATATAGGGGAAGGATATTTTGGAAACCCTCTTGTGTTAAGAAACCTTTGGAAACCCATGTAAAAAACCATTATTTTTTTTTTGAAAAAAATAACCAACGTAAAATACATGTTTTTAAGCATTTTGGGCAAAAAAATAACAAAAGCGCCGATGGGATTTTTTTTAAAAAAAATAAACAAAGTTGCTAAAAAAACATATGTTTTCAGCTATTTGCTGTTTTTTATCAGGTGTAAAATGTGTTTTCGCAGCTTTGTTTATTTTTTTAAAAAAATCCCTTCGGCGCTTTTTTTATTTTTTTGGCCCAAAACACTTAAAAACATGTATTTTACATTGGTTATTTTTTTCAAAAAAAAAAAATAACAATTTTTTACATGGGTTTCCAAGGTTTTCTCAACTCAAGAGGGTTTTCATTTTATAATTGGCCTATATATATATATATATATATATATATATATATATATATATATATATATATATATATTAGGATCTTAACTAAAAGAGTTTCTAATTGACTAGGATAAATTATATTGACGACTCGTCAAGAGGTGGTAGGAGTAACATAAGGTAAACGAATAAAGGCGAACTTAGAATTTGTTTAAGTATAGAATTTATAATACAAGAAATTTAAGAATCACGCGACGTTATATAAAGTTTGCGTCGCGTAGAATTTATAGAATAAATGAAATAGGTTAAGATTAAATGCAATTGACAAAATACTTTTCTATTGATCATAAGCTCGGGATTACAAGGGTACAAAATGGAAAGATACAAGAATACAAGGACTAGAATGGAAAATATGAAAAATACGAATGTTACAGTCTCCCCTACTTTAGGAAATTTCGTCTCGAAATTTATTCAAGTGGCTTGACTGAAAAGATGTGGGTACTTTTTCTTCATTTGCTCTTCATGTTCCCAAGTGAATTTGGGTCCATTCTTCGATTCCCAACGAACTTTAACTAGCGGAATACGTTTTCGTTTGAGTTGTTTGACTTCACGGTCCGTTATTTCCACTGGTTTTTCGACGAAATGCATAGTCTCGTCAATTCGTACGTCATCAAGAGGAATGTGTATGTTCCCTTCGGCTAAGCACTTCTTCAAATTTGAAACTTGAAAGGTGGGATGGACATTGTTGAGTTCTTGGGGTAACTCGAGCTTGTAAGCCACTTTCCCAATTCGCTCAATGATTTTGAATGGTCCAATATACCATGGAGATAACTTCCCTTTCTTTCCAAACCTGACTACTCCCTTCCAAGGATACACTTTGAGGAGTACATGATCACCAACATTAAATTCAAGGGGCTTTCGCCGCTTGTCAGCATAGCTTTTCTGACGGCTTCGAGCAGCTAAGAGATTATCACGGATCTGGATGATTTTGTTGGTCGTTTCTTGGATGATTTCGGGACCGGTGATTTGTGCTTCACCAATCTCGTGCCAACATATGGGAGAACGACACTTTCGGCCATAGAGAGCTTCGAATGGAGCCATTTGGATGCTGGTATGGTAACTGTTATTGTAAGAGAACTCGACCAATGGTAGATGAGCATCCTAGTTTCCACCAAAGTCGATTACACAAGATCGAAGCATGTCCTCAAGAGTTTGGATCGTACGTTCAGTTTGTCCATCAGATTGAGGATGAAAAGCTGTACTAAGATTAAGCTGAGTTCCCATGGCAGCCTGAAATATTTCCCAAAGACGGGAGGTGAATCGACCATCACGGTCTAAGATGATGTCAAGAGGAATACCATGACGACAAATGATTTCCTTGGTGTAGATATGGGCTAGCTTCTCAACTTTGTAATCTTCACGAATGGGAAGGAAGTGAGCTGACTTGGTTAAACGATCAATGATTACCCAAATGCTATCATGACCGGATGATGTTCGAGGGAGCTTGGTAATAAAATCCATAGCAATATTTTCCCATTTCCACATGGGGACTTCGGGCTGTTCAAGCAAACCCGACGGTCGTTGGTGCTCGGCTTTTACTTTGGAGCAAGTGAGACATTTGGACACAAAGAGAGCAATGTCCTTTTTCATACCGGGCCACCAATAATTGCGACGGAGATCTTGATACATTTTATCCGCACCGGGATGAATGGAGTATCGGGATTTATGCGCCTCATTCATTATAAGAGTACGAAGGTCATTACGGTTGGGAACCCAAATACGATCAAGATAATAAAGAATCCCATCTGCCTTAGATTCCAAGTGTAATTCGGCACCACAAGACATTTCTTCATATAGAGTATCTTCATTGACCGATGTATGCTGAGCGTCTCGAATACGATTGAAGAGATCATTTTGGAATTGGGAGCTACGAAGACGGTCGATTTCTCGGATGTTGCATAGAACTACATGACTTTTCGACTAAGAGCATCGGCTACTACATTTGCTTTACCAGGATGGTAGCGAATTTCGCAGTCGTAGTCGTTTAACAATTCGACCCATCGTCGTTGTCGCATGTTAAGATCTTTTTGATTAAAAATGTGTTGGAGGCTTTTGTGGTCGGTAAAAACAACACATTTCGTACCATAGAGGTAATGTCTCCAGATTTTTAAGGCAACAAACCACGGCACCAAGTTTGAGATCGTGAGTGGTGTAGTTCTTCTCGTGGATTTTGAGTTGCCTTGATGCATAGGCGATGACTTTGCCTCGTTGCATAAGAACGCAACCAAGACCTTGATTCGATGCATCACAATAAACCACGAAATCATCATTCTCCTCGGGAAGAGCTAGAATAGGAGCATCACAAAGCATGTCCTTGAGGGTTTGAAAGGCTTCTTCTTGTTTAGGACCCCAAATGAAAGGTTGGGACTTTTGAGTCAAAGCGGTGAGAGGTGTAGCAATTTTGGAAAAGTTGGAGATGAACCGACGGTAGTAACCCGCCAATCCTAGAAAGGAACGAACTTCGGTAGGTGATTTTGGTGCAATCCAATTTTTAACGGCTTCAATTTTGGCAGGATCAACATGAATACCCCTATCGTTCACAATATGCCCAAGGAATTGAACTTCTTTTAACCAAAACTCACATTTAGAGAACTTGGCATAAAGTCGTTCGGCACGTAGGAGTTCTAGAATCAAACGGAGATGTCATTTATGGTCGTCTTCGGATTTGGAATAGATCAAGATGTCATCAATGAACACAATCACAAAACGATCCAAATAAGGTTTACACACTCGATTCATTAGATCCATGAACACTGCAGGTGCATTGGTTAAACCGAAAGGCATCACCATGAACTCATAATGACCATATCTTGTGCGAAAAGCGTTTTTGGAATATCTTCTTCGTGGATTTGAAGTTGATGGTATCCCGAACGAAGATCGATTTTTGAGAAACAAGTAGCTCCTTGGAGCTGGTCAAATAGATCATCAATGCGTAGAAGAGGATATCGGTTCTTGACAGTAAGCTTGTTAAGCTCACGATAATCAATGCACATACGGAAAGATCCGTCTTTCTTTTTAACAAACAAAACAGGAGCACCCCATGGAGAAGTACTCGGGCGTATGAAGCCTTTTTCGAGCAGTTCTTGGAGTTGACTAGCAAGTTCTTGCATCTCGGAAGATGCAAGACGATATGGCGCTTTTGCAACAGGTGTAGCACCGGGTATTAGGTCAATACGAAATTCTACGGAACGAGCAGGAGGAAGACCAGGTAGATCTTCGGGAAAGACCTCGGAAAGTCACAAATGACAGGTATGTCTTTTATGCCTTTTTCCTTGTCTTTGGTTGTTACCACATGAGCCAAGAATGCAACATATTCCTTACGGAGATACTTTCGAGCTTTAGTACAAGACATGAGCTTGAGTCCTTTGGAGGCTTTCTCACCATAGATTTGTAAATTGTCACCGCTAGGAAGCAGTATACGGATGAATTTTTCGAAACAAACAACTTCGGCACGATGTTTGCAAGCCAATCCATGCCTACTGTGATGTCAAAACTTCCCAATTGCATGGGGTTTAGATCTATGGAGAAATCATGGTCATTAAGATTCAAGGTGCAGTTTTTGATAATGAAATCAATAGAGATGGGTTCACCATTTGCGACTTCAACGGTGAATGGTTTCAATAATTTAGACCGTGCACAAGCAAGTAAGGGTTCAAATTCTAAAGAGACGAAACTCTTATCCGCACCAGTATCAAAGAGTATAGAAGCATAAGATCCATTAACAAGGAACGTACCGTTCACAACATCATTTTCAGTTTGAGCTTGGGCCGCATTGAGGTTGAAAGCGCGACCCCTTGGTGGTTGATTTTGAGCCGTAGCTTGAGCTTGATCTTGGTTGTTGCGAGTACATTGAGGAGCAAAATGATTAGGATCACCACACTTGAAACATGCACGCCCATTGCTGATGGCTAGAGGAGGTTTGTTAGCAGCTCGGGGTTGGTTGACAACTTGAGGTTGGTTGTCTTGAGTTCTAGGGCCGGTTTTGCAAGTTTGGACAAGGTGCCCATAGCGGTTACAATTGGTACAGAAACAGCAAGTAGAGGTTGGTGGGTGATGAAAATGGCACGTGTTACATTTTGGAAATGGACCGGTGTAAGGTTTTCGGGTAGGCACTTGGTTAAGAGGAGTTGGAGCTTGAGCTTCGGTGGATGGAATGGTAACGGCATAGTTTTGGTTTCGGGACTTGCGTTTGCGCTTATTGCTATGGGTTGATGGGGTTTTGGCTTCCTTTGGTTTGTCGGTGGTAATGGTGGTGGTTTGATTGACGGTTTTGGTGGTGTTTGGGATAGTTAAGGTTCCATCTTTCACTTGGTTATCCGAGATTTTGGAAGCTAAACGAATGGCTTTTTCTAGGGTGGTGGGTTCGGCTCCTTCAACGATATCACGAACACTCGTTGGGAGGCCTTTGAGATACTTAGCTATGATTCTCCTAGTGGTATTGAATTGGTGAGGTACAAGGACAAGGAGTTGCTTGAAACGATTGGTATAGGTTGGGTTATCACCACTGTTTTGCTTGAGTTTCCAAAACTCATCTTCGAGTCGCTCAATCTCTTGTGCGGGGCAGAACTCCTCAATCATGAGTTGTTTGAGTTCCTCCCACGACAGAGCTAAAGCGGCTTCGTTTCCATGGGTGGCTCTCTCGCTTTTCCACCACTCGAGTGCTCTTGATTTGAAGACACTAGTGGCGTGACGAGTGCAAAGATCGTCAGGGCATTCGCTATTGATGAAGATTAGCTCGATGTGGTCGAACCATTCGAGCATAGCGGTAGCACCATCGTTTCCCGTGAAAGAGTCGGGTCAATGTAGGTTAAATTGCTTAAAGGTGAAAGTGGTGGTTTTGGAGGATTCGGCTTTTGAGTCAACAGAACCGTGTGGGCTTGTGGATGCTTGGATTTTGCTAACCACTTTGGGTATGACCTTGGCCATTTGCTTGGCCATGAAAGAGAGCATTTTCTTGTTGGTGCTTTGTTTTGAGCTTCTTCGGTTGTACATGGAAGACATCTAAAGGATAAACAAAAGGATTATGAGCTTTGATCAATGGTTTATTTGTATAAAGTTTGTATTTTTGTCTTTGTTTTTAGAAATAAATTAAGCATAACAAGCACATAGTGTCAAATAGTTCAAGTAGCATGTAGTTTCACATTGTTTTACAAAGCATAACACATAAGTATAAGCAAGTATAGTGCATTTAGACAATATAAAGGAGCTTTGATTAGTGTTGGTTTGCGTAATTAGTATTGTTTGGAGATTTCAAGAGTACTAGAGATGCGAGTCTTGAGAGCCTTTGAGAGTAGCAAAAGAAATTAAATCGAATATATGTAGTGAAAACATAGCATGAAAACAACATTGAAAATAATATTAACATAAAATGAGAGGCTTGTTTTAAGCAAGCAATTGGAGTGTTCCGGAACGGAACTAAGACTAACCAAAGTGGTTCAAATTTACCTTTGAGTTTGAAAACATGCTTTGGCCTAATAGGTGGAAATACTCTCGCCGAAACTTTCGGTTAACGGTATTCACCCTTCCAGTTACTACATGTTTCTTGTCATTAGTAAATTTGAGACCTTGGCGAGATTTAAAAAAAAATATCAAGGATTGAAACTAGTCGCTAAGTTGTGGATTTCACTCCTATCTTAGCGAGGTCGTTTCTTTGAGTGTGGTTTGTACACTTTGTCCAACGTGGTAAGAGAATTAATTCTAACCTTCGATTGGTAAGTGTCCACTAGAATGAGAATTGTGAAATTTCCACTAAGGTGAGGATATCACTCCTATCTTGGTGTAGTTTCAAAAATACAAAGAATTTTCGCGGATTGAAAGTTATCACCAAAGTGAGGGTTTCACGCCTATTTTGGTGATTTCCTTTCGTTTGTGTTATACGAGCGTCTTCGAGTGTAGAGTAATCCACAAATAGGAAGGTAAATTTTAAGGACCAAGAGAATGGAGTAGAAGCAAGATAGGGAGAACAAGTATTTTAAGCATGATAAAAGGAATGGTCAAAAGGGTTCTTAACTATAGTCTAGGTCAAACATGGCAATTTTTCCTAATTCCCTATAGTCATGGCTCTGATACCAATCTGTCACACCCCAACCGATGGCGGAAAACATCGAGGCGAGACTTAGTGGTAGATTGTTCAAAGACTTCATGACACTAGATTTTGTGACAAAATAGTTTAAAGATAGAATTTCATTTATTGTCTAAAAAATAGAAATACAAGTAGTTCAAATAACGAAAAATACAACAACAAGAATATGATAAGTTGAACTAGAGTGAGTTTCTATGTCCAATCCTAAGTAGTTTTCTTGAATGTCCTGCAATAAATATTTCCTGCAACATGTATAAAATATCCGTCAACACATAAAGCATTGGTGAGCATACTAGTTTTAGTTTACATACATAGTATTTTAGAATGGTTTACTCAAATCTCATACTATAGCATTGCACATACCTATCATACAAAAGACATAACTCAAACCCGCGAGTACCACTGCATATACCTAACATAT
The DNA here is from genome assembly GCA_028751855.1 of Ambrosia trifida. NCBI lineage: Eukaryota > Viridiplantae > Streptophyta > Magnoliopsida > Asterales > Asteraceae > Ambrosia > Ambrosia trifida. The sequence continues at coordinate 121,931,071 of CM054127.1, forward strand.
TCATGCTAGGTCCGTTTCTTTCTTAACAATGACCCATAAAGGGGGCGGGGTGCTACTCCTATAGCGCTATACATGTTAAGTGGGCTAATAATAGTTAATGATTTATGTCTAAGTATCTAAGAATCGTAAGCATGGCAAATAGCGTATAAGTATGTTTAATAGATTGAACATGTGTGTTTAAGAAAGAATTAGTGTGTTTTGCATACGATACATGTTGGTCCCAAAAGTGATAAAAGAAAAAGGGGATAAGTATGACTCACCTTTGGGTGCGTTTAGTAAGGCTCCAAATACGAGTCTTGGGAGGTTAGTTCCTTAGCCTTGGTTAACTAGAATTAGAGAATAAAGGGTCTTAGGTTCGAGTTTAGATTATAGATTCACGAGAGTCATGCAAGACTTTTAGGCAAACCAATCACAAATTGCCTTTAGACCAATCCGGATGGTCATGAGATTAAGTTAGACCAAGCACAAAACCATCATAGATGATTCGGATGGTATAAAGTTAGGAATGTGAATCCATATGATAGGTTCATGTCATAACCACTTCGCTTATGGAATAAACGTGAGTTTTGGACACGGGATTTCCCCTTTCTAGTGTGGATAAATCCGTAGAACAAGAAGGGTCGAGAGAGTTGGTAAGGTAGGGTGTAAACACAAACCTTCCAAAGATTAATAATAAACTAGTAAGATAGAAACTTGAAAGTATATGTTTATATTATTATATAGTATAATTCAGAAAACAACCACCTTTGGAACCTCTTTTAGGTGCTCTACCCTTATCACACTTCTGTGGATAAATATGGGGAAGATCCTAGAGGTTTCTCCAAGAAGTTTTAAATGAAAAGGAGAAGGAAAAACAAAAAGAATGAAGGTTTGAGCTTGGAAAACTTACTGATGTGTAATCAGAAAGTTTGCTCAAAACTTGGAGGATTAGAGAGGGATTGTAGAGATATTATGGATGAACAAAGGATTAGAGGGTGGAGAGGAGTGGTATTTATAAGTAGGTTAGGATGGTTGGGTATTAAATAGAGTTAATAGGGTGGTTGGGAGGTGTGGGAGTTAAGTTTGATTGAAATTAAATTACACTACATGTTGTATTCTACTGTTTGATATTCGAAACAAACAAAAAATAATAATAATACTAATAAACAAACGACCAAAGGGTCGTTGTATATGGTATTGTTGTTAATTTGTTTGGTGACAAAAAAATAAGTCAACAGACTTCACTTCACGTTTTTTTTTTTGTACTAACAAATATTATTATTATAGAAATAGATATGTAATATATATATATATATATATATATATATATATATATATATATATATATATTAGGATCTTAACTAAAAGAGTTTCTAATTGACTAGGATAAATTATATTGACGACTCGTTAAGAGGTGGTAGGAGTAACATAAGGTAAACGAATAAAGGCGAACTTAAAATTTGTTTAAGTATAGAATTTATAATACAAGAAAATTAAGAATCACGCGACGTTATATAAAGTTTGCGTCGCGTAGAATTTATAGAATTAATGAAATAGGTTAAGATTAAATGCAATTGACAAAATACTTTTCCATTGATCATAAGCTCGGGATTACAAGGGTACAAAATGGAAAGATACAAGAATACAAGGACTAGAATGGAAAATACGAATGTTACATCAGATTGGTTCCTAAGTTCCTAACTAGGGTATTGGTTCCTATTTGATCTTATTCCTACCCTATATATATACATACATATATATATATATATATATATATATATATATATATATAGAGAGAGAGAGAGAGGGAGGGAGAGAGAGGCTTACAACCACCCTAACTAACCTAGCTATCATCAACCGGTAGTAACTGATGTTGACAGGAGCTACCAGTAAACATCAATAGGAAAATAACCGGCACGCATAGGGCTGCAAACGAACTGAACTTTCAGCGAACAGTTCATGAACCGTTTGGCCATGAACCGTTCGGCGGGAAGTTCGTTCGTGTTCGTTCGTTTATGTTCGTGAACGTTCGGTAACGTGTTCGTTTATGTTCGTATGTGTTCGATAGTTTATTAAGGTTTTTAATTTTTATACTTTTTTGTACTATTTTATTTTTGTTTATTTTACCCAATAAATAATATATATGAGGTAAATATATGACTATATGATATCAATAAACCTACTTTTTGTATCTAAACTCATTATATGTTTCCACCTTCCAGCGTTGATGCCCTCCACCTCCAATGTCCTCTGCCATGAACCTCCAATGCCTTCCTCCAGTACTAATTATGTTTGGACAATTAGGTTATATTTTGGGTGGATCTAGCTAATGTCTTAATGTATGTGAATTCGATGTTATTCAAAAGTTAATATATGTCTATTTGTATTTGTTTCCGTTCATGAATACTTGTTTGTGTTCATTAATGTTCGTTTGTGTTCTTATGCGTTTATGAACAAAATTAACAAACGAACACGAACTTGAGTGTTTTCTTAACAAACGAACACAAACAAAAAATCTCGTTCGGTAAGTGTTCATGAACTGTTCGTTAACACATAATTTTCTTAACAAATGAACATGAACAAGATCTTGTTCGTGTTCGTACGATTCGTTTGCAGCCCTAGGCACGCACAATACACTCCAATATGTCCCCTCAAGTTGAACCGGGGGGGGGGGGGGATTGCAACGTGAAGCTTGAATCTCAGAGTGTTAAAACGAGATGAAGACAACCATTTAGTCAAGATATCTGCAAGCTAAGCCATAGTAGAAATATAGCGAACACAACGAGCCTCCAATAACACCATATCACGAATAAATGCAAGTCGGTCTCAATGTGCTTCGTACGCTGATGAAACACTGGGTTGACTACAAGATAGGTGGTCCTAAGGTTGTCACACAAAATAGTAGGTAGACAAGGTAAGGTTAGGTGTAGCTCAGATAATAATGAACAACTCCATCTAATCTCTGATGTTGTATATGCTAAAGCTCGATACTCTGCCTCAGTGCTCAAACGAGCATCAATGTGTTGTCTCTTGGAATTCCAACTGATAAGGTTGGGTCCAAAAAACACACAATAACTGGAAGTAGATCGACGATCATCCGGGCATCCAACCCAATCAACATCAAAATATCCATGAATATCATATATATCAGTTCGTCTAATAATCAAAGCGTGCGTACCAGCCCCCGTAAATATCTCAAAATGCGCTTAACAGTGCCTCAATGACGATAGTAGGCGTTTGTAAGAACTAAGACACCTTACTAACCGCGTATGCAATCTCATGCCTGGTCAATACTAAAACTGTAATGCCCCAAAGTACTCCTATACAAAGTTGGATAAGCCAAATGAGTACCTGTATGACGTGATAACTGATGTTCCAATGGAATATGAGTAGATAAAGGACCACTAAGATAAACCACTCCGATGCAACAAATCAAGCAAGTAACACTCTTGTGATAAATGTAACTCCTCATCTAAAAAAGTCACCAAAGCATCTAATAAATAAGATAAATTCCCTAAATCTTTGAGTGCAAACTGAGCATGTAACCAACTGTAACACAAAGACTAAAAATCTCCCAGTGATAATGATATCATCCACGTATACCAGAACATAACATGTAACATCATCCTAATGATAAATAAGAGCATATCAGAAATACATTATGACGAACCACTAGTAATAAGAGCAACGGATAGCTTGGAAACCCAAGCTCGAGGTGCCTGCTCTAGGACATAGAGAGCCTTCTGCAAAAGACACACATGATGAGGTCGAGAAGAGTCAACAAAGCTAGAAGGTTGTGCCATGTACACAGTCTCAGACAAACCATGAAGAAAGACATTGTTGACATCAACATGTCTAATGTTCTATAATTACATGATGAGGTTACCCGTATGTTACACAATACAAAGATATATCCTAGAATTGTACGCACCCAGGCGTCACCCATAAATCCACACACAAACATTGACGGATCTTTCTACGGGCTAGACGAGGCCTCGGCCCGCTCAGATTTTTCGCTTCGTGGTGTAATTTTACAAAAAAAAATATATCTATGAATCCAGTCCTACTAGGTTTTTCGTTCAAGATCCGCTATTACACACAAACATACCTTATCACACCCTCGTAGCTTCTCTAGATATAAAAATATAAAAAATTAAAATTAAAGAAGGCCCAAGATCATAGTACTACAAATATATATCTATATATATATAATAAACAAAAAGGGGTATGACACATGACACTATGGGTATGTTTGGCAAAACTAGCTGGTGGCTGGAAGCCGGTAGCTGGTAGCTGTAGCTTTTTAAATATATTTTGGTGTTTGGTAAAGTAGCTGGAGCTTTTAGTAAAATGTATAAAATGACTAAAATGGGCATTAACTAAAAACTTGTATGCATGTTTTTTTTATTTATTTTTATTATAGAATGGGTATTTGTGTCATCTACTCAATAAAAAGCCTTGTTTGGTTGAGGGAGCTGGGAACTTTTAGGTTAGAGAAAAAACTTTATAGTGAAAAGCTACTAGTACTAGCTTTTTAGAAAAAAACTCTACTAGCTACAAGCTTTTAATTAGTAAATGACACAAATACACATTCTATTTTAAAAGTAAAATAAAAACATTCTTTACAAGTTTTTAATTATGCCCATTTTGGTCATTTTATACATTTTATTAAAATCTTCAGCTACTCTGCCAAACACTAAAATTTATTTAGAAAGCTTGCAGCTTCTAGCTACCAAACTCCAGCTAATTTTGCCAAACATACCCTAGATGCTAGTACTAGTAGCTTTTCAATGTAGAGCTTTTTCTCCTAACCTAAAAGCTTTAAGCTCCTTCAACCAAACAAAGCTTTTTATAGTATGAGTTTTTTCTTAAAAGCTTGAAACTTAAAGCTCCTAAAAGCTCTTAAAAGCTCCTTACCAAGCATACCCTATGTGAGACTTTCACATCCCTTGGTTTCTTTCCAAAAAGTCTTTTTCTCTCTTATGTGCATAACACATGCAACCCCCCACCCCCACGACACACACACAATTTTAAACGTTAGTAACTTTTATATACGGCATTTAAAAAAATACACCAAATTAATGAGCGCTTTATTATCTTTCCAACGAGCAGTATAGTGCTATATAAAAACTGAAAAAAAATGTCTTTTTAGTGAGTTTTTGTTGATGCAGAAAAAAAAACAATGTGTTTAGGTAGTTCATTAATCATGTCTATGCAAGTCACTAATCATGTTAAGATAATATATATGCTTTTGAACCTACTATTACATACAAGAACCCATTACATACATATTCACAGATGTAGTCAGTTTTGTAAGAATCTATTTTTTTGTATTTTTATTGGTGTTGTTTGGAACATTGATTACAAAGGTTGCTAAGCCAGTTAGATGTAGCCTATGATTCTTACACATCAGGTAAATCTCTAGCTGATAAATGATAATTAATCACCTCACCATGCACGCCTCTTGAATCAATCATTATTATGACATATCATTAGATACCAATTTTGTTGTTTTTTTCAGGTTCACATCACCACTTTACTTGTTTTGAGGAAGTGACAAAGTCGTACAAATACTTCACTAAGCATGTACACATAGAATCAGAAGCATGTTTTATCAGGTATCGAGTGTTGATCATTTAAATTAATTTTTTCTGAAAAACGACTTATTCTTTTTTACGGTATACACATTTATCATTTCATATTATATTTGATGTGAACCGGGAGTAAACTAGTAGCCTATATATATGCTCCTCCTTGGAGAATCTATCCTCAGTACTCATTTCCCTTCATTTATTCTAACTGAAAAAAAAACAAGACAAGGGGAAAGAAACACTAAGAAGGTAATTTAAATTCATTTCTCTCTATGTGTATAAATTAATATTCATATATATTGTGTCTGTATCGTATCCCACAGCATTGTGTTCTTCATCGGTGTGTGTTCTTTTGTATGTTTATGGTAAAATAATAACATTTCCAAACCTGTCCTCTGTCTTGTGTTCTTGCTGTGCGCAATTGTACACAGTTGAAAGATAATTCACCAAACACCACACCTTGTCTTATTCTCTCTCTCTCTCTCTCTCTCTCTCTAAAACAACAACAATGGTTACTCTCTCTCTCTACAAAAGCCATTTTCCAGATCAAGAAGATTCCTTTAGTCAATTCTGAGAGACCCACAAGATTTTAGTCATTACTATCCTACTTTATCAATCCAACCACACACACTGTGTTTTTGTGAGTTTCTTTATCATCATCATCCTCCCAATTGGTATTACAATATTCTTTACCTTTTAAATAATTGCTTCATTGTTTTCTTGATTATGCTTTTTGAATTTCTTTTTGTTGCTACTTGCTAGTTGCTATAGCTTTTATTGTGAGATGGGTACCTCTTAATTCTCATAAAAATCCAATCTTTTTTAATAACTTCTTTGATCTGAGAACACAAACAGTGAGTCTCATCATCTTTTTTCATATGGGTGTAGTCTATATATCATTTTATGATATGGGTTATGTTTATCTTGATGAAATCTTTGTGCTTTTTATTAAATTTGCCAAAAAAAAAACTGAGTCTTTTTTTTTTTTTTGGTGTAGGATCAAGAAAGCAATCATCATGTTGGAGAAGTTGGAAAAAGGATTTGATCCTGAACAAGTGATTGAAGAATTTGAATCTTTAACAAAAGATGCTAAGAGGGTTCAAGTTGAAACTTTAAAGAAAATCTTGACAGAAAATGGTGAAGCAGAATATTTAAAAAAATGGGGCCTTTATGGTAAATCTGACACTGAAAGTTACAGTGCTTGTGTCCCTCTTGTCACCCACAAAGATCTTGAACCGTTAATTCAACAAATTGCTGATGGTGCAACTCACCCTATTCTCACTGGCAAGCCAATAAACACTATTACATTAAGGTATTATTTTGTGTTATTATTATTGTTTGTATATATTTATATTTATATTATGTGCATTGATTATTGATAGCTGTTTGGTGAAACAGTTTTTATTTATTATTCTTTTGCTGGCAATTTATAGTTCTGGGACTACTGAAGGGAAGAGAAAGTTTGTACCTTTTAATGATGAATTGACCGAAACAACTATGCAAATTTATCGAACTTCATTCGCCTATAGGAACAGGTAAACTTAGTACGAAAGATCGCATTTTCTTTTTGTAACCGTGAGAACCTGTTAAGTTAAAACTTAAAAGGCAGAAAATCAGTGAAAGTTGGATTTAACCGGCGACCACTATTATTAACCGCTATCATTCACTTGTAGCTCAGTTGGTAGGTGACCGGGCTCTCCTTTGGAGAGACCTAGGTTCGATCCCCACGGGCGACATTTGAGGGTTATTAGGCAATGAAGAGGAAAACCTGTAAGCCATTAGTTGCGCAGGTTCAAATATGAGTTGACCCGGTTTTCATCCGGCTATTACTCCAGCGAGGAAACTCGTGTGGAAGCAGTACGGTTTCCGGGCGTTGTAGTCCTCACCGTACCAGCGTGGACCCGGTTTAGACAAATATAGCTTGGACGCGCGGGTGATTAGGGCCCGCCAAGAGACGGATATGATGATCTTTGTCACACAGTTAAGAAAGTCACCGTTCAAAAAAAGAACAAAAAAAAAAGAACGACTTAACCGCTTACCAATGTATAACACCTGAAAAGATCAACAATAAGTCAAAAGTAGATATAATCTGACATGGTTTTGAATTTGTCCATGATTTGGTAAAAACCATTGATTGTTTTTTTGTTTTGACAATTTTTGTTCTAGAATTATATCATTACCCCTTAGTTAATGTGTCTTTACTCTATATGCTAAGGTACTAAGGTGGCCTTTTAAGCTTTTAAGGTTTGGTAGGAAAGTTTCCACTGTCTTTTCCTTAGCTTTTTCTTATCATAACTGTTCATGACTCAGACTGGAGATGCAACCTCTTGTCATCAAAAGGTCCATTTTAATTAGCTTCAATGCTTGACACTCAAGTAAATACCCGGAACTATTTCGGGTATCTATTTTTTTTGGATATTATTAGAAACGTCTTCAGATGTACAAACCTGATACACCTTATAAGAAAATCGTTTCGCTTATGGCCTTTGTATGTATAACTTGATATAAAGTTTCAAGCTTTGATTTTTTTAATTTTTTTTTATATATTGTTTTACTGTTTTCTAACATGTAGGGAATTTCCAATTGGAAATGGGAAAGCTTTGAGCTTTATTTATGGGAGCAAACAATTCAAGACAAAAGGCGGTTTACTAGCAGGCACTGCTACATCTAACGTATACCGCAGTGCACAATTCAAGAAAACGATGAAGGAGATGCAAACCCCGTGTTGTAGCCCGGATGAAGTCATTTTCGGCCCAGATTTTCACCAATCTTTATACTGTCATCTGCTTTGCGGCCTCATTTTTCGTGATGAAATTCAGGTTATATCTTCGACTTTTGCTCATAGCATTGTGCATTCATTTAGGAGCTTTGAGTTAGTCTGGGAAGAATTATGTTCTGACATAAACAATGGAACTTTATCTACCCGAATCACTGTTCCAACAATCAGAACTGCAATGGCCAGGATACTGAAACCGAACCCTGAGTTAGCCAACAACATTCATAAAAAATGTTCGAGTTTGAGCAATTGGTATGGGTTAATCGAGGAGTTGTTCCCTAATGCGAAATACATTTATGGGATCATGACCGGATCCATGGAACCTTATTTGAAAAAACTAAGGCATTATGCTGGTGGAATACCGTTGTTGAGTGCTGATTACGGGTCTTCTGAAGGGTGGATTGGCGCAAATGTGAACCCCACCCGCCCGCCTGAAATGGCTACTTTTGCCGTGCTTCCCCACATTGGGTATTTTGAGTTCATACCATTAAGAGAAGCCGGTCCAGCTAGCCCAAATTACAGGGAACTCGAATCTCAATTGGTCCGGGTTGAGCCTAGACCTGTGGGTTTGACAGATGTGCAGGTCGGCGAAGAGTATGAGGTGGTTGTCACCAATTTTGCAGGTACCAAATATCTTATTTCTTTTCTTTACTTAATATTTTTTATTTCATGTGTGTTGTTTATACGGGTGCAAGTTCACTTCGGTTTGGTTTGGTTCGGTATGAGTTCATTATAACTAAACAATGAACCTTGGGTGGTCTGCTAGTCTATTGTTTAGGCTATGTGTTGTGGCTCATGGTGAGCACAAATATTATCCTATCATTTCAAGTCACCTGGACGCTAACATGGCAATGGATAAAGCTTGAAATCACTCACTTGACCCTGCTATGGCTCAAGGTGAGCCTGCTCGCTCGCGCCGTCTTTCTCACCTGCAACTTTTCCTTTTATTTCCTCGCTAGCCCACGGCTCGCGTCTGCTCGCTTGCGGGACTGTTAACGCGTGAGGGTCGTGGTGTTCGCAAGCCATGTGGCTCGTTGGTTGCTCGCGGGTCACAACACACAGTCTTAAACGAGGGATTTGCTTTGGTTAGATCACTTAATTGATTGTTTATAAGGTAGGACACATTCACTAATTGAATGTGGTTCCCACTGAGTGTTTGGGACCAATGTTTATCCACGTGCTTTGTTCAGTGTTACATACTTTGTATGTGATGTCTAGTTGTGGTACCACATGTTGTACAATTTTATAAACATTGTCGGAACATCATGCTACTCACATCAAGATTCCTTGATCATAGACTATTTGAATTTCCCGATGCAGGTTTGTACCGTTATAGGCTCGGTGATGTTGTTAAGGTTGTCGGGTTCCATAACGCGACCCCAGAACTCCAATTTATTTGCCGAAAGGATATAATGCCGGCAATCAACATAGACAAGAACACCGAGAAAGATTTGCAGTTATCAGTTGAAGCCGCCGCCAAGTTGTTGGCGGCTGAAAAACTCGAGGTGGTTGACTTTACAAGTCAAGTTGACCTCTCGTCAGATCCGGGACATTATGTGATCTTTTGGGAGGTAAGTGGGAACGCAAGCGACGAAGTGTTTAAAGAGTGTTGCAATTGTTTAGACTCGGCATTTGTTGATGCTGGTTATGTGAGCTCCAGAAAGGTCCAAGCTATTGGACCGCTGGAGCTCAAAATTTTAAAAAGAGGGACATTTCAAAAGATATTGGACCACTATGTTGGGTTGGGGTGCACCTTGAACCAGTTCAAGATGCCAAGATGTGTTGGTCCGGTTAACAATAGGGTGTTGCAGATATTGTATGACAATGTTGTAGAGAGTTACATTAGTGGTGCTTTTGGTTAGGGGTGTTGGGTTTGGAAATAATAAGGGGTATCTTTGTGTGTTGCACAGGCTTCAAATAATGTTGTTTTGGTCATAGTCGAAGTTCTATCACAATGTGTAGAATTTCCAAACACAAAGTTACGATGTTATATATTAAAATGTATATTGTTTAATATATTCTGTTGTTAGAGGCAAAACTTTATCTATATTGTATCTGTTGTTCAAACAGCTTATGCCTCGAGCCTTGCTCAAAATCGGCTCGTTGGTAAACAAGCTGATTTGGAGCAAAGGTAGACTTGCCCATTGGCTCGCTCGTTTGCTCGCTTCAATTAAAGCTAATATTCTAAAATCTAGTATATTAAATAAACCCAAATTATAAATCTAAACATAGTATATTATTATTTTTATGTTTTTTTTTATATATCAATGTGTAAAGGTACCAAAATTTAAAAAATTTTAGTAATCAAGTTGGCCAATGAGCCACGAGCTGACTCGTGATATACAAATTGTGGTCGAGTTCAACACTAAAGCTTATTAAGATAAACTAGTAGGAATGCCCGCGCGTTGCGGCGGGTGCATTTGTTTTGCCCCTCGTGCATCGTGTATGTTGGTTATTCGTTATGATGAAGTAGAAAACAACGATGTATAAAATATATGTTACTAAAAACTGAAACTCATAAGTATATCTTCTGAAAATTTTAAATGGGTACATAACAATAGGCCGTACTATTCCTTGCAACACCCTTAAATTGGCCCACGTCCTTTGGTGGGACCCTTTTATGTATCTCGAAGGCAGATAAGTATGCCATCGTAGAGCGGTGCTTAGCTTAGTGAAGTGACGTTGTATCTCTTAATGACCATATAAGATTGTAGTGGAAGTGATGTAATTACTAAAATGCAGTTTGTAGTGTCTAGCATATTTCTATTATTTCAGGGCACCCGCGAGATGCAACGGAGTCAATGATTTGCATAGATACTCTCGTTTTATGTTAGTTTGACAAGCGCCGTAACAAATATAATTGACCAAACAAATTAGTAATCAATATAGTTAAAACTACCAAATCGACTGATAAGAACTTGTCTTCTTTTGGATATGTAAACAATTGGTGACTTCGTGAGATCAGAAACTTAAATTCTATTCCTAGAAGCTTATAGTAGCAGAGAAAACAAAAAACCATCGAGGAAGATGATGACGTTGCTCATGAAGTATTTATACCATATTTGCTTGTATAAACATCAAGCCTATATATATCGATCACTTTAATGGGTTGAAACGTGTCATGGGTTGGGTGTGTTGGCAAACTTCAAGCCTACATATTCATTTGTGTGCAAAAGTGTCACATCATACCATCCTGCAACCACATAAATTTAAAAAGAATATATAAAAACATAATATATGATGTAATTTATTTACTATAAACATTGAAAGATATGTAAGTTATGTATGTGAAGAGTCACCACATTATTTATATACCAAATACATGACCACTATTTATAAGACTATAACTTTGATACAAACTTAATAAAGACATGGAGGTTATGAATGTAAAGAGTCACCATTGTTAATTTCCTCATCAATTTTATAATTATGTTTAAATTAATTTCTTCAACAATTTAATATTTAAGTAGAAAGACAATTTTACTCACTATTTATAAGACTATAACATTGATACAAACATAATAAAGGTTGTATTTACTTAAATTTTGCAGGTATCCTTCATGCTTTATAATATAGTATAGAAGATAAAAATTCGGGTTGATTAATTAGCGTGAGCATGAATTTATAGCTTTTTGATTTCTTATGTCTTAACACAAATAACATAAGTAATTAGCACATAGTTAAGTTTTTGTTTTCTCTTTATGCTAGTGTTTAATTTATTTTATTAATTAGAATTAGAACTTAAACAATATATAATTGCCGAAAGCAAAATAATATTGCGAACCACACTACATACAACGTTTAACAAGAACATTAAATAGATCAACAAATACCTTAAAAGTCTTAGAACAAATATAGTTTACGTATAGATCGAGTTAACTATTTCATGGCGTTCAAGGAGACCATGTTGATTGAAATTGAGGAAAGTCTCCATATCCTTCTCCAACCATCCTCTCTATCATCTATCCTTCATGTCCATTTGTTCCTGCATCAGTTTTCATCCCATGCAGTAAGTGGAAGTAATATTTATAATATTTTAGAAACATATTAGCAAATCTAGAATGTTATATTTATAATTTTGTCCGTTTTATTTAGTTAACAATATATATGATTCAAGATACACAACTTCTTAACAAGGATAGTTGGGAAAGCCATATGTCCCCTTCATAGGGGCCATATCATCCAATTCAGTAGAGTTGAGGTCAATAGATCATAGAACATGCTTGCTTCTGAAAAGCTTCATGGAGAGAAACTAAAAATGTACAAAGAAGAGAAAAAACTGCACTAATTAATTTTGAAAAATATTTTCTCATCAATAATTCATAATATTGTTTGTTTATTGTTTTAATTGTTAGTTGTACAATTAAATTACCTCAATTTGATTCTGCAACGATCCAACATAGTTGATTATTACATCCAACATCACTCGCATTCCCATTGTCTATAGAAAATAACTAAATTTAAATGGAGCAAAACAATGATATATTATAAAGGTAAATTTTTGTAATTGTCAAAGAACATATGAACAAATAGAAAAAAATGTATATATGTATATAAAGATTAACTCATATCTTTATACCTTGTAACATCTGGGAACCATATCTTGCAAGCGTCTTAACTTCTCATTGATTTTTTTTTCTCTTCTCATCTAATGAAGACATAGTTTTTTTTGGACAAAACAATGTTTCAAAACATGAAAGTAGCTCTAAGATTTTGTTTGGGGTTATGAAAAGACTATTAGCATTCAAAAAATTGATTATAATGAAGTATATAATAATATAGAGGGGGGTTGAAAGGTCTCACATTTAAGATGCATCATAGGTTAGGTTGTATTTTGTGTTTTAAAAGTTGGACATATGGGCATAATTGGGATAAGATTTTAGGATGTGAGGTATTGATTATGTTAAATTTACTAATCTACCCTCCTAAGTGTCTTAATAGTCACAAGCATGTCAATAATACCCTTAATTTTTTTGCTTAAACATGTTGTACATCTTGTTTGTTAAGTTGTACGGAAATGAAAATGACTATCTTAGTCATCACTCCTCCTTAATAAGATAATATAGATTGCTTTAGTTTGTGAACAAGCCGAGCTCAAGCCCAACCTGACTCTGTATGTTTACATCTCTAATATAACCCGGAAAATTATATATGTATTCTTTCTCTGTCTTTATAAGTTATCATTTTTTTATTATTTGGTCCTAGAAATTTTTTACATTCAATTCAACTAGTTATATTTTTTTATCATTATATACCATAAGAGGTTAAACTTAAACTATAAGAAAATAAACACGCTGATTATTTTTATTATTAAAGAAACATTGGCTAGTTGGTTAACTAAGCTCGTAGACCCATCAAATTAATTGCCTTGTATTTTTATTATTAAAGAAATATTGGCTAGTTGGTTAACTAACCCGTAGACCCATTAAATTAATTGCCTTAAGAGCATTTACTTTTAACGTATATGCTGACGTGGCGTGTAATGAAGGACTCAACATTCCTTTGAGAATGCCACGTGACATCATAATGAAGAGTTTTTGGTGTTTTTGAATTGTTTCTTTTTTTTTTTAATTAAATTGAGTTATTTTAGGAAAAAAAATTTAAAAATAAATTTAAAATTTTCTCTCTCATATTTCCTCCCATAATTTTTATACGTTTATATCTTTTATATACAGGATTTTTTAAAGAAAAAAATTACGCCAAATTAACGAGCGTTTTATTATCTTTCCAACGAGTACCATAGTGCTATATAAAAAACGGAGAAAAAATCGACTATTTTTTGTGGGGTTTCGTTCATACAGGAAAAAACACACAAAGTGTTCATGTTATCACGTAAAATTAGATTTTGTGGGGAATATGAGTTATTACTGATTAGAATACTATAAACATGCAATGATTGAGAGATTTTGTAGTTAGTTAACTTGAGCCATTTGCAATAGGTTATTACGTAAAATTAGATTTTTCAACCCCAGGACCCTCCCGGGGTAATCAACTAGTATATGAATAAAGTACAAGGATAAGGTATGATATATAGAGCAGTGTTTTTAAGTAGTTTATTTAATTTTATAGTTTGAATGATTGTAAACAGCGAAATGTGAATCCTCTCACCTTGCAAACTTTAATGAAAATCCTATTTTACTTATATAATGAAATGTATAAATTCTACAATATTATTAAATTTTAAGAACATGCTTTATTTTCATGATTAAATCTCAAACTTTAAAAATGTTGGTTTGTTAAGTTTTATAAGTTAATAAATTACTTTTATGTCGTTTGAATACTCCGCTGCAAGAATAAGTAAATTGTCGTTGAAGGTTTTGGTTGATAATGTTAGACACGAGACCCTTAAAACAGATTTTATGCATCATTTGACACGGTCTGTTTCCCGAATATAACAACCGTAACAATAGTCATACCACCGGAGATGACTCTCTCACTCAAGATAACACCATGTATAATATCGCAAGTCATACCTTCATCAAATGGTGAAGTTTAGAACAAATGTTGTGAAGAAGTAAATACCTCTTCGAGTAGACAAGAATAATGCTCCGGTTGCAAATAACCTGTTGGAATTGGTTCCGGGTGCCTGCAAAACAAAACACCGTTAGGACTCGTCACAGGAAAGGGGGGTTTCCTGTGACCACCCTCCGGCGTGAGAATAAGTATAGGTTTCTGAGGTGAAAGTAAAGCGGTAGCTTTTGTTAATGTGTGTATGAATTGGCTTACCTTTAACCTGTATTTATAACCTTTCTCGTAACCGCCTTGTTGAGCCTATCTCCAGGAGCCAACTCCCCGGTTTTGATGGAGATAGGCTTTATCTCTTCTATTGAACCCTTCGTCCCCAATTGCTCGGAGAAGAGGTTGAGACTTATCAATAGTCCGGAACATGACCGCCTTGGCCCATCCGGCGTTTGTCTGCCATTGGGCCGGCCCTAAGACAATGGGGCCTTTAGTTGGAGTTGGGCCGATCCATCTGGAGTGGGCCTACCTCGTCATGTCCCCCCAAGTCTAGTGATAAGCAAGTTTGGTTATGACTAGGCTTTAATCATAAGCTGTATAGTACTTTAAATAATGACGTACATGCCAAAAAATAAAAATCTTCATAGAATGTAGCGCCGCATGGTTAAGGCACGTGATGTGACGTCACCCTGAGTTGTCACCTCAGCCGTTTCAACAGTCTGAGAAACTCATGGGATGTGACTGTTGGCGGGTAGTTTTCAAAAAAAAAAAAAATTTGAAAACGTGTACTAACTTCCACCTATAAATTAGCTGGTTGCCACTGAAAATTTACTCCACAGTATTGAATCACCCATTTCTCTCTGAAATGGCTCCCAAAACCAGCACATCACGAACCACCATGAGTGTTGCCCAGATTCATACCAGTTGGTCGGTAACGGCACTACAATCTTTCTTGTCCGAATGGCGTATACTGCCGGAGTGGAATCCTGTTTGTCCAGGACCTACTGATGTTGCTTTTCCCTTAAAACCTGGGAAGATTACTTTGTACGCCGAATTCTTCAAGTTCTGCCATTTCCGGTTACCGGTGACACAATTCCTTGTGGAATTGTTGTCATACTATAAGGTGAACATTTCTCAGCTTCATCCGTTAGGGTTAATCAAGGTGAAACACTTTGAGTTTTGTGCCCGGGGACTGGGTATGTCCCCCCAGTTAGATGTCTTTCGGGTTTTTTATGTTCTTGTGTACAAAGGGGAGTATTTTACCTTTGACCGTCGTCCCGGTGCTCCTCCTTGTATCGAAAACTTTCCTCCTAATGTGCAAGACAAAAATTGGAAAAAAAAATTTTTCTTTATTGACGAGGCCGTATTACCCGTTGTTGCACCGGTGCAAACGCCTGAGGGAAAAACAAAGTTTGCAGATGAGAGCCCTGCTCCTGCCGTGTTTGAGAAACTTCCATTGTAAACGGCTCTGGTGAATCATCCCACCCCCTGCACACATATTCCGGAACGAGCCCTTGTGGCTGTTGGCATGAGCCGGATCTGGGTTGACGATACCATATATCCAGAGTACCGGAGAAAAGACCAAGGTAAGTTCTTCTTATAGTTTAATACGTTTGCAAAGAACGTGCAATTAAACTGTTGTGTTTGTTCGCAGATGAATGGCATTACTTTGATGCCATAGACCCGCAAGCCATCCCCCATCTCGAGGAGCATGACCGTTTGTTGGGAGACGACGAGGCGGACGTGCTCAGCCAGACGGCAAAGAATTTTGTGATTCCTGCTCGCCCTGTACAGAGTCTTGATAATCAGCCGGGTACTTCTGCTCCGGTGAACGCTGAGGCACCTGTGTCACCACCGCTCAATCCGGATCCTCTCAACGTTGCTGAACCTACTGCTACTACCAGTGATAAGAAGAAGAAAGTCCGGAAAAGGAAAATCACCTCGCCCGATGTATCGTCTTTTATGGCCAAGCGCCGTGAGCAGTGGCGAAGCTTGGTTCGCCAATCGGCGGGGGCCGGACTCAATTTTTTTCGATCGTTAGTGGCAAATCAGCGGGGCCGGACTCAACCCGGACTAAATTTACCTACGAAAATCGTAAATTTCCACTGCTGCGCCATAAAACAGGAGGGGCCAGGGCCACCCCTGGCCCTCACAATGCTTCGCCCCTGGCCGTGAGCTGTTGGCCAGCAAAGAGGAAAGGCTTGGTGAGGATTTTTGTCTTGCTGGGTTTGTGCTAGACGTCAATCTTTCTCCTGTGATTATAACGATCTGTTTACTTGTTTCCAGGGGCTTCCCTTCCGGATGAATCCGCGTCTGCACAACAAGCTGGAGTTACAAACCCTGCTACTGCGGCCATGTCTGAGCAAGGTGCCGATGACCCGGTGGTCACATTGCCAACTACTCTTCCGCCGGTTACTGTGTTCTCCACTGCTATCACCACGTCTCCTATTGCAGCTCCACGTCTGGAGATCGTAGAAGAGCCTAACAACACTATATCGGTTGGTGTTACATTTTCCCCGGCCGTCGTGACCACTGCCGCTTTAGCGGCTGGTTCTTCAAGCGCCCCATCAATGGCAACTTCTTCAAGCACTATTTTGGCCCCCAGCAGTACTGCCGTGCCTTCAACTGCTCAGACAGGGTTGTATCTTGGTAGTTCTAGTAGCAAAGCCTTTAGGGATATGTCCCGGGTGAGCTTCACCGAACTGCTACACGATGTTCAACATCACCCTGTTGCCTTCCCCGGTGGTGTGAGGTCCGGGCAGACGCCGTTTAGTGTGGACCCTGTTGAGTCAGAGAGGATGATCTCTCATGCGTATGTTCCGGGTATTCACTGGCATCCTTCTCTGCCGGATACTAAATATACTCCAAAGTGGAAAATTGCTCAATCCACCCGGTTGATTGGTCCGGATGTTATCAGGCACTGGGTTGATCACGCCTTTCCTCCAGCCGAGCGACACTACCTTCAGGGTCTAGACAACGCTCAACTGGCTGAAAATGCCCTTGGGTCCGGTGTGAGCTCACTTGCTTCTATGTATGAGGTGCTACGCCGTTGGCGTTCAGATGTTGGGGATTTGTATGATATGCATGTGTCTCATGGCAAGTTGTCTGTGGAAGCTGAAGGAGTATTGCAATCCTTGACTGAGTGCCGGAAAGAGCTTGCCGAGATGTCATCTATCCGTGATACCTATGAGCGGGACAAGACTCGCTTGATCAATACCCATAATGATGAGAAGCTTGAAATTCTTCGTTCTCATGAGAGTCAGACCCGTTTGGTAGCGACCTTGGAAAACCGGGTGAAACAGCTGGAGAAAGACTTGCAACTGGAGAGGGAGACTGCTTCCAAGGCCAAGGCTGACCAAGAGAGGTATCAGCAGCTGTCCGCTGAGATTGAGGGCTATGAATCCCGTGCCCGGAGGGCCGAGGAGGATAGGGACGCCATGTTAGAACAACTGAATGTCCATAAGGCCGAGGCTGAAACGGCAACCAAGAATGCTACGAGCCTTTCCGAACAGTTGACGGCTGCTCTTACCCGGGTGAATGTGCTGGAGACGGACCGGGATTGGTTGATATCGAAGGGATTCCAAGCCTCGTGGGGCCATATCCGGGGAGGAGGCCAGTATCAGCAGAGGCTTAATGATTTTTATCGAACTGCTGTAGAGTCCGGGTACCAGGATGGCCTTGTGCATGGCCACCGTCACGGGATGCTTGGGCGCAAACTTCCTGAAGCTACTGACCACGAGAAGGAGGTTGAACAACGAACCTCTAAGGCCTTGGAAGCCCTAAGTAGTGATTCCCTGGAAGAACTCTCCCAGTTGCAGTCCCGGACAGGTGACGAAGGCATGTCGAATGTCCGGGCCATCCTTGAGCCCGTTATTGCCTGCTCTTCCGATAATGAATGATTGTCTTGTGTTTTGTTGAACTCTAGTCTCTGTGTACCGATCTGTCAGGAATATTTATGTAATCCCGGACTTTAATATATAAAACATTATGTTTTGTTAATCGTTTATTTAATGTTTGTAAAATGCAATACTCTGCCTAAGGCCACTTGGCACGCTATATTTCGAAGCGTCTCGTCACCATTAATGTTAGTAATGATGTTGCTGACGTCGGCCTTTCAACTTGACCGTCCCATCCACGTGTCAGGCGGCTCCTGTCAGTGTAATAATTACAGAGTGTTTAAACTCCCAAGGACGATCCTAACCGTCACATTAATTCATTATATAAGCAGAGTATCCTATCATGCACAAGTGTTCCACTCGTTCAATCATGCCACGTAAATTTGTCTCCCTCAAAAATTACTTGAAGGAGCTTGACGCTCTGGAAGGATTAAGGGAACTGCAGCGTCAGTCCCAAGCGTTCGAGCATTATCCTCCTGTTGAAGAACCAATCGAGCTTCATCCACCAAGGGAGTGTCGATTGGTCTATCGTCGTCGACCAAGGGCTGTACCATCGTCCCCGCCTGCTGTTGCAGATGACATTGGGGGAGGTCATGCTATTCCCATCGTTTTGCCTACTCTGACAAGGGTCGAGGATGACGTCAGAGTCCAGTCAACCGGTGTCCCGGTTCCTTCACGTTTTGGGTTGGTCTACCGGCGAGGTGCTGGACGCCAACCGTCCCCCTGGATACCTTTGGGGGATGATGTGGTGATAGATCAGGGAGTTGACCTGGTTGGGCCTTCCCAAGCAAATGAGGACCCGGGGGTTAGGTCATTTGATCTCCAATTAATGAAGATGTACGAGGAGTTTTGGGTCCTCCCCCCTACTTGCAACCCCGAAGGTGATGTGCTATACACCCCTACAGAGGTGTTTGCCATGTTGGATGGTTGCAGTTCTTAGTGCTTGCAGTTTGAACAAGGCTTAGTAAAATAGCGCTATGTATAGGTGGTAGGAAAATTATTATTAGTTGGCTTCGGATTTTTGTCCTGCCCCTACCTTTTTTGTAATTATGCTTTATCAAGCAGTTTGTTTATAATGGAATATAAGTACTAAAAATGCCATTATCGGCGTTGTTTTATTAATTGTAATAAAGAACAAAAGATAAAAACTTGATTGTCCGGGGTGTCATGGTGTCCGTCCGGTCAATGTTTACAACGGCCTATGGCCCTGAACTTTTGTGTCATATGTAGCATTTTCTGAGTTGGGCAGCATTCCAACTTCTGGGCACCGGCGTCCCGTCCAGTTGTTTTAGTCGGTATGCTCCCTTTCCCAGGTTCTCAACGACTTCATACGGTCCCTCCCAGTTGGGGCTTAGCTTTCCCGGGGGCTGTTGTCTGCTTGCCTCATTATCCCTCATGACCAGGTCGCCGGGCTTGAATGAGCAGGTCCTGACTCTTTTGTTGTAATATTTTTCCAACAACCTCTTGTACCGGGCTTCCTTGATATGGGCTTCTTCGCGCCGAGCTTCTATCGTGTCGAGGTTGTGTCTCAACAGCTGGTCGTTGTCAACACTTGGGTCGGCGTGTCGGATAGACGGCAACATTACCTCGGCCGGAATCATTGCTTCTGATCCGTAGGTCAGGCAGAAAGGGGTCTCTCCATTACTTGTTTTGGGTGTTGTTCGGTGGGCCCAAAGAACATGTGGAAGCTGGTCAACCCATGATGTCCCTTCCTGGTCCAAGCGTCTTTTCAACCCGTCCAGTATGCTCCTGTTCGCCCTTTCCACCTGGCCATTTCCTTGAGGGTGAGCCACGGATGTGAATACTTGCTGTATGTTCAGGCTTTTACACCATTCTTGTATGTGCTTATCCGCGAACTGCGTCCCATTGTCACTGACCAGGTACAGGGGGACTCCAAACCTGCATACTATGTGTTCCCATAAAAATTTCTTGATGTTGCTCGCCTCTATCTTGGCCAACGGCTTTGCCTCCACCCACTTTGTGAAGTAGTCGATGGCGACCACCAGGTATTTGAACTTTCCCGGGGCTAAGGGAAAAGGTCCGACCAAGTCAATACCCCATTTCTGAAAAGGCCATGCTGCTGTCACCGGGATCAGGTTGTTCTTCGGTCGAATCGTTACCGGTGCATACTTCTGGCAACTAATACACTTCCTGAGCTCTTCGACGGCCATGGTGTGCATTCCGGGCCAGTAGTATCCTGCATTAATTATCTTGGCCACCACTGCCCGGGGTCCCGCATGTATACCACACATGCCCGAATGGATGTCCTTGATCAAGTATCTGGCTTCTGAAGGGGATACACACCTCAGAGCCGGTCCTAGGTAAGACTTTCTGTAAAGAACCCCGGCTTGTATTTCATATTGAATGGACTTGGTTCGGATTTTCATTGCCTCGGCTTTATCCTCTGGTAGGCTTCCATCCGTGAGGTACTTATGTATAGGGGTCATCCAGGAGACCTCAACCGCGTGCACCAAATGAACTTCGGATATCTGTGTGGACGGGTGCTTTAAAGTTTCTGTGTGGACGTTTGCATCTGTGCCTGACGAGGCCAACTTACTAAGAGCATCAGCTATGTCATTCTTGTGTCTTCTTACATGATGTAACGTGACCTTCTTAAACTTTGCCATCAACTCCTTTGTCTTCTCCAGGTACCTGGCCATAGATTCATCCTTGGCCTCATACGACTCGTTGACCTGGTTGTTGACCAAGAGTGAGTCCACATGGGCATCTACCCGGGTGGCACCCATGGCAGGGCCACTCGCAATCCCGCTAGTAGGGCTTCATACTCGGACAGATTGTTAGAACATTCAAAGTCGAACCGTAGGGCATAGAGGAACCGTGCACCCTCCGGGCTGACCAACAGTAACCCTGCTCCGGCTCCCTTGCTGTTGGAGGAGCCGTCGGTATAGAGCTGCCATGGGGTAGATCCATCTTCTAGCATATCTTCAATTCTCGGCACAGATTCTTGGATCTCTTCTCCCTCCGGGATTTCCGTCATGAAGTCAGCCAGTACTTGGCCCTTTACAGCCGTTCGCTTTTTAAATGATACATCCAGTGCTCCCAACTCGATTGCCCACTTGGCAAGCCGCCCCGACACTTCTGGCTTGTTTAGAATTTGTCCCAGTTGGAAGTTTGTGAGGACTTCCACTTCGTGCGCTTGGAAGTATCTGCGCAACCTCCGGGATGAGTGTACCAGTGCCAGTACCAATTTTTCCAAGGTAGGGTACCTAGCCTCGGCGTCCGACAATGTCCGGCTGATGTAATAAATTGGAGTCTGGCATTTGTTTCTTTCAACCAGCAAAACCGAACTGACGGCATGGTGCCCGGCCGCCAAATACATCTTCAATACTTCTCCCGGGCGAGGTGCTGTAAGCATAGGCAAGTTACCGACGAACGTTTTCATCTGTTCAAATGCTCTGTCCGCTTCTTCAGTCCATTTAAATTTGTTCTTGTTCAGGCAATCCTTGAGTGTGGAGATAAACGGTAACGAACGCTCGGCATGCCTGGCCAGGAACCTGCTGATGGCGGCTAATCTTCCATTGAGTGTTTGGGCATCTTTCAAAGTTTTAGGGGCGGGCATATTACGAATTGCCGCTACCTTTTCTGGGTTGACTCGGAACCCGTCCTTTGAAACTATCACTCCCAGGAACTTTCCCTCTTCTACCCCGAAAGAGCACTTTCCCGGGTTTAGCTTGATGTTGTATTCTCGGAGAGTATCAAACGTTTCTTCGATATCCTTCAACATCATCTCTTCCGTCTTGCTTTTGACTACCAGATCATCCACGTATAATTCCAGGTTCCTGCCAATCTGGTGTTCGAACGCTTGGTCCATCAGCCTTTGATAAGTTGCCCCGGCGTTCTTTAGGCCGAACGGCATTTTGGTGTAGCAAAATATACCAGCGTCCGTATGGAAAGCTGTCTTCTCCTCGTCCTCCTTTGCCATCTGAATCTGATGGTATCCTTTGTATGCATCCAAAAAACACTTGAACTGGAACGGAGCCAGGGAATCGACTTTGAGGTCTATCTCCGGGAGCGGGTATGCATCTTTAGGACATGCTTTATTCAGATCCTTGTAATCTACTGTAACACCCCGACGTGTTACGGATCTCCTAAACGGGTCGGGTCGGACCCAACCACCCGTTTATGGAATAAAATAATCAAGTTCGAATCTCGCGGCTAACCGTTTCAACCGGATATAAAAATAATAATTATTAGACTATTATTATCCCGGTTAAACGCTCTTTTCCTGCTAATTAGAACGACGCCAAACATTTTTATTTAACTTTTATACTCGTTGCTAAGTACCCGTGTTTCAGTAATTATCCCCATGACCAAACACCCCTCTATTTTATTTACCTATATAAACCAACCCTCTCTGCCTCATTTCTCTCGCTCTCTCTATCTGTACATATATATACACACACATAATTATGTTTGATTAAAACTCTCTGTAAGAACCCACCTCCAACCTCCGGCCACTAGAAGCCGCCGGAACCACCACCGGCCTCCTCTTCCTCCTCCTTTCTGGACACACATAACAACCACGAGGGCAGCAAGGGGCTGAGAGCCATGGCAGCGCTGCTGCCTCTGAGCTCCAGTCACCCCTGCCGCGTCTTCTTCTCCTCCGGTCCTCTTTTCCGGCACCGCTATCCTCTCCAGCGGGTAACCTTCCTTCTCCGGTAAGTAACTTCTATTCTAACCTCTAGGAACCACCGGTGAACACCACCATATTTCTTCTTTCTGCTACGGGGTAACTGTGACCCGACTCCATTTCCGGTCAGAATTCCAGTTACGATCTGACAACGATAAACCCACTCCTTTTGTGTACCGATTAATCGGACAAGTCAGCGGTTCATCGGGTGAATATTATCAGACTTTTATAACCCACTGTTACCCTTATAATTATCAAATCTCACCTTTGATGATAAACTTCGATAACCGGAAGTTAACCGGTTGAATATTGACATCGGGCTTTACCCGTTACTCTCAATCTGATGTATACCTGAGGGTTAAATCAGCCGGACCATAGCCTTATTATGGGTCCGGGTAAGAATCAAGCCCGGTTATAGTCAGTTATAAATAGTCCGGTTATATTCCCGTTCGTATATATAAGTTGTAGGTTATTTGGTACAATTATCATTGAAGTATTGGGTATAATCTCTTGATTATTAACCGGTCTTAGTGATTGTTGTTATAGGTACCAAATATGGAAGACGGGTCCAATACCCGGTTCGATATAACTTCCGGTCACGTTCCGTAACGAAAACGGTAAGATTCGGTTACTAGTATATCTTAATAGTTGATTGGTTATAGTCTAATAATCCATTGACTAATATACGAGTTGTATGTGATTGCGAGGTACCGTTAACCGGATTGAGGAATTAGAGTCGCCACCGAGTCGACTCAGTGACTCGGTCAACACCCAGATTAAAACCCGTTCCAAGGACTAGACGAGGATTATTATGATTATAAGAATTATATATATAATACGAAATAACGTACGGACTTGATAATAATAATAAAAGATTAATAAACATATATAAAATATATATGTTTATATATATAAGATTTGGTATATATAAAACGATATAATAAACTCGGGTTTAGAAGTGTCTAGAGTTCTTTTAGGTTCGCGTGCCAAGCTGTAATGGCCAGCTTTATTTCTTTTTGCCTAGGAAGACCAAACCCCGAGTTTAGGACTATCTAATATATATCAGATTCTATATATATATAAATTATATATATGATATATATCCTAAGTATTACAATCTAACAAGTCTTACGCGTAAAACGTATCCATATATATAGAACATATAATTGTAATGAGAAGATTTGCTGAAGATATAATGCAAAACGGTGAGTATCGTGAACTCCCCACTTTTACTGTTTTATTAAGTGTTTTTGGGGGAATACATGTCATTTATTAAAACCAGAATTGCTTTACAATAAACGATTATTAATAAAATTTATAAAGAAATATAATAGAAACGGGGATATATAGAAACAACGAGGACAGTACTGGACGGTATCCGCCATTTCCTTTCTTGCACCGACTAGAGGGCAAGAACCATTGTCCAAGGTATAGGACCCATCCCGTAATAAACCCGACGGGAAATCACAATCAGAGTGGTACCAATAGGAATGGCACATAATAGAAAAATCGGGTGATGATTGAATGGATGTATAATAGAGTTGGTTATATAGAATTCCCCTCCAGAAATATAAATGTAAAGCATGTTATAAAAGAGTTTATAAAATAATGTTTATGAAAGAATCTTTATAAAAGGATGTTTTATATAAAAAGAATTGTCAATAAACGAATTAGCCATTCACTTTATAAAATACACGACCTCACCAACTTTATGTTGACAGAAACTATTTTTGACATGTGTTCAGGTAACCCAACTGATATGATGACGTGGATCCTACAAAGACTAAAGACTGTTATTACCCGAATTCCGCTGCGTAACTCCGATCACCCGACCCGACGGCCCGGCCACGTCAGCCAGGGTCGTTACAGGTGGTATCAGAGCCGCGCTAATAACAGTTTTGAAGTCTTTAGTCCGGGATCTACCAGAATATTTTTCTAAAAAGAAATGTTGTTTAGAAAAATAAATTAGAAATATTTAGGATATTAGGATTAGTAAAGAAAATGTCAGTCGAGTAAATTTTTGGGTACCTAAACGTCAAATCATTATAAAGTTGGTGAGAACCATAACAGTATATTAGAAATCAGAATGAATCCACTACAGGATATTACTAGAATGATTATGTGGGATAAATTGACAATTCTGTACACAGTTGTGAATTTATATGCACATTTAATTTCTGGGAAATCTTACAGGATATTAAGGCTACAAGAAATGAGAACATATACAGAACGGAAACCAGATATATTAATAGAAATCAGAAAATAAATCTTGATATAAATAAGAAATAACGAAGTTATAAAAAGTATATATATGTTGATATAGAAAAATATATAGAATATAAAACATAAACTATTCATCTTAATTCAAGAAAACTTCGTATAAGTTTATTGAATTATTCCAGTCTCAGTAATCATTCAGAACGTTAACCTCACGGATATTACGATAAACAGAACATAATTATTATACTACAACTTGAACATTCCTATGTTCGAGTTTCCAGAAATATTATTTTTACACCATAATTCCGAAAATTTTTATAAAGTTTGATATACTAGAAACATATCAATATCGTGTTTTAAAGAATTTTCTTCGATTATTTAAAATTAAATATATTCCGCGATTATTTAAAAAGTCTTAAATCTTTTTGGTATAATTACGAAGTTTATTAATTTTATACTAGTCATTATTATTTTTATACCAAACCAGTATTTTGATTTTTGTAAAAGTATATACCCCAATTTTCAAATCGCGATTTATTCAAAGGATTAAAGAAAATCCGTTAATATTTTTAGCAAATTAAGTATCGATAATTTTTGAAAAACCCCAGAATCTATCCCAGGTTTATTCAAATTTATCCGTTTAATTTTAAAATTTTGGTCACAATATTTTGAGAAATCTATTTACTTACCGATCTAAATAAGGAGTTTGTTTATTAAAAGAATTCGGACATTAAGAAAGTTTTACCGTGAACCTTCCAATTAGTTATTATTTTTAAGAAAATAAATATCATTACGAAAACCGAACCAGTATTATTATTATAAAATTTTCCTAAAGATTTTATTTGAAAACCCACGGCTATATTATTTTACCGAACCCGTTTCACTCGGTAGTTTGTATTATTTTGTGAAAATCTTTAATCGAATTTATATCCGTATATAAGTTAAAAGTATTTTTGACACAATTTTGTAATTATATTTGATTATATAATTTCTTTGATATTTTATTTCGATATGGACGATAAGTATTATATATTATGGTTCATAATTTAAATCGATTCTTCCCGAAGTTAAATAATATTTCGAACAGAAATATCATTATCTCGAATTCATGCGATGAAATTACTTGAATTCTAAAGAAATCGAATTCCTATTCGATCGATTATACGGAAATATAACTACCATCTTAATCCGACGACTTGAATAAGTCAAGGATATTAAGAAGATTGGATTGTTATATTAAATATCTTATGACGCGAACAAAATTCTAGAATGATTGACAGTCTACTTCGTTAGACTTATATCAATATGTTTCTTTCCAGAATATATAATCTAAGAGAAAATAAAGAACAGAATATCAGAATAATATGTGAGAGACACATACCTATTGTGATTAAAATAAACGAATACTGGAATGTTAGGTGAGGTGAAATAGTAATTATGATCATGACATAATTATGAATGTCACAGGCACAGGAACATTCGAGTAGGAATTTATCAAGATCACGGTTTGTCTGTGTAACGAACATATTAAAATAAATAATTAAGATAAGAAATATAAATCTGAATTATCAGCATATCGTATGTGGAGAATACGACCACAAAACTGGCAATCTAGTTGAAATTCCTTCACGGAATACGACTATGAATATATTGCAGAATATAAACCATCGATTGGTTAAATTCTATGAATCAGTTATTGATTTTGATTGCCAACCAAAGATAGTGTATATCCCCTGTGCAATTCACGGGACAAATGATATCTGGACCCTTACCGAAGGTATATCCGGACATTTGCCGCCAAGTCACAGGAATTCTTTGCGAGAATATTTGACACTATGAAAGAATCTTTTCGGTCACTTCCGTATAAAAACTCGCGTGAGTTGTTGTACAATCAAATTGGTAAAACGGTTAAGTATTACCGAGTCGAAATTTATAAATAAGAAGTGACGAAAGATTTGTTAAATCCTTAAAATATAACGAATATGAATTTATGTGGATTCAGAAACCGGAACGGTAGAATCCACCAAGTTATCAAATATGTCAAGAAATAATACCAAGCGGAATCGCGTAGAGATTCGCAAGGTATGATCGACATGAAAACGAAAAATGAATAGAATTATGCTCATTTTTCCAGTGAAACTCTCCGGCCAAGGAATGACGAATTTCCTGACCCGAATTAAAGGTCGTAAGAGATAATTGAAGATATCACTGTTTGGGCAAAGAATTATCTATACGACTATTCCGATGAAATAAGCCTTGCTTATAATAAATGGGATTAAGAAGATATGATATATTGCCTATATATAAGTCTATTGGAACGTATTTCCAGACACGAATAATATAGAATTTAATCAAATAAGAAAGAATTATTCCAAGCACATATATATTATAGAAATGATATATTTATAGTATCTACTATAAATGATTATCAGTATTCGCTTGGAAATAAGAGAATATAAATTGAGAAATGAAAAGAATTATAATATGAACAGACATCCGATATGTCTGGATAATAATAAATAAGGCAAACGAAATGCCAATTATTAACAAAAGGCATCCGATATGCCAACAGAAACTAATAAATATATATATAGAAAGAAATTAACAGAAAAGAATATAAGTCGTAAGAAGAACGACTAGAATTTATAAAGAATATTTTATATAAAAAGAATTTATAGAATATTTTTACCGAGAGTGTCAACGAACTCTGAAATAGAATTAAGAAAGAATTTTAAAGAAATAGTTAATGCAATAAGTATTTAGAACCTCGAATGATAATCATGTTTTTGAGAAAGAACAATGGATGCATTGCTATAAGAATCTTAAATCAAAGAATCGTAACAACGACTGTTACCAGTAGATTCCGAGATTATAAAGATAAAGTTACATATATTGACTGTAGAATTGTGAAAGACCTCTTTCACGATAATACAATGAGAAAAGTCAAATAATATGTAATAGATACAATGCAGTTAATCATCAATGAAATAGTCAGAAAGATTATTATAGATGATTTAAGAGAAATCTCAATCATCTGTGAATTAGTCTTTTCCGGTACCTTTAAAAATCAGAAAAGATACGTTTAATAATCAGAGAGTTACCAGAAAATATTCCTACTCTTTAAAAATCGGAATTACAGTGAGGATAAATTCTAACGTTCGAATAAGGGAAATAGTAGCTCGGATCCTATTCAAGTCATTATAATGATGGGACTTCCGTATCTATCTCCTGAGAACTAAATAGAATCCATCATTGTAATTGAAACCGAATATTAAACGAGGAGAATATCGTAGCAATTTGAGACTCTAGAAATGTTTACTGAAAGTTTATAAATCTTTCAGAAGAAAAAAACGATTAGAATCTCAAAGTCTTTTTATAGAAAATATCAATCTATACTTAGAACCTTTAATAGTCATATCGAAACAGTACAGATAATCCATATATCCGTATTAATATGACTATAGCAAGAAAGGTTAAAACGTAATTAGAAATCTGATCAAGATGTAGTCTTACGGATTGACGTTTCTAGTAAGTTATAGTTTTGGATTGATATAAAATAGAGATAACCACAACCCACGAAAATTGATCATGTCTCGTGGACAAGTATCTTGATTCTAGTTGTAACATCCTTATAGATTAAGGGTATAAAGGACAAGATCACTCAAATTTCGGGGACGAAATTTCCTAAGGGGGGGAGAATTGTAACACCCCGACGTGTTACGGATCTCCTAAACGGGTCGGGTCGGACCCAACCACCCGTTTATGGAATAAAATAATCAAGTTCGAATCTCGCGGCTAACCGTTTCAACCGGATATAAAAATAATAATTATTAGACTATTATTATCCCGGTTAAACGCTCTTTTCCTGCTAATTAGAACGACGCCAAACATTTTTATTTAACTTTTATACTCGTTGCTAAGTACCCGTGTTTCAGTAATTATCCCCATGACCAAACACCCCTCTATTTTATTTACCTATATAAACCAACCCTCTCTGCCTCATTTCTCTCGCTCTCTCTATCTGTACATATATATACACACACATAATTATGTTTGATTAAAACTCTCTGTAAGAACCCACCTCCAACCTCCGGCCACTAGAAGCCGCCGGAACCACCACCGGCCTCCTCTTCCTCCTCCTTTCTGGACACACATAACAACCACGAGGGCAGCAAGGGGCTGAGAGCCATGGCAGCGCTGCTGCCTCTGAGCTCCAGTCACCCCTGCCGCGTCTTCTTCTCCTCCGGTCCTCTTTTCCGGCACCGCTATCCTCTCCAGCGGGTAACCTTCCTTCTCCGGTAAGTAACTTCTATTCTAACCTCTAGGAACCACCGGTGAACACCACCATATTTCTTCTTTCTGCTACGGGGTAACTGTGACCCGACTCCATTTCCGGTCAGAATTCCAGTTACGATCTGACAACGATAAACCCACTCCTTTTGTGTACCGATTAATCGGACAAGTCAGCGGTTCATCGGGTGAATATTATCAGACTTTTATAACCCACTGTTACCCTTATAATTATCAAATCTCACCTTTGATGATAAACTTCGATAACCGGAAGTTAACCGGTTGAATATTGACATCGGGCTTTACCCGTTACTCTCAATCTGATGTATACCTGAGGGTTAAATCAGCCGGACCATAGCCTTATTATGGGTCCGGGTAAGAATCAAGCCCGGTTATAGTCAGTTATAAATAGTCCGGTTATATTCCCGTTCGTATATATAAGTTGTAGGTTATTTGGTACAATTATCATTGAAGTATTGGGTATAATCTCTTGATTATTAACCGGTCTTAGTGATTGTTGTTATAGGTACCAAATATGGAAGACGGGTCCAATACCCGGTTCGATATAACTTCCGGTCACGTTCCGTAACGAAAACGGTAAGATTCGGTTACTAGTATATCTTAATAGTTGATTGGTTATAGTCTAATAATCCATTGACTAATATACGAGTTGTATGTGATTGCGAGGTACCGTTAACCGGATTGAGGAATTAGAGTCGCCACCGAGTCGACTCAGTGACTCGGTCAACACCCAGATTAAAACCCGTTCCAAGGACTAGACGAGGATTATTATGATTATAAGAATTATATATATAATACGAAATAACGTACGGACTTGATAATAATAATAAAAGATTAATAAACATATATAAAATATATATGTTTATATATATAAGATTTGGTATATATAAAACGATATAATAAACTCGGGTTTAGAAGTGTCTAGAGTTCTTTTAGGTTCGCGTGCCAAGCTGTAATGGCCAGCTTTATTTCTTTTTGCCTAGGAAGACCAAACCCCGAGTTTAGGACTATCTAATATATATCAGATTCTATATATATATAAATTATATATATGATATATATCCTAAGTATTACAATCTAACAAGTCTTACGCGTAAAACGTATCCATATATATAGAACATATAATTGTAATGAGAAGATTTGCTGAAGATATAATGCAAAACGGTGAGTATCGTGAACTCCCCACTTTTACTGTTTTATTAAGTGTTTTTGGGGGAATACATGTCATTTATTAAAACCAGAATTGCTTTACAATAAACGATTATTAATAAAATTTATAAAGAAATATAATAGAAACGGGGATATATAGAAACAACGAGGACAGTACTGGACGGTATCCGCCATTTCCTTTCTTGCACCGACTAGAGGGCAAGAACCATTGTCCAAGGTATAGGACCCATCCCGTAATAAACCCGACGGGAAATCACAATCAGAGTGGTACCAATAGGAATGGCACATAATAGAAAAATCGGGTGATGATTGAATGGATGTATAATAGAGTTGGTTATATAGAATTCCCCTCCAGAAATATAAATGTAAAGCATGTTATAAAAGAGTTTATAAAATAATGTTTATGAAAGAATCTTTATAAAAGGATGTTTTATATAAAAAGAATTGTCAATAAACGAATTAGCCATTCACTTTATAAAATACACGACCTCACCAACTTTATGTTGACAGAAACTATTTTTGACATGTGTTCAGGTAACCCAACTGATATGATGACGTGGATCCTACAAAGACTAAAGACTGTTATTACCCGAATTCCGCTGCGTAACTCCGATCACCCGACCCGACGGCCCGGCCACGTCAGCCAGGGTCGTTACATCTACACACATCCTCCATGATCCGTCGTGCTTTCGAACCATGACAGGGTTGGCGACCCATGTGTGGTATTTGGTCTTTCTCAGGATCCCAGCTTCTTCTAACCTTTTTACCTCCTTCACTACAGCCGCTCTTCGGTCAGGAGCCATGCTTCTTCTCTTTTGTGTGATTGGTTTCACGTTTGGGTAAGTAGACAGCTTGTGTTCTGCCTTCTCTCGAGCAATCCCGGTCATGTCGGAATGTGAGAAGGCAAAAACATCCATGTTGCGTTTTAACAGCCGCTTCAACTTCTCCTGAGTGGCCGGGGCCAACGAGTCTCCAATGGTGACCGTTTGATCCGGGTGTTTCGTGCTCAACACCCATCTCTCAGGGCCTCGTATCCCGGACGGTGCCTGACGGCAAGTTGTGCCCTCAGATGCTGCAACGACTTTCTCTCCGGAAACAGTGGCTACTCCATGTGGTATTGGGAACATGAGAAAACCCCTGGCAGTAGATACCAGGGCGTCGATTCGCCCTAACGTGTACCGGCCGATGATTAGGTTGTACTGAGAGATAGCCGGGATTACTAGGAAAGTGACTAGGATGGTTCGTTCCTTGTAGCCATCGCCGAGGGTCACTGGGAACGTCAGTTGCCCCAACGGCTCTATACACTCTCCCGTGAACCCTTTTACCGGCCCATGGGCCGGTGCCAGCATCTTCTGATCTTCCATTGACATTCTTCTGAAACACGGCTCATAAATGATATCTTCTGAACTGCCCGTGTCCACCATGATTCTTTTCATGCTGTAGTCACTTACAGCTGCTGATATTACCAGGGCTTCCATTCTTAATGCCTTATAGTAAGGAGGCACAGTCATCACCGTTTCCATCCACGGCTCAATTGTTTCAAATCGTCTCTTGGAACCACCCCTTGTTTCCGGCCGTATTGTATTAATCTCCCTGGGCTTTTTTCCGGTTGCCCTGTCCTCCCAGGTTGCCGGTTCCGGCTTCGTGTCTTTAACCAGATGAGCTAACTTCCCTGTTCTGACGAAGTATTCTATTTGTCTCTTCAGTTGAAAACAATCATTTGTGTCATGACCATTGCCTTTGTGGTAATCACAGAATTTTGACTTGTCTTTTGACGGCGAGTCCTTGACCGGCCGAGGAGTGTTCAGCCTTAGGTTCTCCGTTTCTAGTATCTGGGATGGTGTCTTGATCAGCTCCGGATAATCCAATTTGGGCTTGGAAGCCGTATCCCCTCTGCTGGAGTAGGAATCACGAGACCTTTCCGATCTTCGTCCTTGCTCACGACGATCATCTCGCCGCTCATCCCGGCGTTCGTCCCGACGGTCGTCCCTTGAATAAGGTTGGCCTGGCCGCCCCTTGTTTCTGGAGCCTCTGGAGTCTTGGTTGTTACTTGCCTTGGTAGTCTCGTGCTTCTTCCGCACTGCATGATTCATGGCGATTGATTTCTCCTGCTTGACATATGCCTTAGCTATTGTCATCATTTCGTCCATGGTCTGAGGATACCCATGGGGACCATGAAGCTTTCTTAACAATCCATCGTCGTTCACTCCCATGGTGAATGCAGTGCACGCCAATTCTTCAGTAAGACCAGGGATCTGTAGCCTTTCTTTGTTGAACCGTATTATGAAATTCTCCATCGGCTCATTGTCTCTTTGGCGAATATGCATCACTTCCTCCCTGTACTTGGTATGTCTGCGCTGCTGACTGAACTGCTGGGTAAATCCCTTATGGATATCTCTCCAGTTTGAAATAGACCTGGGCGGCAAACTATCCCACCAGACCCGTGCTGCTCCCACGAGGGTCTGAACAAACATGTGGCACCAGGCTTGCATCGGCCAGTCTTTGGATGTTCCTACACACTCAAAGATGCTCAAATGATCATCCGGGTCCCCAGTTCCATCATACTTACCCACTGTCGATGGGAGTTTCAGGTTTTGGGGTAATGGGGCATTAGCTATCCTTTCCGAGAACTTGGAGTAAGTTGCCATCGTCGGAGGACGGTATGGCCGGGTAAGGTCTTCATCATCACCTTGATCTTCATTCTCCTGCACTACCACTGTGTTTTGCTGTCGTTCCTGGGTAGGTCCCGCAGAAGTTCCCGGGCCCCCGGGAGTGGTTTCATAGTTGAGGCGCGTACGGACGTCATTCAACCTTTCGTTCGAAGGTATCCCAGTCTGAGGGTTCCACCCAGGAGGGGGTGGTTGCACCGGAGGATACATGTAAGGGTAGGGGTATGAGTACGTACCGTCAGTTGACGGTGCACACATATACCCATATGGGGACATAGGATAATAAGGCATGAACGGTTGATTTCCGGGAGTAACCGGCGTGTAAGGTGGCATGCTCGGCTGCATGAGAGTTGCTTGCGGTGATGATGTCGTGGCCGCTGAGATTGCAGCCGAGAAAAGCGGGAGACTTTGTGCTGCCGTAAACCAGGGCATCGATGATGTGGGTGCCGGAACTCGAGGAGCTGAGAAGCTTGTACTAACGATCGGTCGAGTGTATGTGGACGATGGAACCGGTCCTCTTGCAGAAGAGAGACGTCCCTGGTGACTTCCGGGCGACACAAAAGTCTGCGTGTTCCCCGGGAGTGGAGCCGATGCTCTTGGAGAAAACCCCGGGGCCACTTCGTCACCTTCCCCTTCCGAGTCGGATGCCACTGCACCATCGATCCGCTCTGTTGTGGGAATCAGATTCTGATCACTTCTTGCCGGATTGGCGGTAACTATGGCGTTTTGGCTTGAAGTCATCTCGGTTCGTTGGGTTATTCAACCGGTAGCTAGTTCCTTGTACGGGTCCCACGGATGGCGCCAATGAAGAAGTAAATACCTCTCCGAGTAGACAAGAATAATGCTCCGGTTGCAAATAACCTGTTGGAATTGGTTCCGGGTGCCTGCAAAACAAAACACCGTTAGGACTCGTCACAGGAAAGGGGGGTTTCCTGTGACCACCCTCCGGCGTGAGAATAAGTATAGGTTTCTGAGGTGAAAGTAAAGCGGTAGCTTTTGTTAATGTGTGTATGAATTGGCTTACCTTTAACCTGTATTTATAACCTTTCTCGTAACCGCCTTGTTGAGCCTATCTCCAGGAGCCAACTCCCCGGTTTTGATGGAGATAGGCTTTATCTCTTCTATTGAACCCTTCGTCCCCAATTGCTCGGAGAAGAGGTTGAGACTTATCAATAGTCCGGAACATGACCGCCTTGTCCCATCCGGCGTTTGTCTGCCATTGGGCCGGCCCTAAGACAATGGGGCCTTTAGTTGGAGTTGGGCCGATCCATCTGGAGTGGGCCTATCTCGTCATGTTGGTACTCGAAGAAAACCTAATTACAACTCTTAATAGATAAAGTACAAGTACCATACATCTTTTTCATATAGGTAAAAATGTAAAATCTATTGCAACCTAGCTAGTAAAGTAAAGCCTAGTAGGGTGCTTGCAAAAAAATGTTGTATCGTAGCATGACATTGATGTGCATTTGGAGTTTAATGGGTATCATGTAACCTAACTTTCAAAAAACAAAAGCTGGACCACACATTTAATAATATAATAATTATTTATGATGTTGAAATTTTTATGTGCATCATTTATTGAGATAGCCGGTTAACCACCACAAGCAGAATATGCTTGTGTATTTACAATAAAAAGGTAGTCATTTGTGGACATGCTCTTTGAAGATATGCTTGTGCTATCTTTTTATGGGGTTAATAATAAAGTTAAAAAGGTCTTGGTTAGTTATCTTGGAGAAATGCCAAATTTTTTTTGTTCGGCAAACTACTCAACTTTCATTCATCACCAAAAATATGTTCAAGATTATTCAAAGCGAGACGCTAGATACAATCTACATAAAAACGCCCAATACAACCCCAATACATCACCGACCCAATCGACACAAAACCTATTTAAGTTATGTTACTGGGACATTGAATGCTCGCCAAGACTCCCATGTCCATCCCGATTGTCGACAGTTATATTTCACCCATGTAAAAGCTAGAGCTTGAACTTCGCCAAAAATACATGAAGCGTACACCCTTTTGCCATTGAAGATAAGATCGTTTCTTGCTCTCCAAATCACCCAACACCCTGCTAGAATTATGATTCGAATCAATGCTCGTTTTTCTTTTGAAGTATTAATTATATTGTGCAGCTCCAGTAAGTCTAACACAAAAGGCGTAAATCGGATGTACTCCAAGCCAAGAGCTTATTTTGTTCCAGACAATGGACGCCACAACACAAGAAGTGAACAAGTGGTCCGCATTCTCCTCTCCTTCTCCACATAATTTACACGCCGTCGACCCATGTATGATGTTTCTCTTCTTCAGCCCCACAAGAGTCGGCAATCGGTCCTGAATTGCTCTCCATCCGTGAATCAATACCTTCCTCGGTACCCCTTTAACCCATTCGAAAGGATAAAAAGGAGCAGCGTTACGTGTTAATAATTTTCTGCATTCAGCTGTTGAGAAGGACCCATCTGCACTGCTGACCCATTTCCATTTGTCCTCTTCATTAGACAGTGAGATATATGTCATTTCATTGGGGTCTTAAAGGTTTAAGGTTTTTGTTTGGGTTTTGGTGGTTTTCTACCGTGGTTGTTTTACGGGCTTCTTGGTTGTGAAAAAAGTATTTACAACAAATCATAAATTTTGTCTTTAATATATGAAATTATGAAACGTGATACTAAAAAAAACTATTACACTAACTCGCTAAGTGTCTAGTGTTCAAAATTTATTTCAAGTTTCATTCTTTTGTCTAATTGACGTTAACTTTTGGCACAACTCTCATGTGAGGGTACAATTGTTCTTTTACTTTCTTTAACTTCATCAATCCTTTATTATCCTTAAAAAAAACATGTATTAGTATCTTCACTCTTTAATCTAGTACAAACCTGATAACCTGGGTACCGTAACCGTAATGACCGCACCAGATACCTTGGGACGAATAAAACACTAAAGATGATCGGACCAGATATGGACAGGCCGGACGAGCAAGCCAAGCGGAGGACCGGACGGGCAAACCAAACGGACAGATAGATACATATTCCTTTGCATAACTGGACGAAGATAAAACAATGTAATACGGACGGACAACAGATATAGCATGATACGGACGGACCAGAAAACATAACATAAAGCCCACTGGACAAAACGAAAGGCGGCTATAGACCAACGGACCAAGTGAGAACAATAAATGTCGCCCACTAAATCATAATAAAATAATGGAACGCCCATAACTAGTCAGCTGAACAGTGACGGCTGTCACTGTTCACGCCGACTCCCAATCACGTCTCATTAATGCTCAGGTGCTCGCTCACCTTATAAATACTCACCTCCCACGAGGTGGTTGGATATATTAAACACCCTCATAAATGCTATCGGTCTCACCCCCGAGGCCGAGCACACTAGTCCAACCCACTCCGATTCACTAAACACTCAACATTTGGCGCCATCCGTGGGACCGGCTCAGTAATCCCACAACACCTTGAATGGAAAATTCCGATCCGTCACCGGAAGACCAACCTACGGAGGTCACCCCAGTGGTGTCCCCCGAGCTGGTAAGGTCGAACTTCCTACA
Source organism: Ambrosia trifida (assembly GCA_028751855.1). Lineage (NCBI taxonomy): Eukaryota > Viridiplantae > Streptophyta > Magnoliopsida > Asterales > Asteraceae > Ambrosia > Ambrosia trifida. The sequence continues at coordinate 121,968,352 of CM054127.1, forward strand.
GCTAAGGGAGTTGATGAATGATTACGTACGGCAAGAAAGAGCCAAGGGCTTGGCCCTAAAGCTGTCGTTCGACGATGACGAGTCAGCACACACCATCCCGGTGACTTTTCCGGTGGCGTCGACTCCCATCGGCCCGAATCTAAGCACCACCCCGGCCTCTTGGCTCACTGAAATGATACAACAACACGCCAAGGGCTCAAACCTCCACACTAATCCGGCCAACCTTGGGCCGACCACCTCCACCATTGTTCATACGAATCCGAAGCCAACAGGGGAGCCGGATGACCTAAATCGGCCGTACAAACCGGATGAAGGTTCAAAATTCACTCCGAGAATAGCAAACTTCGTTCCCGCCACAAGGTTTAAAATGCCTTCTAATATGCGGATATACGATGGGACCTCTGATCCAGAAGATCATACTACACTCTTTGAGGGAGCGGCTCACATGGAGGGATGGCCGATGCCCACATGTTGCCACATGTTTATTCAGACCCTCTCTGGGGTAGCCAGGCTGTGGTTCAACAGCCTCCCCGTCGAAAGCATCGACTCTTTCAGGGAAATGAAAACGGGTTTCTTAGAGCACTTTCGGCAGCAACGAAAACACATGAAGGACCCAGTAGAGATCCACAACATTAAGCAGAAAGACGGGGAAAACTTGAAAGACTTTGTGACTCGTTTCAAAGACGAGTCCTTGCAAATACGGGGGGCCGATGAGAAGATGCGGATATCAGGATACCTTCATGGGTTGAGAACCAAGCAGCTAGTAGAAGACCTGAACGCTAGGGTTCCGGCCACCCTAGAAGAAGCCATACAAAGGACTGAAGCCTTTGTCAGAGGAAAAGAAGCAGCTCAGGCTGTAGATGGTCGCCCCCGAAGTAATGATGGCTCGCAGAAGGGATCTCACTGTTTTGGAGAAAAGAATGGTGGAAGAGACGGCTCGCGTAACCAGTTCTCGGACGACCGTAGGACTTCGAACAGCAAAGAAAGTCAAGATCGACAGACCGGATACCATAAGAAAGATGTAGTGTTCACCGAATTGATCAAGACGCCCAAAGAAATACTCGCTACAGAGCAAGAAAATGTGAAGTTCAAGCCGCCTTTTCCCATGCAAAAGACACTCAGACAACAAAGCTCCCGAAAATACTGCGAATTCCATGAAGATAAGGGGCATGACACGAACGAATGTTTCCAGTTAAAGAAGCAGATAGAGGAAGCCGTGAAGTCTGGGCAGCTGGCACATCTGGTCAAAGACATAAAGGGCAGAAAAAGAGGAAGTGACGGCAAACAGAAAGAAACTCATGTCCTAATGATACGGCCTACGGTAGCCTTGAAAAGACCTAGAACAACAATCGATACGGAATGCGGCCGTAAGAGTTGGGACGATGTCCCCCTATGGTTCGACGCATTATCGGACGAAGACGCGTGCGAAGACCCCCTGATAATATGCGTAACCATAGGTAATCAGAAGGTGCATCGAGCGTACATCGACGGTGGAAGTGCCTCAGATGTGATGTACAAGCAGTGCTTCGTGCAGCTGCCGGAAGAAGTCAAGCAGGGTCTGATGCCCGTTTCTTATCCGTTAGTCGGTTTTTCGGGAGAAAAGGTAGCCCCAATCGGGCAGATTCAAGTCTATGTGGAAATTAGCGAGGGTCATAAGCGGCGAGTTGAAGCCCTGAACTTCGTCGTTATTGACGCACCTTCTCCCCACAATCTGCTGATAAGCCGGCCAGGCATCAGGAAGTTTAGCATGGTGCCCTCTACCGCACATGGGTTGATCAAGTTTCCCACCATTTGGGGAATAGCTACGGTAGAAACTGCCGTACAATACCCGGAGGTGGGATATGCGGGTACGGGGGCAGAAACACCAGAGAACTGGAACATCAACCCCCGATATCCGGATCAAACAGTCACCGTGGGCAAAACTCTCTCCCCAGAATGTAAACAACACCTGTTCCGGTATTTAAGAAATAACCTGGACATTTTCGCATGGACGCCTGCGGATATGACAGGGATCCCTCGCTACATCATCGAACACCACCTGAACATCAGTATGCACAAGACACCTGTGGTACAAAAGAGACGTTCCCTGGCCCCGGAACGGAGCGAGGTTGTACTAAGGGAAGTACGGAGTTTGGAAGAAGCCGGAATTTTGAAAGAAGTACAATACCCCACCTGGGTATCTAATCCTGTAGTCGTGCCGAAGTCTAACGGAAGTTGGAGGGTGTGTGTAGATTATCGTGATTTAAACAAGGCGTACCCCAAAGACCACTATCCCTTACCTGAGATAGATGCAAAAGTTGATTCGGTTGCTAGCTTCCGGTTCAAGTGTTTCCTTGATGCTTACAAGGGCTACCATCAGATACAAATGGCCAGGGGTGATGAAGAGAAGACAGCCTTTCACACGCCGCATGGACTATATTGCTACAAGAAAATGCCTTTTCGGATTGAAGAATGCGGGTGCAACATATCAGAGGCTGATTGACACGGTCTTCGATAGGCAAATCGGTCAGAACATGGAGGCATATGTGGACGACTTAGTCGTCAAAAGCGGAGATGAAGACCAATTGCTGATGGACATTGCAGAAACCTTTAATAACCTTAGAAGAGTCAACATGAAGCTAAACCCTTCTAAGTGTTTTTTCGGGATGGAAGAAGGCCGGTTCCTGGGACACGTCGTCGCTAAGAAGAAAATCAAGGCCAACCCAGACAAAGTAAGAGCGATACTAGATGCCCGGTCTCCAAGGACTCAGAAAGAAGTCCAGAGTTTAAACGGCAAGCTCGGAGCTCTTAGCCGTTTCCTTTCAAAACTTGCCGAACGGTCTCTCCCATTCTTCAAGACGCTGAAAAATTGTACTCAAGGTTTCCAATGGACAGTTGAGGCGGAAGCCGCATTCCTTGAAATGAAAGAACATTTGGCACACCTCCCATTCCTAACTGTACCAGAACCAGAGGAAACTTTGTTCATTTACTTAGCAGCCGGAAAGGAAGCGGTAAGCAACGTGCTGTGTTGTAGTCGCCCCCGGGGATTTGCTCCAATATTCTTTGTTAGTCGATGCTTGAAAGATGCAGAAACTCGATACACGCCTGTCGAGAAGATCGCCTTAGCTCTCGTATATACTGCCCGTCGCCTGAGAAGGTACTTTCAAGCGCATCCAATAGTCGTGTTAACAAACTCCTCACTCAAAGATATCATGAGCCGGCCTGAAATGGCTGGAAGGCTGACGAAATGGGCAGTAGAGCTCGGATCATACGGGATCGAATACAAACCACGGCTGGCTATCAAAGGGCAAGTGCTGGCCGACTTCCTAATGGAGAATACCAGCCTAGACCCTATGATCATCGACACGGTCGATAACGTCAATGAGAGTTCTGGGACTAGGGACGGATGGTGTCTCTACACAGACGGCGCCTCCAGTAAGGAAGGGTCCGGTGCGGGATTAGTGCTGGTCGATCCAACGGGAATAGAATCCGCCTACGCCATCAGGTTTAACTTCAGATGCACAAACAACATAGCGGAATATGAAGCTCTGTTGGCCGGACTGAGAATCGCCTCTCAAATGGCCGTAAAAGATTTAAGTGTCTTTGTGGATTCTCAGTTGGTGGCCAGTCAAGTGAACGATGAGTTCGAAGCCAGGGATGAATCAATGAAGAAGTACGTGGTAGAGGTTAAAAAACTCAAGCATACGTTTAGGACGTGTGAAGTCATACAGATCCCGAGAAGCAAGAATAAAGGGGCCGACGCGCTGAGCAAAATGGCGTCTTGCGCCTTCGCGCACCTCACAAAAAGAGTAATTGTGGAGGTGCTGGATGAAGCGTCGATAAACATGGAGCGCGGTCTCACCGTTTTCTCTATACAAGCCAATGACGACTGGAGAGAACCCATCATCCGCATTTTGAAGGGAGAGGTGTCTGATGACAAACAGCTGGTCAGCAGAAGCAAATCCTATGAGTTGCAAGACGGCTCATTAGTCAAGAAAGGGTACCTGTCCCCATCATACCGATGTATTAGTACTCAAGAGGGAAAGGCTGTCATGGAAGAAATACATTCGGGGCTATGTGGCATGCATGTCGGAACTCAATCATTGGTGACTAAAGCCCTCAATCTAGGGTACTATTGGCCAACTATGCGAAAAGATGCGGATGATGTAAGTATGAAGTGCGGGTCCTGTCAAGTTCACGCACCGATCCCCAGATTACCTAAGCATGATCTCATACCAATTGTATCCCCATGGCCGTTCTATCAATGGGGGATGGACCTTCTTGGACCATTCCCGAAAGCTAAAGGGGGTACAATATTTGCTCGTAGCCGTAGATTATTTCTCCAAGTGGGTAGAAGCCAAACCCTTAGCCACCATTTCTAGTGACCAAATCACCACATTTGTATGGGAGAACTTGCTGTGTCGATACGGTATACCAGGGAAGGTAGTCACTGACAATGGAACACAGTTTGCTGATAAACGTATCAGGGCTTGGTGCGAGAAAAGAGGGATTGTGCAAGTCTTCGCTTCAGTAGCGCACCCACAGGCGAACGGTCAGGTAGAGCGGGTAAACTGTACCATCCTGCAAGGATTAAAGACAAGACTTGGGAAACATGGAAGGAATTGGCTCGCCGAGCTGCCCAGTGTTTTATGGGCAATAAGGACAACAGAGAAAGCAAGTCACGGAAGAACTCCTTTTAGCCTGGTGTATGGGACAGAAGCAGTAATCCCAGTAGAAGTAATGGTACCAACTAACCGTGTCCTCCAAACGTCCACAAGGGACACGGAGATGAGGCAACTTGGCTTGGACGCTTTGGAAGTGTACCGCATGGCTGCCGCAATCAAGGAAGCCCACTACAAGCAGCAGATGAAGAGGTATTACGATAAAAAGGTACGGAAACTCATGCTCCTGCCTGGGGATCTTGTCCTACGAAACAACGAGGCAAGCCGAAAGGAGAACATGGGAAAGCTGGGACCCAACTGGGAGGGTTCGTATGTGGTGGTGGAAGTTCATGAAAAAGGATCGTGCAAGCTAACAGACTTAGATGGGAAAGCAATTCCCCGACACTAGAACGTCGCTAACTTGAAGAAATATTTCATCTGAAACACCGGATGGTAATGGTATTACGGGTGATTAGCCGTACCCGATAAATAAAAATGTAATGACTACCAGCACTCTTATGTAAAATATTTTAATGAATCATTTCCAATGTTTGTCGTTGTTGATTCACGGAGGAACGGCACCTCTCCCTTAATTGCCAGAACGGACATCCAACACGATGCTCCTCAGGTTCAGCACCTTCGAACACGCTGACCGGGTTCACTATAACCCGGGTATGGGACCCGACGCCCTCGAATATGTCAAACAATAAACAACAGTTCACAGTACATACAAACAAATGAAAGTAACATGCATACGTAAGATACGGCCGTACGGCCAAACGTGTCATGGCACATACGAAGTCACAAAAGTGTTACATCACCTTCAAAATATTGTTTCTAAGTTAAGACAGATAGACCGAACAGTAGTAAATCATGCATAAAAATATAAAGCAGCGTACTACCGACCAAGTGTTTAAAAACAAAAGAAAAAAACTTATACGGCCAATAAAAGTATGCCGCTACTCTTGCAGCATCCCTGTCGGCGTGACATCTAGCACATCAACTGAATGCTTCTTTTCCAAACTCCGGATACGCTCGACGTAAGGATAAACGGTCTTCTCCCATGACTTCACCCCACTTTCATAAGTCTTGGTGGCTCTCACGTCATAGCCGTCAATCTCTTCTACCCGTTTGCCCGCTTTCAGCCCTGCCGCACCTGTAAAATGAAAACCGAATCTTATATAAGAAGCGGAAAGATGAACTAATTTTGTCTAAGTAAAAAGAACAGATGAGAAGCTTACCTGCTAAAATGCCATCATGAAAGGCGGCATTCCACAACAAGGATTCCATTTCCCCTAATGGTTTGAGGAATTCGGTCGATTTCAGTAATCGGCCAACCACCACCGGAATCACCTCGGTCACCAACGCAACGCATCCCGATCCGCTTCAGTCTCCTTCACCATCTCCTTCATCTTCTCAATCACTTTGTCCCCTTCATTTAAAGCTTTGTCATAATTTGACTTCGCTACTGCCCATGAAGAACGTTCCCCCTCGAACTTACCAACTTGCTCTTTTAAACCAAGAACTACCTTGTTCAGCTCTGACTTATCTGCTTCCAAACTCTTCACCAACGACTGAAATTCAGCGTTGTTCTTCTCCAAATGATCAACCCTCCTTTCCAGCTCAGCCTTCTCCAAAGCCATCCGGCTGTTCTCTTCTTCAACTTCCTCCACGTGTCGTTTGTTGGCGCTACGCGCCTCCTCTAACTCGGCAGCATGTTTGTCTTCCGCATCCCTCATAGCTTGAACAAAGTCCTCCTTCTTCCCATCGTCCACACCCTTCCTCAGCTTCCGTATGCGACCATTCAGCCGACCAATCTCCTTGGAGCTCAATTCTAACTTACTTCGAAGTCTGGCCTCTTGAGCCGATAACCTGTGATAGCCTTGGACAAGCTCTGCGACGGAATTCAAAGCCCTCACCATAGAAACACTAGCCCCCGCGGCAGGATGGTTGTCCTTCCTCTCCCGGTTCCTGGATAGCTCGCCGGGAGGTATGCAATGGTGAAGAATCTGGTAACAGGTGTTAGGATCCTTTAAGGTATCTCCATTCTTGACTGTCCAAGCTGGAACATAGGGATCGTCAACCGCATAAGACATCTCTTCTGATCCCTTCGAGTTACTGCCTCCTTTGTTTCTTTTGGGTTCAGGAGATTGCCTAGCCTCTCCCTCCGATGCTTTCCTTTTGCCTAGAGAGTTTGCAGCAGAAGTCTCACGATCATCATCACCATCCTTGTCAGATGGAGCCTTCAAAGAAGACTCCCTACGGCTGGTGTCATTCGACCTCAAACCACCTTCGGCCGAATCCCCATCTGGAGTGTCTTGCTCAGAAGGTTTTTCCCCCAAACCTTGGACGGGTGGCTCCGTGTTCCCAGGCCGAAACACGTCATCCTTCTCGGTCGCAGGAATATTATACGTAATACCTTCCGTACGGCTCAAGACATCCTCTTCTCCCTCATTCAACGGCCTTGAAGTAACCACCAGGCCCTGTCCTTTCCGCTTCACAAAACTTAGAAGACTCATCTCTGCAAAACAGAAAACAAAATCATTAGCAAAAGGTTAAGGGAAAAGAAAGGCAATAGGGAAGTCATGCGTAGCGGTTACCATTTTCCCCCTTCTTTATTATGGGCTCTGCGTTAGGGTACGGCCACCTTCGGCTAATCCCCACTAGCACTAAGAACGGCTCAGGATAGACTTGGAGAGGGGTCGGCTTCTTCAAAAGTTTATCATACAAAACCGCGTCAAAGACATCGTTCTCCACCTACTTGTTTAATGTACCTCCAGAAACTCGCCACGGCATTGGGAAAGGTACCACATTGTTGGACATCCAAAAAAACCTATCTTTCCAATTCTTTAGACTGGAAAAAGTGTTGGACAGGATGGATTTGCTCTTCGACCGCTCGGCTACCGTGAACCAGTCACCAGCGGTGCTGAGCTTAAAGAACTGACGGAACAGGCCGAGTGTAGGGACCCCACCGTGGGCCCTACACAGAATCTCAAAGTGGATCACTTTGATTGAACCTAAGGGGCTAAGCTGCGGGATGTCTAGCTCGTACCATTGAAGAAATTCTAAGAAAAAAGCTGACAATGGCAGCCGGATGGAAGAAAAATCGAAATGTCTGGTATACAATCCGACATGCCCCTCCGGACAGTCGGTTATCTTCTCTGACGGCTTGGGAACGATCGGCTTGTAGACCGACGTATCAAAATACTTATTACAGAAAGCCGTCAGAGAGGGTTCGGAAACTTGAGACGTATGAAGATCAATATCTTTCCTACCTACCATACTTGGAAAAAAAGAGAGGAGATACGGATAAGGACGAACCTGGCTATCGGAACAAACGATGGAACGGAGGTAGCTCTGCAGCCGAATGAAATTGAGAACGCAGCATCTACTGTACACAACGTAGTATTTATAGGAAACCGAGTGAGAATCTCGAAAGACGCGAAACGTCCAATCAGTCAGCAGTACGACGGTTCATATCTAACCAACAACCAACTGACACGTGGCATCTACCGATTTAAAAAAAAATTAATTAAATTAAAATTGTACTAAAATAATAAAATAAACATGGCCGAATCCGAATGAATAAGGTAATAGCAAAGTTCGTCGTTCCAATGTACACCATGAAACAACGAACTGGGGGGGGGGGGGGGAAATAACCTGGGTACCGTAACCGTAATGACCGCACCAGATACCTTGGGACGAATAAAACACTAAAGATTATCGGACCAGATATGGACAGGCCGGACGAGCAAGCCAAGCGGAGGACCGGACGGGCAAACCAAACGGACAGATAGATACATATTCCTTTGCATAACTGGACGAAGATAAAACAATGTAATACGGACGGACCAACAGATATAGCATGATACGGACGGACCAGAAAACATAACATAAAGCCCACTGGACAAAACGAAAGGCGGCTATAGACCAACGGACCAAGTGAGAACAATAAATGTCGCCCACTAAATCATAATAAAATAATGGAGCGCCCATAACTAGTCAGCTGAACAGTGACGGCTGTCACTGTTCACGCCGACTCCCAATCACGTCTCATTAATGCTCAGGTGCTCGCTCACCTTATAAATACTCACCTCCCACGAGGTGGTTGGATATATTAAACACCCTCATAAATGCTATCGGTCTCACCCCCGAGGCCGAGCACACTAGTCCAACCCACTCCGATTCACTAAACACTCAACAAAACCCATATTGATCATCTGCCAAAATGGTGTATTTTGAAAACTATTGATCAAAATTGATAAGGAGAATTGCATGGTTGGTCCATGTGGTTTTCTAATATTGCACTCTTGATTCTAATGCTACACTATTACATCGTTGATCCTTGAGTTTAACAAAATTGCACTCGTGTAGTCCTTACCTCTAACTGTCGTCAATTTCTTCCGTTAAAAACAGGTAAATTACATTTTTGCCATCAATTATACAAAAAAACAATTTAAAAACATAAATAAATAAATAAGATAATATTAAACATATCATCATCACCCCCTTCTTCTTCTTCTTCTTCTTCTTCCTTAAACCACCACCATCTCCCCAAACCATCCCCTCCCCTTTTAATTGCAAAATTCGAGTTAATGAGCCTCAGATTGCAAACAGAGCCTTGGGGCTTTTCTTCAGCGTATCTAGCCGAGTAGAAAGTGGTAATATTAGCTTGAATGGTGCTCGTTTTGATGTCGACGTTCTTGGCCGGAGAATTCACAGTAGCGCTGACGGTTAACTCGTCACAGAGATGGAATGATTTGATAGAGAAATATTTTGTGAGTGGTGTGTGTTCAGAGATGTAATGATTAGAGGACTACACAGTTGGTTCCTTAAATAGTTACAAAGCATTCAGATTGCGAACATCAAGTTTTTTTCGATCCATTTGAGGAGTAGGAGTTGGTGAGAGTGTCACACCCTCAAAATCCACTTGCGGAGTTTTACCGCGAGGCGCATGACAAACCAGGATCCAAACCAACGATCACAATAAACAAGTCTAAATGAACATATGCAATTTCAAAAACATAGTTTAAATCTCTAGTTACAGCGGAAGCTTATTATTAAACATAATCCAAACGTAAACCAAATTGTTCAATGTTTGAAAACCATGCAATCCTAACTAGACGCCGTGCAGACGTGTGCGCCCTAGTTCCATTGTGCTACCTTAGCGACCTGAGAAAACATGTAAGAGAATACGTCAGCACAAAAATGCTGGTGAGTTTACAGGTTTTGTAATCAACGTACCAAGTTCAACCTGTCCAGACTATAACAAATCGAAAACCAAAGTACGCTAGCTAGGCGTATGTTTTGTTACTACTACGATTGGAAAACCATTACTAACTCGCAAACCAGATGTCGTGCCCGAATAGTAAACCTGTTGTTCCTGTTTGAGACAATATGCACTCGCCCGGCCCTCCAAGCCGACGAGCGGGGTTGGTCACTCCCAATAGCGCTATTCACATTTCCCCGTTGTGCTAACCCGCACATTCATGGTTCCCCCCGGGACTTCCAAAGATCGTATAGTAAACCATAGAAAACCCATAGTATGACAGTTGTTACCAAAACATCAGTTTAACACATGTTTTCTCCCCCGAAAAGTGAAACCAGTTAAAAGAGGGGCCGTAAACTCACCTTAGGTTGCGTTACTTCGTAATACGAATAAACTCAGCAAGCTATGCTAGTCCCGTAAAGCGGCGACCTAACATATGACAGTTACAAGTACTTAGACTAATAACCCGCAGGTTAGTTAGTCCCTAGATGTCCAGACCATAACCAAGTTTGTTTGAAAACACTGTGACTGTTAAACTGACCCAATGTACAAGACTCGACATCCCATTGGTGACCCGAGACTCCCCGTGTTATGCTTACACTCTCAAACATACAATCATGCAATCACACTTAACATACGTTAAAGTCCAACAAGTTATAACACGTAGTTCAAGCAACACATGATTAAGTCCGAGCATATGTTACCAAGTTATTAGATATGTTACGGGGTTCCTAGCATGTTCCTAGGTGTCAAATCGAGTCTCGATATGTCAAAATATACTTACAGCAGCAGTACAGGCGATTAGGAAAAGTCAACTAGCGATTATGAAAGTCAACAGGCATTTAGGAATGCTAATTGCCTATACTATAGGCAATTAGGTCGTAAGACATGCACTTACTAGCAATTAGGTCATAAGACATGTATTTCACTAGCAATTAGGTCATAAGACATGCATTTACTAGCAATTAGGTCATAAGACATGCATTTCACTAGCAATTAGGTCATAAGACATGCAACGAAGGCGATTAGGGTGTCATATCAGGCGATTAGCCTCCTAATCGCCTATAGCATAGGCGATTAGGGTTGCTAATCGCCTACAGCATAGCTGTTTCAGTTTTTCGCACGTTTAACACTCCAAATCAATCCCAGAACGTGTATAAACATCAAATATCAATCAAACAAATATATCAAACATATATCCATCAAAATCCTTCGTTTAACCTCTATCTATCAGCCCTGAATGCAATCATGTATCTTAAAGATAATACACATAACATGAAACATCACATTAGCATGCAAAACCGTAACCCTAATTAACAATAACTCAGATCTCATCATCATGCCATCATTATTAATCTGAAACTAACCTAATAACATGTTAATCATCCATCTTGAATCACAAAAACCCTAGCTTTTAATTGAAAACCCACATACATCATGCATGCTATTTAAAATCCAATTAACAATACTTATTAAGGATTTTCAGAAAGCTTATTCGTTTTAAAACAGGTCTGGACCGTTAGGGATTTAATAAAAACGTTAGTAAAGATTTCATGGATGAAAATCACACCTTAGATTGTGATAGATTGATGAAATAAGCTTGAAACCTTGTGTTTTGATCCAAAATCACGTTCCAGAGGTTGTGTGTGTGTTGGGGCGGGTTATGGGACGACTAGGGTTGATATTATGAAGTTTAGGAGGTCAAGCATTGTATTTATAGTCGTTTTTAGTCGTCCAGTACGTAACACGCGATTGTGCAGCAGCTATACGCGATTAGGGCTCCTAATCGCATGAACTTCATGCGATTAGAGCCTAATCGCCCCTAAGGCATGCAATTAGCATGCCAATCGCCCCTGATGATGCCCAATCGCATCCCCTATAGGCGATTGGGCTCCCCTAATCGCCTATAGGGGTTGGTTCCTTGTATTTTGCGCGTTAAACCCCGTTTTAACATATGTTAACACATTTTCACATACCGACAAGTCACATAATGATTGTAAACACATAACACTTGCAAACAAACATATTCACATTCGTTCACCAATTCCCGGGACTCGAGACTTGTATGTTCCCTATGCTCTGACGATTCTATGAATCGTCACCACTTGTACACTTGGCTAAGGACTGACATCTAATGATCCTCTAGATTAACATCCGATGATCCTCTATACTAAACTGATAGTTCCCGTTCCATAACACGACTTAACTAACCCAGTTAAGTACAATATACGTGTGACTCGCTAAGGTAGACTTTCATCTAGACAACGTTGTTAACCAGAATTTGCCGGGTGTCACATCATCCCCACGTTAAAAGAATTTTCGTCCCGAAAATTGTACAAGTACCAAAAAGAATAACGAAAGAAACAGACAAAAGATAGAAACCAAAAGAGAGATTTACCCGAGTTGTCACATCATCCCCACGTTAAAAAGGAATCTCGCCCCGAGATTCATTCAGCAGAGGTAACATATCTTGATTCGAACGCTTCCTTAGGAAAGAGATGAGGATACTTAGACTTCATCCGATCCTCCCGTTCCCAAGTGTACTCTGGTCCCCGGTTCGAGTTCCAGCGAACCTTAACAATACGAATCTTGCTATGACGTAGGCTACGAATCTTGTAATCAAGAATCTCAACAGGTTCCTCCACAATCCGAAGACGATCGTCAACCTTGATCTCCTCCAGTGGAACAATAAGAGACTCGTCAGCCAGACACTTCTTTAAGTTGGACACATGGAAGACGTTATGTACGTTGCCGAGCTCCGTCGGTAAATCAAGACGATATGCCACCGGTCCAATCCGTTCCAGGATCGTAAATGGACCAACATACCGAGGGTTGAGTTTGCCACGCTTCCCAAAGCGTATGACGCCCTTCCACGGTGAAACTTTCAGAAGTACCTTGTCATCAACTTGGAATTCCAATGGTTTGCGACGTTGATCGGCATAACTCTTTTGCCGATCCCGTGCCGCTGCCAACCGGTTACGAATCTGTACGATCTTTTCCGAAGTTTCGTACACTAGTTCAGGCCCAGTGAGTTGACTCTCACCCACTTCAGCCCAACAAAGAGGAGAACGGCATTTGCGCCCGAACAATGCCTCGAACGGAGCCGCCTTGATGCTCGTGTGGTAACTGTTGTTGTAAGAGAATTCTACTAACGGTAGGTGAGTTTCCCAACCTTTGCCAAAATCGATCACACATGCTCGCAGCATGTCTTCTAAGGTTTGAATCGTGCGTTCACTCTGACCGTCAGTCTGTGGGTGATAAGCTGTACTCATGTCCAGCTGGGTACCCAAAGCTTTGTGCAAAGACTTCCAGAAGTGAGAAGTAAAATGGGAATCACGATCCGAAATAATAGAAACCGGCACCCCGTGCTTAGAAACAACTTCCTTCAGATAAAGACGAGCCAAACGATCCATGGTGTCGGTCTCCTTAATTGCGAGAAAATGAGCTGATTTTGTCAATCGATCAACAATCACCCATATCTTATCATTCCCGCTGGGTGACTTAGGGAGTTGCGTGACAAAATCCATTGTAATCCGTTCCCACTTCCACTCCAGAATTTCAGGTGGTTGCAAGAGACCTGACGGTTTCTGGTATTCCACCTTGACCTTAGCACAGGTCAAGCATTTGCTCACGTATGAGGCTATATCCGACCTCATGTTTGGCCACCAGTAAAGCACCTTCAGATCTTGGTACATCTTATCCGAACCAGGATGAATAGAATACCGGGACTTGTGAGCCTCATCTAGGACAAGCTCCCGAAGTCCCCCGAATAAAGGAACCCATATGCGTTCTGCGAAGTAGTGCAGGCCATCAGGCCTTTGCTCGAGGTGCTTGTCGGCACCGTGCATAGTCTCAGCTTTAAGGTTTTCCTCCTTCAAAGCTTCTAACTGGGCAGAACGGAGTTGGTCAGGTAGCGAGGAGTGAATGGTGAGTTGCAACGCCCGAACGCGACGAGGTTTAATTGATTCCTTCCTGCTCAAGGCGTCTGCTACTACATTCGCCTTGCCAAGATGGTACTTAATGGCGCAATCATAGTCATTTAGAAGTTCAATCCAACGACGTTGTCGTATGTTCAAATGTTGTTGGTCGAAAATATGTTGGATACTCTTGTGATCGGTGTAGATGGTGCATTTGGTACCGTACAAGTAATGTCTCCAAATTTTCAACGCGAAAACCACTGCACCCAACTCCAAGTCATGGGTGGTGTAGTTCTTCTCGTGCACCTTGAGTTGACGAGAAGCATACGCAATCACTTTCTCGCGTTGCATCAACACGCAACCGAGACCATGAATAGAAGCATCACAGTAAACAACGAAGTCATCAGGGCCTTCAGGCAAGGACAAAATAGGAGCGGAACAAAGTTTAGACTTCAGTTCATGAAATGCCGACTCTTGTGGTTCACCCCAGTCGAATTTTCTATCCTTCTGAGTAAGAGTGGTCAGGGGTTGAGCGATCTTCGAGAACCCCTTAATGAAACGACGATCATAGCCCGCAAGGCCTAGAAATTGCTGCACCTCAGTTGGCGTCTTTGGTGCTCCCCAGTCCTTGATCGCTTCAATCTTAGCTGGATCGACATGAATTCCTAGTTCATTAACCACATGTCCTAGGAACTGAACTTCGCGTAACCAAAAGTCACACTTTGAGAACTTAGCGTAAAGCTGTTCCCATCGCAAAAGTTCCAAAACCAGACGCAGGTGTTCCTCGTGTTCGGTCTTGTTCTTGGAGTAAATCAGGATGTCATCAATAAACACGATAACGAACTTGTCAAGATATGGTTTGCAAACGCGGTTCATCAAGTCCATGAAAACCGCCGGTGCGTTCGTGAGACCGAAAGGCATGACCAAGAATTTGAAATGGCCATAATGTGTACGAAAGGCAGTCTTTGCAATGTCAGCTTCCCTTACGCGCAACTGGTGATAACCGGACCTCAAATCAATCTTAGAGTAATAGCTAGAACCCTGGAGTTGGTCGAATAGATCATCAATACGTGGAAGAGGATAACGGTTCTTGACGGTCAATTTGTTCAGTTCTCTGTAATCCACACACAATCGGAAACTTCCATCCTTCTTCTTGACGAATAGAATCGGGGCTCCCCAAGGGGAAGAACTTGGTCTGATGAAACCCTTGTCCAAGAGTTCCTGTAACTAGCTAGACAATTCCTGCATCTCGGGAGGTGCAAGACGGTAGGGGGCCCGAGCAATAGGAGCAGCCCCTGGTACAAGATCAATACCGAACTCAACCTGACGATGGGGAGGAAGACCAGATAAATCATCGGGAAACACATCAGGAAACTCGCGTACAACAGGAATATCGTCGGTCTTCTTCTCATCGCTAGAGGAAACAGATAAAAGTGCCAAAACGGCCGAGTAACCCTTTCGAAGATACTTAAGGGCTTTCATGCTGGAGATGAGATTTAGCGGGACACCGCCCTTGATACCGTACACAGAAAGGAATTCTCCATCAGGGAGAGGAATCCGAATAATCTTGTCGTAACAAATGATCTCCGCACGATACAAAGACAACCAATCCATGCCTACCACAACGTCAAAACTACCCAAAGGTACCGGCATAAGGTCGATGGGGAACGACAAACCCGACAACTCTAGTTGACACTCCCGAAGGATACAAGTAGCTTCAATCTTTTTACCGTCAGCCAACTCAATTATATACTTAGCCTCTAATGGTACGGGTACTACATCTAGCAGTCGACTAACTTCCATGGATATAAAACTTTTATCGGCACCAGAATCAAATAAAACACTAACAGAGCAATTATTGAGAAGGAACGTACCGGTAACTGTGTCAGGATCCTGCCTAGCCTCTGCGGCTCCAATGACGAAGGCACGTGCATTCCTGCCACCGCCCCCGTTGTTCCCGTTACCGTTGTTCCCGCTCTGCTTCAGCTTCGGGCAATCCTTCTTGTAATGCCCAGTCTCCCCACAGTTGTAGCATCCCTGTCTTCCCGTAGTTCCTTGAGTAGTAGGAGCCGAGTTAGTAGTTGGAGCCTGGGTCGATGGAAGTGTCGCCCGACAGTCTTTAGCAAAATGCCCCAGTCGCTGACAACGATGGCAAC
Source organism: Ambrosia trifida (assembly GCA_028751855.1). Classification (NCBI taxonomy): domain Eukaryota; kingdom Viridiplantae; phylum Streptophyta; class Magnoliopsida; order Asterales; family Asteraceae; genus Ambrosia; species Ambrosia trifida. The sequence goes on from CM054127.1 coordinate 121,984,334, forward strand.
GATTACGGTCGCAGTCCCCCTGATGATGACGCCCACACTTGTTGCATTTAGGCAATTTCCCAGCATAACCACCCTGTTTGTTACCAGAAGAAGAAGAACCCCCGCTATCAAATCTCTTACCCTGTTGTGCTGGCACAGATCCTTTCCCCTCATCATCCCACTTACGCTTGTTATTCTCCGGGGCCTTGACAGTCGAACCCTTAGCAGGCAAAATACCCTCATTTACCTTCAAGTTTGTCATCCTGTGAGCCGATCGGACCACCTCTGAGTATGTAGGATGATTTCCCGCAGCCACCAACCCTGCGATCTCTGGTACTAACCCTGAGACATAGTGTTCAATCCTCCTGTACTCTGGCACATGCAGATCAGGACACAGCACTGCCAACTCATTACGCCTTACCGTATACTTTTCAATTTCGGACCCAGTCATCTTGAGGTTCCACACCTCGTGCTCTAGCTTTTGAACTTCCTCCCTTGGACAGTATTCTCGTTTCAGCAGTTGCACAAAATTTTCCCAAGGCATAGCAATTAGGTCATAAGACATGCATTTACTAGCAATTAGGTCATAAGACATGCATTTCACTAGCAATTAGGTCATAAGACATGCAACGAAGGCAATTAGCCCCCAATTGCCTATACTATAGGCGATTAGGGTTGCTAATCGCCTACAGCATAGCTGTTTCGGTTTTTCGCGCGTTTAACACTCCAAATCAATCCCAGAACGTGTATAAACATCAAATATCAATCAAACAACTATATCAAACATATATCCATCAAAATCCTTCGTTTAACCTCTATCTATCAGCCCTGAATGCAATCATATATCTTAAAGATAATACACATAACATGAAACATCACATTAGCATGCAAAACCGTAACCCTAATTAACAATAACTCAGATCTCATCATCATGCCATCATTATTAATCTGAAACTAACCTAATAACATGTTAATCATCCATCTTGAATCACAAAAACCCTAGCTTTTAATTGAAAACCCACATACATCATGCATGCTATTTAAAATCCAATTAACAATACTTATTAACGATTTTCAGAAAGCTTATTCGTTTTAAAACAGGTCTGGACCGTTAGGGATTTAATAAAAACGTTAGTAAAGATTGCATGGATGAAAATCACACCTTAGATTGTGATAGATTGATGAAATAAGCTTGAAACCTTGTGTTTTGATCCAAAATCACGTTCCAGAGGTTGTGTGTGTGTTGGGGCGGGTTATGGGACGACTAGGGTTGATATTATGAAGTTTAGGAGGTCAAGCATTGTATTTATAGTCGTTTTTAGTCGTCCAGTACGTAACACGCGATTGTGCAGCAGCTATACGCGATTAGGGCTCCTAATCGCCCCTAAGGCATGCAATTAGCATGCCAATCGCCCCTGATGATGCCCAATCGCATCCCCTATAGGCGATTGGGCTCCCCTAATCGCCTATAGGGGTTGGTTCCTTGTATTTTGCGCGTTAAACCCCGTTTTAACATATGTTAACACATTTTCACATACCGACAAGTCACATAATGATTGTAAACACATAACACTTGCAAACAAACATATTCACACTCGTTCACCAATTCCCGGGACTCGAGACTTGTATGTTCCCTATGCTCTGACGATTCTACGAATCGTCACCACTTGTACACTTGGCTAAGGACTGACATCTAATGAACCTCTAGATTAACATCCGATGATCCTCTATACTAAACTGATAGTTCCCGTTCCATAACACGACTTAACTAACCCAGTTAAGTACAATATACGCGTGACTCGCTAAGGTAGACTTTCATCTAGACAACGTTGTTAACCAGAATTTGCCGGGTGTCACAGAGAGGATGAAATCAGCAGCCTCATGGTAGTTGTGTTATGGGTGTGTTGTGTCGAGCTAAAGGTATTCCTCAGAGCTAGGTGATGGTGGTCGTGGTTGTGGGTAGGGGTAGGGGTGGGGGTGGGGGTTTTGACGGTGATGATAATGTATTAATGCTATGAAGATGGTGCTGATGGTCCGTGACAGTGGTGATGATGCTAGTAAGATGTTGATGATGGTGTGACAATGATGATGGTGGTGGTTTGTTATGAAGATGGTCATGATGGTGCTTGACGGTGGTGGCTTTGAACTGGTTGTAATGGTGTGGTGGAGAAGGATGGGGTGGGGAAGAAAAAGAGTGGAATGGGGGTGGACCCACTTAAAATTTTATGTATTTTTTAGTATTTTTGAATGTTTGAGGTACTTAAATAAATGGAATCTTCAACAATCATCCTCATTGAGGGGTTAGCGATATATCTTTGCTAAAAGAAAGAGAATCAACATTCATTTGATCTTGATCCTTGTGGATCGAATAGTTGCCTTTTCTAATAAACATTGGGATCTTTCTTATTCTCAAAGAATGAGGGGCAAGGAGATTGATCGAGAAAGATCTCTTGTTCTTATTATAAGATCGTGATTGGATCCGCATATGTTTGGTAAAGAGAAGAAAGGCCTAGACTGGACCTTCAGGGCTCCAATAATAATGTTCATAAATGACATGTTGTTAGGAGATGAATATTACCATATGTAAATTTAGGTCCATGGTATACATCAGTATTCACATGCGCCACACCTCCCCTACCGGGTCAATAGCCACAAGCTACCCTGCTTGCCTATCCCTGCCAACGACCACCCCCATCACCACGGCCTCACTAGTCACCATGGTCGCACTCCAACCCAACTTAGTGCCACCGCCACCCCGCCATTGCCGCCACTTTAAAATTTGACAAATACTACATAGCGAATCCATAGTTGAGATCTACATATAATGTAATGTAGTAGTCAGTAATGTAAGACATCTTTCTCTCATAAATTTTTAGTTGTTGGAATTAGTCAGAATCTGTTTGTTTATTATTATATATTTTTTTTTGCTTTATAAAGACCTCACATATGAACTATACTCTTGAATTATATTTAACAGGGAATTTCATTGCAAAACAAGACCAACTAGCAAGATGCCAGAGGCAAATAACAAGGAAAAAGGAAAATTACACAAATCTAACCAAAAAACATTTCTAAAAGAGGATCTATTCTTAATTCAAAGATTCCCGGACGATTTGATGTCTTCCCATAACCTTGGTGACTAAAACCATGTTAATACATAGGGCTTTTTCGTTCCTAACCTTCTAGATACACCAATAACGCCGCCGTAATTATACCCTGCTAACACTTTCATCTTTTTACAATGGTAATTTGACTTTTCGAAAAAATATTCTCAACATAAATATTTTTCCAGAGATATATTTGATCAAATTAATATTTTCTAAACTTCTAGTTATTATACTGGATACCTTAGCTCTTTAATACCATACTTCTTGAGTCCGTGTGTTAGTGTGTTACTGGGTAGACACAGTTAAATCTGACAATTTTAACCTGTCTAGTTAAGTTTGAGTTATTTTGGGTTTAAAATTGGACCTTTTGGGTTGAATTGAGTTTAGTATAATTTTTAAGGAGTTTAGGATGAGTAATTTTAATAGTAGGAAATAAGTAAGTGGATCAGGATGAGTATTTTTAGATAACCATATACAAAGCTAAATTAAAACTCACCCAACACCAAAGCGTTGATGCCTCATGAAAAAATGTCATTAAAAACAAAAAATAATATCTTGTGCATTTGTTGATAACCTCGGTCGGTTCGAAACCGTTCGGGTCGTTAACGGACGACCAGGTCAAAACAACACGGGTCGTTAACGAAACCGATCTCATCGAAACAGTTCGAGTCGTTAGCGGGCTTGAACGAGTCGAAACGGTCTGGGATGTTGACCGGCTCGTTCGGGTCGAAATGGTCTGGTTATTGACGGGCCCGATCGGGTCGAAATGGTCTGGGTCTTTACCGGGTCCGGTCGGGTCGAAACAGTCAGGGTCGCTACGGGACGGGTCAGGTTGAAACGGCCCGGGTCGCTACCGGGCCCGGTCAGGTCAAAATGGTCTGGTTGTTGACGGGCCCAATCGGGTCGAAACGGTCTGGGTCGTTACTGGGCCCGTTCGGGTCGAAAAAGTCCGGGTCGCTACGGAACGGGTCAGGATGAAACGGTCCGGGTCGCTACCAGGCCCGGTAGGGTCGAAACGGACCGGGTCACTACGGGACGAGTCAGGTTGAAACGGTCGGGTTCATTACCAGGCCCAATCGGGTCAAAACGGTCCGGGTCGCTACCAGGCCCGGCTGGGTCGAAACAGTCCGGGTCGCTACGGGACGGGTCAGGTTGAAATGATCTGGGTCGTTACCGTGCCCGGTCGGGTCAAAACGGTCCGGGTCGTACCGGCCCCGGTCGGGTCTAAACGGTCCGGGTCACTACGGGACGGGTCAGGTTGAAATGGTCTGGGTCGTTACCGTGCCCGGTCGGGTCAAAACGGTCCGGGTCGGTACCGGCCCCGGGCGGGTCGAAACGGTCCGGGTCACTACGGGATGAGTCTGGTTGAAACGGTCTGGGTCGTTACCGGGCCCGATCGGGTCAAAACGGTCCGGGTCGCTACCTGGCTCGGCTGGGTCGAAACAGTCCGGGTCGCTACGGGACGGATCAGGTTGTAAATGGTCTAGGTCGTTACCGAGCCCGGTCGGGTGGAAATGGGTCGGGTCGCTACCAGGCCCGGCTGGGTCGAAACGGTCCGGGTCGCTACGGGACGGGTCAGGTTGAAACGGCCTGGGTCGTTACCGGGACCGGTCGGGTCGAAACAGTCCGAGTCGTTACCAGGACCGGCCGGTTTGAAATGGTCCAGGTTGCTAACGGACCCGGTCGTTGACGAGCCCGATCAAGTCGAAACGGTCTGGATCGCAAACGGGCCCGACCGGGTCAAAACGAGTCTGGTCGCTAACGGGCCCGACCGGGTCAAAACGGTCCTGGTCGCTAACGGATCCGGTCAGGTCGAAACAGTTCGGGTCACTAACCAACCCGTTCGGGTCGAAATAGTCCGGGTCGTTACTGGCCCTGGTCCGGATCGATAACAGTCAGTTGGTTTGAAATGGTTCGGGTCATTAACGAGCCAGGTCACATCAAAACGGTCCGATAACGAGCACGATCGGGTCGAAACGGTCCGGGTTGTTAACCGTCCCGGTTCGAAATGAAATATGTCGGATCCCTTAAATTTTTATTTTTACGTTTATTTTTGTTTTTTTTTTTATTTTTAAATTTTTTTTACTTTTTAAAATTTTTTAATTTTTATTGTTATTTTAATTAAAAAAAATTAATCTATTTTGATGTGAAACTATCCTAATCCAAACCATCCAGACTCAAACCCATCCTGACCCAACCCATCCTAACTCATTTTTTTAATCAACCCATTTTAACCCAAACCCATCCTAACCCAACAACCAAACCAACCCAACCTACCCATTTTACCACCCCTAATTCCTAAACACAGTGTATAGGGCTCTTTATATCTGATTTTCTTCGACAAATACAAGTCTCGAAAAGGCCGTCCCGCTAGTGTATGACTATAGCCCAATAAGATTTTATAGCCATCTTGGAACCATAAATGTGACAAGCCCAGGCCCCATGGAGTGCTAGGATCAGTTAATGAGTGGTAAATTAATAAATGTTTTTTTTTTTTTTTTTGGCCGGCTAATTAATAAATGTTTTTATATAGTTTTGGTGAACTTTCATAACTTACGGTTGTTTGTTGTGCGCCACAAGAGCATAATTCTCTGACGTAACACACGGTTGAACGAAAATTCGGGTGGGCTCGGGATTCGAACTGACAACCTCACAAGGCCTAGCTCAAATCATTCATTGTCATAATCCGTAAAAGTGACACAAGTGGTGATCGAACTTGGAATAACAAAAAAAAAAAAAAGAATTACATGATAATCTAAGTAGTATGCTTGTTTTATATATAGATTGTGGGTTTCGAACGCTACTAACTTATATCGTTATACGTATCATATGTTGGGAATATAAAAGGGCATTTTTTTATTGTAGAAAAATCGTACGTTGTAGGACCTTGTATGTTTATCTTCTAGAAATATGTTGACAAAAAAAAAAAGGCAGTGGATGCTGTCACAAGCAGTTGGGTCTTTTAGACCAACCAAATTAAATATCTTGGCTGTCATTTAATAGTATTAATATAATTCTCGAAATATGGCATCGAGACTACATATGACGTATACACAATTAAAAAAGGTTTAAAAACAAAACAACCTTAACATAAAAAAGAATACGGAGGAATGTAATTAGTCTTTAATCTAAGAAATTAATGGATGAGATTGAATAATAGATTTTGATTGAAATTTACACATGAAAAATATCAAGGAATGAGTTGGGAGAGGTAAAATAGATACGAATAATAGATTTCGATTGAAATTTACACATGAAAAATATCAAGGAATGAGTTGGGAGAGGTAAAATAGATACAACTTATAATTGTTGACTTTTTTCAACTTCCACTTTTATTTTTTAAACGTTCATAAATTTTATGTACGACATTATTTAAAAAAAATACACCAATAAAAACAAGCGGTTTATCATCTTTTATTTACATACTTTTTCATTACGTAATAACCAAGTTACATCTGGATAATGGGTAAGCGAGCAACAAGCTGCGCCGCTATCCCCTTTTGAATCGCAAAACCTATTCTGCTAAATACAAACCATATTGCTATACATTAAAAAATTCGCTAGGTATGTGTAATCATCACGTATAATGTGCATCATTACGCTTTATAACATGCGCCATTATAAGATATAACGAGCGTAATTATATGGGTTTGTCATTACGTGTGTAATTATTGTTGGCGAACAAAAATACTATTTTGACTGTTACCACATGTCGTGCTGTAAGTCTTTCGTATCCTATGTTAACGATACTTTCTATGTAACCTTTCTCTAAACAATTGTACACATTACAAAACCAAGCACAACCACTATCATTTTGGTCTACAAGAGAATTTATTTCTTTCTTTTCTTTTTCTAGTTTTAAGTTCACCCTTGTCCTATATAGTATACATTTTAACCTATTTATATTTTACTAATTTGTTTTTTTAACTTTCGTTCTTTAAACTTTTTCTTAAAGGAAATTGAATACGCATTTTCGTTTATTTTTTCCTCTCAGCATTCGGGTATAATTTTTCTTGACTACGAAGCTAGTTATATTGAGTTTTTTTAATTGGCATGCGTTCTTTGATGTGGCGGCACAAACAATGATCTTCATGTTATAGAGCAGTTGTATGCTTTCGACGACGTCATAGATGGAGCAACTCCCAGGTCTTTATTTAATGTTAATGATGTGGAGTACGAAGGAAAAAAAGTCAGCACCACTGTTATACCAACTAGATTGAACAATCAAAATCGTCCTGTTGTTGTTTGTATACTTTTGTCAGATCCATCAAAAAAAAAAGTTTAACATTAACTTAAGGATATTTCAGTCATTCTCTTTATGTATTTTTTTTTTCTATTTTTCTAACCTAGTTTATGTGTCGGCTCCGGGTGGGCAGAGTTACGTTTTTAGTAGATTAGGATTTGCGATTCAGAAAGGGGTGGCGGCGCAGCTTGTTGCCTGCCTGCCCGCTATCTTGATGTAATTTTCTTAGTCACGAAATATAAGTGTTAATTTAAAAAATATCATTTAAAAAGAAACCAATAATTAAAAAAATTAAACAACTTTATTAACTTAAAAATTCATATTTTTAAATTTCTATTAAAAAACTTGAAATCCTTTTTATTCTTGTTCAACCTCACCAAACACTATCCCCACCTTCATCACCACTCTCCACCGTTGATTCGACGACCACCACAACCCACTCTCCTCCACCTCTAATCACATCAATACACCCAAATCTTAACCCCACTGTACACCTCCTTCACAACCGCAATACCACTCACCATCTACACCATCACCATTGAACACCACAGTTTGCAACCACCACTACCATCCCCAAACCCTAAATTCGTGCCCCCACCATACCTTCTCCACCTTCATTGATGCAACCCATAACCACCTTCCCATTGTCGTCATAAAACTGCAACCACCACATTCGCACAAGAAACCCCCAATCTTCAAGCGCTAGCCCCACCCTCATCTGATTGTCCATCGCCAATTTCAACCCTTCACTGCAACCCTCCCTTAATCAAAACTGCAACTACCTTCATCATCACCATCTTGCACTACAAACCCTAACATCAACATAAAAAACAAAGAGGCGAGTCTGAGTTTTGGGGATTTCAGAAACCCCCAATCTTCAAGCGCTAGCCTCACCCTCCACTCATTGTCCATCGCCAATTTCAACCCTTTACTACAACCCTCCCTTAACCAAAACTACAACTACCTTCATCATCACCATCCTGCACTACAAACCCTAACATCAACATAAAAAACAAAGAGGCGAGTCTGAGTTTTGGGAATTTCAGATCGATTTTTGGGGTTTTAAATCACCCATGGCTTCTGACTTGATTAGACTCAAGCGGTGAAGGTTGATGGCGGTGGGGCTGGTGATGGCGGTGGTATCAAATGGCGATGACGCGGGTGGTTTTATAAATAAAAACTTTTATTTTTTATCTTAAAAGGAAATAGAAATTAGTAAAAAAATAGAAAACAAAATAAATATGTAAAATGGCAAAAATACCTCAGTTAACGTTAGTTTTTAACATGGTTAGAGAAGTGAATGGATCTGGCAATGGTTTTGAATCTCGATGGTCTAGTTTTGAACCTCGATAGTCCAACTGAGAAAAACAAAACTCTTTTGGGTGAAGTGGGAAGAGGCTCCATAGGGCTTTATAAATGATTGGGTAATCATTGCTTAATTATTGTTTTTTATTTAAATAACAAATTTAAATACTAAATAATATTTCATTAATTAAAAAAAATTACCAATACTAAAAAAACTAAAAATACTAAAAAATAGAAATACTAAAAAAATGTTACAAATACTAAAATAAAAATTACAAATACTAAAAAATAGAAATTACTACTCCTCGTCGTCGTCTTATTCTTCTTCTTCTTCTTCTTCATTTCCTCCTCCTCCTCCTCCTCCTTCTTCTTCATTGTTTTGAATCGGGCGAATCGCCCATTCTTCCTCGACCAAATCTGCCTTCAACGTGTTATGTATATCCTTGGAACACAATATTGTGCTGTTTAGTATTCTCTGCTCCATTGTTGCTTGTGTCCCTTGAACAACATCTTCCGGAAAATAGTTTTGACATATTACTTTTCCTTCGTCTTCAAGTATCAAGCATACATCACCATTCTAATTCTTTCTTTTTCCCACACACGACAAGGATTTCTAACAAAATGTCATCGTTGTTGAAGAACGCCAAAACACCTCTCAATGTCCTTTCTTGCGGACTCATGAAGTGTCTTAAAATATTGTATTTTTTGATCGATTGTTTGAGAAAACGTTTTGGCGAGCATTGAATACTCCGGATATGTACCATCTGTCAAGTAGTATCCATGCTCGTAGTAATTATTATTTGCATAAAACCCAACTTTAGGTATTGTTCCGCCAATGTAAGACTCCAACGAGACCAAAGAAGGCCGACCAAACCCACAGGTTTTGTGAGGGAACCGCTTGTAAAACCAACGTTGGTCCCTTTTGGTCACCGCGTGTATGTTAACCTCTTCATGCGGATGGACAACTATACCACCGCCATTGACGACAGTCTATACTACCAATCATGCGGGGTATGCCATGTTTTTGTAAATGCACTTCGTATAGTTATTGAAGGTCGTTCCATGTCGGGTTTCTTAAGTATCGTTTTCCATATAATTCGCATATACCTAAAAAAAAATTTAAAAAATTAAATATAAATATAAAATGTAACTGTTAATTATAATTATATATAAAATTGTAAATATACCGTAGGCGAAATATGCCAAGGTATCGCGTGTGGTTTTCTCCGCCATCTTCAAATACTCGTCATTGATATCGTATGTGTTCCCATAGGCGAGTACACGTAACGCGGAAGTGACCTTTTGAATTGGGGTGAATCCTAAACACCCTCTACCGTCGGTTTTTGCTTAAAGTAGTCATATGATGACTCTAAATCTTCAGTAATGCATAAAAATAGCCTTTTACTCATCCGAAATCTTCGTCTAAACATATCAGGGCCGTAAACCGGATCAGGATTGAAATAATTATTCATTAAACGCTCACTGGAGGATACACGGTCTCGTTGTATATATTCCCTAGTCAGTTTCTCCCGTGGGGGGGGGGGGGATTATTTATATGATGCATGGCGTTCGCTGCTAGCGTAACCGCACTCGTAACGACTTCTTCCTTCCACGTCGTCATCGTGAAAAAACCTTTGATAAGGATTGGTAAACGAGTCTTCTGAGGGAGGAGACGACATTGTAGTAATTTGTGAGTATATTTGTTTGTGTTTGAACGGTATGTGTTTGTGTTTAAATATTTGTGTGTATATTTGTGTAATATATATAAAGTGTTTGTGTATTTTTTATTCAATTGACCGTTACCAACGGTCATCTCCCAACGTTCATTTCTTGCAACACGCTCGCCATCACCATAACATTTCAAGCCATAAACCCTCCATGGCGCCGGGGGGGGGGGGGGTGTAACACCCCAACCGATGGCGGAAACATTGGGATGTCACATATTGATGATTGTTTCAGTAGCACATGGTATATATTGAAATTTTAAATAATTTATTGATAACATAAATATCCAAATGAAACGATGTCTAAAAATCTCCAAAATACATAACATCAAATAAAACAAATAACTTCAAATAACTTCATAGAATCCATCATGCATACTCTAAGCCTCAGCTTCATTGTTACCTGAAACATGTTAATTTTGAAAATATTTTTGGGTCAACAAAAGTTGATGAGAATTACATAGGTTTTGATAATTGAATAAAACTTGTACAATTCAAGTGTCATGGCAAGTATAGTCCATATGTGAAAACATACTATCAGGTAAATCGAGTGCATAATCAAACCTTGTGACTAGAATATTGTGGTCCATCCCATACGCTCATGGTTCACTCGATTATGTTATGAATTCGATAACAATCACCCACGCTACCTTTGTAGGAGGTACACGTATCCGGGTGGGATTGTCAGTCCAATAGATCTATCATTGTATACCGTTGGCTGATCAATGTTAATGATTATGTTAGAATATTGTGCTTACCCTAGTCATGTTTAAGACATAATGCAACATAGAATAACACATAGACACTTATGATCAGTGTTTTGAAACCCGGACCGGACCGGCCGGTCGAACCGGTCGGACCGGTATCCGGGACCTAGGCCGGTCCGGGTCAAGCTATCGGACCGTGGATGCAGTGAACCGGAAGTTGGACCGGTGAATCGGCGGTCGGACCGTAAAACCGGCTGGTCGGACCGTGTTAGGGGGTTGAACCGGTTCTGGAAAGATATCAAATATTGACAGCAGAGGAGGAGTTGCAGGTTACCAGAACTAGAGGTTACCGACCGAATTTTCGATTAAGGGTGAACTGCACCGTAGTCTTCTTTATAGTTGGACCCTCAAAACTTTGTTGTTACAGTAGATAAGCTGAAAATAGGAGAATGGAAGCAACATGGTCGGAAGGAAACTCTGGTAGTGGTGGATGGTGAACCAAGTGATTACCGGATGAAAAAAAAAAGAATACCAAAGAAGAAGAAACTAGTGAGATAAGTAGATGACAGGATGTTGGATGTGTTGGTTTTCAAAGTCACTAAACTAAAAAGACAAAGAACTATTATTTAAATTTACTTTACTTGACAGAGGGCTACAAGTCTAGGGTGATGTAGATGTTTCAGTAAAAGAATTTTTTTTTTATTATCGATTTATAGAGTAATCTTGTAAAATTAACTAGTTATCTTGTGTAACTTTATAATAATATAATATTAGTTTTTATTCTTTTATAAATAGTGTTACATGTTTTTATCAATTATTGATGGTTTAAAGATAAAGTGGTTCTTAAAATAATTAATGTTATCTATATGACGTTATCCGGTTCTTAAATCCGGTTCGACCGGTTGAACCGGTCCAACCAATGAACCGGTAAGACGGCCGGTTTGATGTCCGGTCTGGTTTTAAAAACATTGCTTATGATTGAATTGTAGATAGAATGTTGTAACATGTTTCACCCCAAAATAGTGAAATAGAAAAGGGGCTATGTAAACTCACCTTAGCGTTAAAATGGAGACCCTTGTTATATAAGTAAATGTGACTCGTTTGTATCCAAATATCACCCTATTTCAAGGTAATAAACAAGTGTTGGGGAAAACTTAATAAGTCTAAGTTTTCTAGTCTAAAATGTGCTAGGGTTCATAATTTGGGGATTAATAATTGATTTATGATTAAATTTGAAAAAATAAAGAAATAATTAATGAAAATGTTTTTTTACCAATATTATCTAAAAGTAATTGAATTATAATGTAATAAATGTGAAAATAATGTTTATAAAATATAGACTTAATATTTAATAATTATAAATTTCGAATCCAAAAATTTATATTTCTGATCTAAATGATCAATAAAAATTTATGTGAAATTTTGATGTAAAAATAATGAAAAATGAATTTATTATGATTTATTTATGATTAAAATAACAAAAATCGATTAAAAATATTAAATAAATGATTTTCCAGAAATAAAATTTATTCCAGAAATGTTTATTGATTTATAAACTTAGAACAATTTTTGTGGAATTTTATAAAGTTGTTTTGATATTTCTATAGAATTTTATAATTATAATTGAATAAATTTGTAATATTTATTATATATAATAAATAAAAGATTTTTGAAAAACTAAAAATTGTATGATAAACTTTTCTATTAGAACATCATAAACTAATTTTTGTAGAATTTATAAAGCAATTTTAGTATTTTAAAACTATTTTTAAAAATAATAATAAATATATAAGTATAAAGAGTTTTAAAAAAAAGGTTTGCATATGCTAGGGATCGAACCCGGGCCACTGGCCGGTTCGATGTTTATATCACAAGCCTAGACCATCTGGTCTAGACCCTGAGAACGATTAATCTAGATTTGAATTAATTATATAGTCTTACTGATCTGTTTCAATAATTGGTTTTTAAAAAGGAACAGCGTGTGGGACTCGAACCCGGGCCTTCGGCCGGTTCGTGTCTTAGCGTAAAGAAGCCATACCAACTGATCTACTGATCGGTTGGTGATAGATGTTGTTTTGTTTAAAATATATAACGATGTCTGCAGATGGTTTATCCCAAATTATAATTGCATGAACCCTAGGATTTCTAATAATCAAAACGAACGAGCAATAACCCGATTATTCATGGGGTTATTGCTGTTATGGTGCCGATAAACAAAACCAAACAAAAAAATTAGACTTACAAACTGTTTTTGATGATGAATTTGCCCGGTCAACCGTATAGTCAAACACGAACAATTGGAGATTAAAATGAGATTTTTAGAAGAAATTGAGACTGTGGATAGAATTATCGGCGAGTATAGGCTGTGAATGAGGGCTCAATTTATAGTGCAACACACGTGTGATCGAATTGGTAAGGTTTGACTCGTGTTCAAGGCAATAACGCGTAATTGGCTATGATATGGTATGTTTTAATGACAATTAAGTGTGTAGAATACGCGTGTTAGTCTGTCAATCAGTAATCTTGCCATAATAGAGAACAAGAGACGCGGATTTGTGCATGAATTTGGAAGTTTGAATCGCAGTTGACTTTTTCCAAGTCAACTGTAATGAACATGGAAGGGTTTAAATGTAATTGGGTTAGGATATGTTCACAAGGAGATGGGTAGCTCAGTTGGTTGAGTAGTGTGGTGTGTGGGAACCGGTTTGGGCGCGGGTCGAACCCTGACCTAAACAATTATTTTTTTACAATTATTACACCATTAAATAGATAATATATGGTTATAGTGTGGTACTAGGAGTCCAAAAGTGTCACGTAATATTTTTTAAAAGGTACAATAATGATAAAAATGCGACGTTTTATTAATAAATGTCACAACGTACATAGAAATAAATACGAAATGTTACAGTCTCCCCTACTTTTAGGAACTTCGTCCCGAAGTTGGAGTTGGAGAGTCTGGTGGGAAAAGGTGTGGGTACTTAGACTTCATCTGGTCCTTGCGTTCCCAAGTGAACTCCGGACCTCGTTTAGATTCCCAACGAACCTTAACGATCGGAATGCGACTGCGCTTGAGTTTCTTGACTCCAGTATCCACGATCTCGACAGGTTTCTCGACAATGTGTATAGTTTCATCGATCTGCACATCTTCAAGAGGGACATGGAGGTTCTCATCTACTAAGCACTTCTTGAGATTCGAAACGTGAAAAGTTGGGTGAACATTGCTTAACTTAGGTGGAAGATCAAGTTTGTAAGCCACTTTTCCAATCCTGTCAAGCACTTTGAATGGGCCTACTTATCGAGGAGCTAGTTTTCCCTTTCTACCGAAGCGAATTACTCCCTTCCAAGGAGATACCTTAAGAAGTACAAGGTCCCCGACTTGAAATTCCAAGGGCTTTCGACGTTTATCAGCATAGCTCTTCTGTCGACTTCTAGCCTTGAGAAAATTATCCTGAATGAGTTGGATTTTATCTGTGGTTTCCTGGATCAGTTCAGGTCCAGTGATCTGGGTTTCACGAACCTCAATCCAACAGACAGGTGAACGACACTTACGACCACAGAGTGCCTCAAAAGGAGCCATGTTAATGCTGGCGTGTAACTGTTGTTGTATGAAAACTCAACCAAGGGAAGATGAGAATCCCATGCGCCACCAAAATCGATGACACATGCCCTGAGCATATCCTCAAGTGTCTGGATGGTCCGTTTGGTCTGACCATCTGTTTGAGGGTGATAAGCAGTACTCAGGTTTAGCTTGGTACCCAAAGCGTCTTGTAATGAATCCCAAAAGTGAGAGGTGAAACGACCATCACGATCAGAGATAATGTCCAAAGGTATACCATGGCGACATACAATTTCACTCACGTACATCTTCGCTAACCTTTCCACAGAATATTTCTCACAAATTGGTAAGAAATGGGCTGACTTGGTTAAATGGTCAACGATTACCCAAATGCTGTCAAAACCTTTGGGTGTACGAGGGAGTTTAGTGATGAAGTCCATTGCTATGCTCTCCCATTTCCACACAGGAATTTTTGGTTGTTCAAGCATACCAGATGGTCGTTGATGTTCAGCCTTGACCTTTGAACAAGTTAGGCATTTTGCAACGAAACGAGCGATATCTTTCTTCATACCAGGCCACCAATACGAATAATGAAGATCTTGGTACATCTTGTCAGCTCCAGGATGAATAGAATAACGAGACTTATGAGCCTCGTTCATAAGGAAAGCATGAAGATCATCATGGTCAAGAATCCAAAGTCGATTGAGAAAATAAAGTAGACCATCAGGTTTGGTTTCAAGTTAAGTCTCAGCACCACAAAACATTTCCTCGTACATGTTACCTTGGATGTGTAACACCCCAACCGATGGCGGAAACATCGGGATGTTACGTATTAATGATTGTTCAGTAGCTCATGGTGAATAATAAATTTCATTAAATGATTTAAATAAATTACATACAATTGTTCCACAAGAATTTGTACATCAAAATGAATAATACTATGTACACATCTTCAAGCATTAACTCAAATCTTCAAACAAGTGGAACCTGAAACATGTTAAGTTTGAAAATATTTTGGGTCAACAAAAGTTGGTGAGGATACATAGGTTTTCGAATATAATTGATATCAATAGTTTGTTGATGGAATGGGTGTGGAATGGAAGTTTAAGTGTTTAAATGTTAAATCTTATGTGTTTTTATGTGTTAACATGCGTGGAATTGAGTAACGATGAGAAATTAATGTTTTGTAGGTTAAATACGAAGATTGGACGTGTGCTGGAGAAAATAAATGGATTGGATTTGAAGATTATAATGGATGGCATGATAAAGGGTTGAAAGACGAAGACGTGGCCGAAAACGGTGAAGAAAATGGAGTTAAAATGCAAAAGTTATGACAAAAACAAGTTTTGGATAGAAAGCTGTGAGAGTAGGCTACGCTGGGGAAGTAGCCTACGCTGGTCCTGTTACGGGATTTCTTCAAAAAGTCACGAAAATTAGGTTTTTAGGAACTCTCATTCATTCTACTCAAGGGAGGCGATTCTAGGTGATTAAGGGAGCAATCTTTAGGCTTTTTCCACCATTCCAAAGCTTCTAATTCATCCATAATCATCAAACATGCAATTCCTAACCAAGATTGAAGATCAAATCAAGAACATGAGTGGCTAATCTTTTTGTGGTTTCCTCCGGGTGGAGGATTCTTGTAAGTGGATAATTGTTTTTAGTTTTTCTTTGTATTTGAGATTAGCAATCTAAGCATTCGATGCTTTTTGCTTAGTGATTTATTAGTTTGATTGTAAATGGTTGTTTTTTATCTAAAACCTAGTTTTGATTCTTTCAATTCCCGAGAGTTCTAGTAATTGGGATATATTAGATAGGGATTGGGTTTGGTAATCTTCAATTGGTAATCGTGTGATAACCTTTCGTTGTTTTGCAATCAAAGTACTTAGTCCTCGTTTATCACAATCAACTAATTAATTATCTTAATCATGTCTATGTGATTTTCTCAATAAAAACTAATTACTTGAAGCCACTTTGAATCCAAAACCTGGAGGAATCATCTTTTCTCCAATTGTTTACATCTTAAGTTTTATTTTGTTTTCACAATCACTCTCAAACAACCGAATTTTACTTTTCTTGCAACTAGTTAATTAGTCATAAATTAAGTAAACCAAACACTTTCCACAGTACTCCTCGTGGTTCGACACCTGACTTACCCTGTCTAATAAGGTAATAAGGAACTGATTTTAATCTTATTTTTGACTGACCCTTCGACATCGGTCAAATTTTGGCGCCGTTGCCAGGGAGTTGTGCGCAAAGTGTTATTTTTCTTAGTTTAATTAAAAATTCCAAAAAAAAAATAATAAAAAAAAATCCAAAAATATTTATTTCTGTTTGTTTAGTTTATTGTTCAGGTTTACGCTCGGTTTTCTTGTTTGTTTTGTGCAGGTAACTCTTTAGTTGCATGCATCATACAAGACACTCAGGGAAGTCATCTCCGCTAGTATTCGATCCAGAGGTTGAGAAAACAGCTCGGCAGAACCAAGTACTTCATAGAGAGAAAAAAAGTCTTGCATTCGCCAGTTTCACAGTTCAAATCTATGGAGAACATTGACTTAACCACTGAACCAATGTCCCAACCACAGTTTTCACCCTCTCAGAACCATCCATCACCCAATACCTTTGCCACTTCTGAACCACCACCACAATCCAGTACCCAATCATCACAAATTCCACCATTCTCGAATTTTGATAATCTTCCACCATCACATTCACAATCATCATCTTTACCACAACCAACCACAACCCACACTTCTCCAATAACTTCTCTCCCGAACTTTGAGAGACTTAACCCACAACAAGGCCAATTTTCAGCACAAGACCCAACTTTCACCCAAAAACCTGTGACCAGTCACTCTTCACCGTATGTGAGAGTGATTTCTGATGATAACACCCCGAACCAAACTGATACACAATTTCCACAAACTTCTACAACCCAACATCCATCATTTCAACCACCGTCATTTAGCTTCAGTCAAAGGACTAACCAAGGTAATTATGAGTGCGATGATGGGGACTTAGATGGGGATGAAGGAGATCAAGGGCCATATCAGCTGGCAAGGCCACATAATTTAAATGGTCAAGGGTACCCACAATTCTTTCAAGCCAATCAAGGTAATCAAGGGTATCAAGCGTTCCCAGAAGCCCTAGTTCACCCTGCACCTCGACAGCAACAAGCGGTGAACAGGCCTTTGAGACCTAACCCAAGGAATGCAATGCCTCCGGCTAATAATCAAGCAGGCATTCCTTTGAGGTTTGAGAGAGGCCCAGTGAGAGGGATTGAGAGCCATTTCCGACCTGCCATTGTTCATAACCCATCAGCAATAGTCATTCCACAACTGCATGGCAGGTCGTTTGAAGTGAGATCACAGGCAATTCAAAGTTTGCCTAAATATCATGGGTTAGTGACTGAGGAGCCATATATGCATCTTGGGGCTTATGATGCGAGGTGCAACACAATTGGGGGACAAGGGTTTACACAAGATGAGGTGAAGCTGGTACTGTTCCAATTTACTCTAGAGGATAAAGCACAACAATGGTTCCAATCATTACCTTCAGCCTCTATCCGCACTTGGTTAGAAATGCAACAACAATTCCTTGATGAGTTCTACACAAGTCAGCGAACCAATGATGCAAGGAAGAACATCAGGAATTTCTCTCAACAGCCCGGTGAGTTATTTCACAAAGCACTCACCCGATTCAAGATGATGATCAATAATTGCCCACATCATGACATCCAACTGTGGGAGTTGATTAACTCCTTTTATGAGGGACTACACTATGAGGACCAAGGTGCGTTAGATTCTATTTCGAATGGTACATTTGGCACTAATGATGAACAGGTTGACTAGGAATACCTCGAGAGGAGAGCTGAGACAACAAAGAGGAAGGCATAATCTTCGAGAAGGTCAAGGCAAGCAACAGTAAAAGCTGCAAGTGGGGGTAGTACAGGTGATGCTGAAAGGATAGCTAGGTTAGAATATCAGATAGCTAACTTAGGAGTGAGTGGTCAACCCATGTGTGGGCATTGTGGGGATGTAGGGCACATTGCTGATAGTTGTCCTAGCATAGTGGGTGAGATGGAAGAGGTGAATCAGGTTCAGGGGGGGAATAGGAATTGGTCAAACATGAATTCAAACACCCATCACCCAGGTCTTAGGAACCACCCAAACTTTAGTTATGGGAACCCCAATAACCAAAGCAAACCAGGATTTCAGAGTAGTGGACAACGTAGTAACCAACAACCTTATGCCCCTAGATATCCAAACAATCAAAGCAATTACCAAACAGGTAGTGGTAGTGGGGGTTACCAAAAGGGTGGTTAGTCTTCTGAGACAGCAGGTGGCGGGTTGAGTGAGGTGATGACCATGTTGAAGTCTATTCAGCAGGATATACAGGCCATCAAGCAAAAGGATGAGGTACGTGATAAAACCATTCATTCTTTGACTACGCAGGTTGGACAGCTTGCAGGGGATGTAGCAGAGCTTAAGAAGAGCAATGGGAAACTTCCAAGTGATACGAAGATTAACCCATCGCATCAAAGTTCAGGATCAAGGAACATAAAGAATGATCATGCATGTCAGGTAATTACTCTTCGTAATGGTAAGAAATATGATAATAAGGTTTTTTCTCCATCAACCTTTGTTGAAGGTGTGGTGGAGGATGTAGATGAGAATGATGAGAGTGAGGATGAGTCGGAACCTAAACCTGTTAAAACAACTAAAAAAGTAACTTTTCAAAACCCAAATGATAAGTCTTCCTCAAAAGACACCGCTTTAACTCAAGAGGTGGAAGTGGAACCGACACCGGTCCCGTTTCCATCCGCTTTATTGAATCCATCTAAAAAGGCGGTAATTCACAAAAGAGGACCTCAACAAGAGGAAATTTGGGAGATATTTAAACAGGTAAAAATTAATCTTCCATTAATTGATGCTATCAAACAGGTTCCGGCTTATGCCAAGTATTTGAAGGATATGTGCACCCAGAAACGGCACAACAAGTTCCCTAAGAAACTAAATTTAAGTGAGAAAGTCAATGTCGTTTTGACTGGGGCCCTTCCACCAAAACTCCAAGACCCGGGAACGCCTTTAATACCCATTCAAGTGGGTGATTTTAAAATGACCGAGGCATTATTGGATCTTGGAGCTAGTGTGAGCATCCTCCCGGGAAGCTTGTACGACCAATATGATTTTGGTCCACTGCGTCAGGCTGACACCACTGTAGTGTTAGCCGACTTGACCCTTAAGCTTCCTAGAGGGATTGTTAGGGATGTGATAGTAAAGGTGGAGGAGTTTTACTATCCGGTGGATTTTCTGGTTCTTGATTATGTGTCATCAGATAAGATTAAACAACCTAATGTGATTTTGGGTCGACCCTTCTTAGCCACAGCACATGCATTGATCGACTGTCGTTTTGGTACAGTTGATATGACATTTGGCAATAGAAAGGTCCGCCTTAATGTTTTTCCAAGTGGGACTAATTCTCTGGTCAGTGATGAATGCTTCATGGCAGACATCATTGACGGGTGCCACCCTCACCTGGAGGGTGAATCAACAGAGACGTGTTTTTTCTGTGACAGGTTCGAGCAGGAGCATGATCAAGATTTAAATGAAGAGATGAGGAAATTCGAGGTAATGGCAGTGCAAGGTGGTAGACCTCCATGGACACATCATGTGGAGAGTTTACCGACAGAAATTTCATCTGGATCGAAACCATCACTTGAGAGTCCACCAAAAGTGGAACTGAAGGAGTTGCCAAAGCATTTGAAATATGCATTTTTGGGGGATGATCAGACTCTTCCGGTCATCATTGCAGCCAACTTGGAAGAAAAGCAAGAGGAAGCACTACTGAAGGTGCTGATGGATCACAAAGCAGCCATTGGATGGACAATTGCATATTTAAAAGGTATTAGTCCATCTATTGTTATGCATAAAATTATAACTGATGCAGATGCCAAACCCGCACGGGATACACAAAGGAGATTGAATCCCAACATGCGTGAGGTTGTGAAAAAGGAGGTACTCAAGTGGTTGGATGCAGGGATCATCTATCCCATTTCAGATAGTGTATGGGTGAGTCCAACACAAACAGTTCCTAAGAAAGCAGGCATCCAGGTAGTTACAAGTGAAAATGGTGAACAAATTGCCACCCGACCGGTAACCGGGTGACGCGTTTGTATAGATTACAGGAAACTTAATGCTGCCACATCAAAGGATCACTTTCCTTTGCCTTTCATTGACCAGATTGTTGAAAAATTATCAGGTCAGAAGTTTTACTGCTTTCTAGATGGTTACTCAGGTTACAATCAAATCTCCATTCATCCTGATGACCAGGAAAAGACCACATTCACATGCCCATATGGTACCTTCGCATTTAGGCGAATGCCATTTGGGCTGTGCAATGCCCCGGCCACCTTTCAAAGGTGTATGATGAGTATCTTTTCAGATATGGTCGGGGATTCTCTTGAAATCTTCATGGACGACTTTTCAGTTTTTGGGCCGTCATTTGAGTCATGTTTAAATGAACTAACTAAGGTTTTGAAACGTTGTGTGGAAACTAATCTGATTTTAAGTTGGGAGAAGAGCCATTTTATGGTTCAGGAGGGCATTGTTTTAGGACATGTAGTGTCGAGTAGGGGAATTGAGGTTGACAGGGCTAAAATTAAAGTAATTTCAACATTACCCCCTACCAATGTCAAGGGCGTCCGTTCCTTTTTAGGACACGCTGGATTTTATCGCAGGTTTATTAAGGGATTTAGTGTCATCACAAAACCTTTATGTAATTTGCTTTTGAAAGATGTTCCTTTTGAGTTTAATGAAGAATGTTTAAAATCTTTTAATGTGTTAAAGGAACAATTGGTACAGGCACCGATTTTGCAATCACCGGATTGGACACGTCCTTTTGAAATTATGTGTGATGCAAGTGATTATGCAATCGGGGCCGTGTTGGGTCAAAGAGTAGATAAGAAACCAGTAGTTATCTACTATGCAAGCAAAACCCTCTCTGATGCCCAGTTGAATTATACAACTACAGAGAAGGAGTTGCTTGCTGTTGTCTATGCTTTAGACAAATTTCGATCATATATCTGGGGTAGTAAAGTAATTGTTTACTCTGATCACACTGCAGTTAGGTATTTGATGGAGAAGAAGGATGCTAAACCGAGGTTGATTCGGTGGATCTTATTACTGCAAGAGTTTGATTTGGAAATCAGAGACAAGAAAGGGTGTGAAAATGTGGTGGCAGATCATTTGTCGAGGATTCTTTTAGAGGAAGGAGATACTGCACCTGAAATTAATGAACAATTCCCAGATGAATATTTGATGTCTGTTACCACGGGACCCTGGTACGCAAATTTTGCTAACTATTTGGCTTCAGGTACTATACCCGAGACATGGAACAAAAGGAGGAGACAACAGTTCATCTCCCAAGCTAAGCAATATATATGGGATGAACCGGACTTGTACAAAATTGGTGCTGATCAGGTTATTAGAAGATGCATTCCAGAGGTAGAGGCGTTGGAGGTGTTGAAGCATGCCCACTCATCAGCGTGTGGAGGCCATTTTAGTGGCCAAAAGACGGGTCACCGAGTCTTATCTTGTGGTTTTTATTGGCCAACTTTGTTTAAAGATGCCTTTGAATATGCTAAAAACTGTGTGAACTGTCAGAAAATGGGTGGGATTTCAAAAAGAAATGAGATGCCCATGCAACCAATTCTCATTGTCGACATCTTTGATGTATGGGGGATTGATTTTATGGGCCCATTTCCAAATTCCTATGGGAATTTGTATATTTTGGTGGCGGTTGATTATGTTTCCAAATGGGTTGAAGCAGTCGCCACCAAATACAATGATCATGCTGTCGTGTGTAAGTTTGTATTAACAAACATTTTTTCTAGATTTGGAATCCCCCGAGTGATCATAAGTGATGGAGGATCCCACTTTAAGAACTTTCATTTTGCCAAATTTCTTAAGCGATACGGCGTGGATCATAGAGTAGCAACACCATATCACCCACAGACAAGTGGGCAAGTTGAAGTGTCCAATAAGCAAATCAAAGAGATTTTACAGAAAACTGTGCGACCTGACCGCAAGGATTGGTCCACCAAGTTGGATGACGCCTTGTGGGCATATCGCACTGCATTTAAAACACCTATTGGCACTACACCTTATAGATTGGTGTACGGTAAGGGTTGTCATTTACCAATGGAGTTAGCACACCGTGCACTATGGGCTGTTAAACAGGTTAACATGGATTACACTGATGCAGGTGCCCATAGGAAACTGAAATTGTGTGAGCTTGAGGAATTACGTGATGAAGCGTATGATTGTGCATCCGCGTACAAGGACAAGATGAAGGCAGTGCATGATGCAAAGCTGAGGAAGAAGGTCTTTGAAGTTGGACAAAAGGTACGGTTATTTAACTCGCGTCTTAAATTGTTTCCAGGAAAATTAAAAAGTAATGGCTGGGACCGTTTGTCATTACGCGAGTGGGACAATTCGGTGATGTGGAAATTGAGGATTTACATGATCAAAAAAGACAAGTTGTGAATGGGTATCGGTTAAAACCATATCTAGATGGTAACGATATAAACGTGAAGTCATTTGAGAAGGTGAGTTTCATTGCGAGCTCACCGGATGATCTGACCGTCTGAGGGTCACTAAAAGTCTGGCTGAAGACTAAAACTTAGCGCTCCCGGGAGGCAACCCGAGGTTTGTTTTTGTTATTATTATTATTATTTTTTTTCTTTTATTGGTCGGTTGTTAGCACGTGCAGCTCCTATTCGATGAGTTATGGAAGTACACCCATAGCAACACGCAAGTGTGGGGAAGTTCAAACCGCCCAGGTAGGTTCCTAAATCAAGTTCGAGTGTTGAGGACAACACTATTTTTTTAAGGGGGGTTGAGTGGGTGAGTAAAAAAATTAAGAGTGCACGTCTTACTTCGTATTATTTTATAAAAAAAAAAGAAAGAAAAAAAAAAGAAAAAAAAAATCACATACGTGATGTAGAAAAAATAAGAAGTAAAAAAAAAATGAAACATACTTTTAGTGATTTTTTTTATTGTTTTATTAAAAAAAAAAAAGGAAAAGTGTCATGATTATGAGTAGCCTATGGAACCTATCAGCTCACTAAAATTGCAACCACTTGGAGTAATCTACTTGAATGGTATAAGCTACTCTTAAAAATAAAGGAAAACAGCGAAAGTTTGTAGAGTAAGCTACTGGAGGTGAGTAGCCTACTTTGATATCATGGTTTTCTTTGACTTGGGTGTTGACCCGTATCATATGTTTTAAACCGGTTCGGATTCGATTTTATCACAGATAAACCTGAGTTCAAATCTTTGTGTCAACAAAATAAAAAAAAAACGAACAAACAAACAAATCATCTACATCCATGATTATCATCTTCTTCCTTAAGAACCCTAAACCTCCATAACCACCCAAATCTTCATCTCCCTTAATTCTCAACCAAATCGTACGTTCTTATAGTCTAACTTGCTTAATTTTTCGAGAGGAACAAAACCTTAGCATTAGTTTCTCAAGATTCCATCTCGTTTTTGAGAAATCAGAAGAGATCGTGACGAACCCTAACTTTCTAAAATTGGGGGTTTTCACTTGGAGGCGCAATAGAGTGAAATTAAAGCCTAACCAAGTAATTTTAAGCAACAAAGGTATGTTTTTCATCCATATTCTTTTGAGAATAGTGTGTGAAGGTTATCTAATGTTGGATACGTATACCTTAAAGCTTATAATTCTAAATGTAGATTGAATCTAGCATGTTTTTAGTTGAGGTTTATGATAAAATTTAGACTGTGATGCTAGATTTTGATTTGTTTGTTGGACAAGGTTGTGTCATGGCTACTAGTTTGTGTAGATTGGCTGTTGAACATCATAAGAACGTTTTGAAAAATGGCAACTTATAAAAGTTTTAAAGTCTTGTTTCAATGATTCGTGGGCAATTTTTATGTGATAAATTCCAACAAGCCATGTGGCCATAGTGTTAAACAAGTGTGGGGAAGCCATTGAAGTACACATTTGTTGAGTGGTGAGATTGTGAACTGACTTAAATCGCTTTGATTGCTTGATGTGTGTGTGCGCAGGATGGCTAAAACGAAGGAAGTGGGAAAAAAGAACAAACGCAGATCTGTGGCTAATTCCTCAGCACCAGAACAACGTCAACGTGCATGTAAGCAAAGGAAATTAGCATTGAGGGATGAACCTGAAGATGAAGATGTGAGTTATGAAGAAGAAGAGTTGCATCCAGCTCAAGTTAAAAGGCAACAAATGGAGAAAGAGGCATACGAGAAAGGTGTCATTCCTAAAATAGTTGAATGGAAGAGTGGTCCATTATCACGGTTTTCCGAGGAGTTGCAACCAAAGCTGTATAATGATAAGTTGGCGGGAATCGGTACTCTTCGGAATGCGTTCCTCACTGAGAGAGATAACTGACTCTGAATTTAGACCGTTTGGAATTATAGGAAAGTTTGAGGCGCTTGGATGGGAAGCGGCACTTAAATGTTATGACAATGAAACAAAATTCATGTACATGAAGCCTGTTCAAAAATGGATGGCAACACTAACACCAAACTGGGCCAAGAAGAAGACAGATATAAGTTTCACGGGAATAGTGAGGGATGTTAAGGTAACAATGTCATTCAAAACCTTGAGGAAAATTTCTAAGTTTGATTCAAGACCAAGTGGTGAATACATCTATCCGGAATTGGATGAACTGTATAAGCAGCCGGATAAGAATCCAAGGTGGAATGACATGATTGTGGAGTTATTTGAGCCTGGGAAGGGGCATAAGCTTTTGAGAGATAATTTGAAGCTACCAGTCAGGTTGATGTTGATGTTTGTAATTCAGAATATCATGCCAAGGAGGAGTGATCGGATGAAGGTTCGAAAATGGGAGATTCCAATTCTCTACTCGTTAATGACCGGGCACCCTAAGGTATCTTTTATGTACTTAGTAATGATGAACATTTGGGATGCTAGAAATCAGGTTGATAAAAAGATCATTCCTCATTGTCGGTTAATCACCGCCTTGCTTAAAATGCATGGGGTTCTTAAGTTTTATGATAAAGAATCAAAAAGGGACATTTCCCCATTTACTTTAGCGAATTTGAGAAAGTTGGATTGGATATTTTATAGTTCCGAGAGGTATTTAAAGTTGAAACAAAAGAATACCGGGAGGAAATTGAGGGCATTGAAGCCCGATGCACGAGAGTTGGAGTTGGGTGAGCCAGATGAGAATTTTAGTGATGACAGTGTGGTTCATACCGGTGGCGATAGTGGTGAGGCGGAAGATGAAGATGAGGTCGAAATGGGAGTTCATATGGCTTCAGGTTCAGGTATGCATTATGCTAATTGGGATGCAAGAATGTTTGCTAAAGTTAGAGAGATGAGACCTATTGGGTACAACGATTGGCCAAATTTTGCTCAAGCTTTGTATGACCAACAGAATTATCATAATGAGCAACAACAAGCAGCAAATCAGACATTTTATGCTCGTCAGGAGCATTGGAATAAAGTTCATGCTTACAATGCTCAGAGGGAAATTAATCAAAGGTTTTTGGATGATCAGCGCAGACAAATGCACCAGGCTTATATTAATGGCAAACAGGTAGAGGTGGTGAAACATCCACCAGTTGTTGACTATTCTATTCTACCAGCATATGATGGTAGTATTCACTACCCAGTGCCAAGTGTGTAAAATCTCACGTTTTGATTTTAAAAACCTACACATTGGGGACAATGTATCGTAAGTGTGGGGATGAGGGGAAATTTTTGAAAAATAAATTTTTCTTGTCTTCGGGCGGTCTAATCGGACATGAGAGCGGCTTATTCAGTACATTCCCAATTCGTTGTTTGCTTGTGAGTAAGGGTCCTTAGTCATGGTCTAATTCATAGAGAAGTAATATGAACCGTTTTCAGCAAGTATTTTTAGGGAAAATATTTAGAGTTGCCTGACTAGGAGTAACAAGCTATTGGTAATAAATGCATGCACACATCGGTAACTCATTCCCAATTTTGGTGAGATTTTGAGCCTACTAGAGTTGTTAGAGTGATTTATACATAAATATATTCATTTGTTGAGAGTAGGCCAGTTGTTTCTCTGTTTTAGAACTTGTGTGATTTGATACATGCTAAGACTGTGGACTGGACGTCTATGCACATAGATGATAAAGGCAATTTAGAATCCCTATTTTATTTTGCACCAGTTATTTTCCTATGTGTTGACCTATTTACCCAAGATATTACCCTTAGTAGCCAACTTTGAGCCTTATACCCTTTCATTTGTTAAACCTACATATTCACCCAATTGACCCATTAACTTTGATGAATTGTTTATGACATCCAAAGTGTGAAGTTAGTAAAACAAAAAAACAAAACAAAAAAACAAAAAAAAAAGAAAAAAGAAAAAAAAATGAGAAAAGAGAAAAAAAGAAAAGAAGAAGTATGTTTGCTATGGGTAGAATATGACCCCAAGTGTTAATTGTTTATTAGTTTTGTTGAATAAGGATTCTCAATCAATTTGTTTCACCATTTTTTTTGTTGAGCCATTTTTTTAGCCAAATATTTCCTACCCTGCCCTTAGCCCAAAACCTGTAAGTCCTTTAGATATGTGCATTGTCTATGTGATATAGTGGAGGTGTGATTGTCATACAAGCTTATGTTAACAGAGTCTCATGTTTGGTTTTTGAGTGACTAATACTAGCGCATTACATGCTAGTCCAGATATAAACTGAGTGGAGTGAAACATTGTGAGGGGTGTGTAGCATGAGAATAAAAACCGGAAGCATGTTAGTTTTGGTTGGGCAATTTCTGTGTTTTAAATGAGAATCAACGTGAACTTGCTGAATTAACACATCTAATGCTAATCTGTGACTGGGGTATGACTTTGGACCCTAGCTAATGCATGGCAGGGACGATTGAGGTGTTTGTTTTTGTCCGTTATAGTGTTTCGAACGGATTTGCTTGAGGACAAGCAAAGGTAAAGTGTGGGGATGTAATGGAATGGGTGTGGAATGGAAGTTTAAGTGTTTAAATGTTAAATCTTATGTGTTTTTATGTGTTAACATGCGTGGAATTGAGTAACTATGAGAAATTAATGTTTTGTAGGTTAAATACGAAGATTGGACGTGTGCTGGAGAAAATAAATGGATTGGATTTGAAGATTATAATGGATGGCATGATAAAGGGTTGAAAGACGAAGACGTGGCCGAAAACGGTGAAGAAAATGGAGTTAAAATGCAAAAGTTATGACAAAAACAAGTTTTGGATAGAAAGCTGTGAGAGTAGGCTACGCTGGGGAAGTAGCCTACGCTGGTCCTGTTACGGGATTTCTTCAAAAAGTCACTAAAATTAGGTTTTTAGGAACTCTCATTCATTCTACTCAAGGGAGGCGATTCTAGGTGATTAAGGGAGCAATCTTTAGGCTTTTTCCACCATTCCAAAGCTTCTAATTCATCCATAATCATCAAACATGCAATTCCTAACCAAGATTGAAGATCAAATCAAGAACATGAGTGGCTAATCTTTTTGTGGTTTCCTCCGGGTGGAGGATTCTTGTAAGTGGATAATTGTTTTTAGTTTTTCTTTGTATTTGAGATTAGCAATCTAAGCATTCGATGCTTTTTGCTTAGTGATTTATTAGTTTGATTGTAAATGGTTGTTTTTTTATCTAAAACCTAGTTTTGATTCTTTCAATTCCCGAGAGTTCTAGTAATTGGGATATGTTAGATAGGGATTGGGTTTGGTAATCTTCAATTGGTAATCGTGTGATAACCTTTCGTTGTTTTGCAATCAAAGTACTTAGTCCTCGTTTATCACAATCAACTAATTAATTATCTTAATCATGTCTATGTGATTTTCTCAATAAAAACTAATTACTTGAAGCCACTTTGAATCCAAAACCTGGAGGAATCATCTTTTCTCCAATTGTTTACATCTTAAGTTTTATTTTGTTTTCACAATCACTCTCAAACAACCGAATTTTACTTTTCTTGCAACTAGTTAATTAGTCATAAATTAAGTAAACCAAACACTTTCCACAGTACTCCTCGTGGTTCGACACCTGACTTACCCTGTCTAATAAGGTAATAAGGAACTGATTTTAATCTTATTTTTGACTGACCCTTCGACATCGGTCACCTGATAGAGTTGTATGTGGTCTAGTGAAGTGATGGAATGGGTGTGGAATGGAAGTTTAAGTGTTTAAATGTTAAATCTTATGTGTTTTTATGTGTTAACATGCGTGGAATTGAGTAACTATGAGAAATTAATGTTTTGTAGGTTAAATACGAAGATTGGACGTGTGATGGAGAAAATAAATGGATTGGATTTGAAGATTATATTGGATGGCATGATAAAGGGTTGAAAGACGAAGACGTGGCCGAAAACGGTGAAGAAAATGGAGTTAAAATGCAAAAGTTATGACAAAAACAAGTTTTGGATAGAAAGCTGTGAGAGTAGGCTACGCTGGGGAAGTAGCCTACGCTGGTCCTGTTACGGGATTTCTTCAAAAAGACACGAAAATTAGGTTTTTAGGAACTCTCATTCATTCTACTCAAGGGAGGCGATTCTAGGTGATTAAGGGAGCAATCTTTAGGCTTTTTCCACCATTCCAAAGCTTCTAATTCATCCATAATCATCAAACATGCAAGTCCTAACCAAGATTGAAGATCAAAGCAAGAACATGAGTGGCTAATCTTTTTGTGGTTTCCTCCGGGTGGAGGATTCTTGTAAGTGGATAATTGTTTTTAGTTTTTCTTTGTATTTGAGATTAGCAATCTAAGCATTCCATGCTTTTTGCTTAGTGATTTATTAGTTTGATTGTAAATGGTTGTTTTTTATCTATAACCTAGTTTTGATTCTTTCAATTCCCGAGAGTTCTAGTAATTGGGATATGTTAGATAGGGATTGGGTTTGGTAATCTTCAATTGGTAATCGTGTGATAACCTTTCGTTGTTTTGCAATCAAAGTACTTAGTCCTCGTTTATCACAATCAACTAATTAATTATCTTAATCATGTCTATGTGATTTTCTCAATAAAAACTAATTACTTGAAGCCACTTTGAATCCAAAACCTGGAGGAATCATCTTTTCTCCAATTGTTTACATCTTAAGTTTTATTTTGTTTTCACAATCACTCTCAAACAACCGAATTTTACTTTTCTTGCAACTAGTTAATTAGTCATAAATTAAGTAAACCAAACACTTTCCACAGTACTCCTCGTGGTTCGACACCTGACTTACCCTGTCTAATAAGGTAATAAGGAACTGATTTTAATCTTATTTTTGACTGACCCTTCGACATCGGTCACCTGATAGAGTTGTATGTGGTCTAGTGAAGTGATGGAATGGGTGTGGAATGGAAGTTTAAGTGTTTAAATGTTAAATCTTATGTGTTTTTATGTGTTAACATGCGTGGAATTGAGTAACTATGAGAAATTAATGTTTTGTAGGTTAAATACGAAGATTGGACGTGTGCTGGAGAAAATAAATGGATTGGATTTGAAGATTATAATGGATGGCATGATAAAGGGTTGAAAGACGAAGACGTGGCCGAAAACGGTGAAGAAAATGGAGTTAAAATGCAAAAGTTATGACAAAAACAAGTTTTGGATAGAAAGCTGTGAGAGTAGGCTACGCTGGGGAAGTAGCCTACGCTGGTCCTGTTACGGGATTTCTTCAAAAAGACACGAAAATTAGGTTTTTAGGAACTCTCATTCATTCTACTCAAGGGAGGCGATTCTAGGTGATTAAGGGAGCAATCTTTAGGCTTTTTCCACCATTCCAAAGCTTCTAATTCATCCATAATCATCAAACATGCAATTCCTAACCAAGATTGAAGATCAAATCAAGAACATGAGTGGCTAATCTATTTGTGGTTTCCTCCGGGTGGAGGATTCTTGTAAGTGGATAATTGTTTTTAGTTTTTCTTTGTATTTGAGATTAGCAATCTAAGCATTCGATGCTTTTTGCTTAGTGATTTATTAGTTTGATTGTAAATGGTTGTTTTTTATCTAAAACCTAGTTTTGATTCTTTCAATTCCCGAGAGTTCTAGTAATTGGGATATGTTAGATAGGGATTGGGTTTGGTAATCTTCAATTGGTAATCGTGTGATAACCTTTCGTTGTTTTGCAATCAAAGTACTAAGTCCTCGTTTATCACAATCAACTAATTAATTATCTTAATCATGTCTATGTGATTTTCTCAATAAAAACTAATTACTTGAAGCCACTTTGAATCCAAAACCTGGAGGAATCATCTTTTCTCCAATTGTTTACATCTTAAAGTTTTATTTTGTTTTCACAATCACTCTCAAACAACCGAATTTTACTTTTCTTGCAACTAGTTAATTAGTCACAAATTAAGTAAACCAAACACTTTCCACAGTACTCCTCGTGGTTCGACACCTGACTTACCCTGTCTAATAAGGTAATAAGGAACTGATTTTAATCTTATTTTTGACTGACCCTTCGACATCGGTCAAATTTTGGCGCCGTTGCCGGGGAGTCGTGCGCAAAGTGTTATTTTTCTTAGTTTAATTAAAAATAACAAAAAAAAAATAACAAAAAAAAAATCCAAAAATATTTATTTCTGTTTGTTTAGTTTATTGTTCAGGTTTACGCTCGGTTTTCTTGTTTGTTTTGTGCAGGTAACTCTTTAGTTGCATGCATCATACAAGACACTCAGGG
Organism: Ambrosia trifida; assembly: GCA_028751855.1. Lineage (NCBI taxonomy): Eukaryota > Viridiplantae > Streptophyta > Magnoliopsida > Asterales > Asteraceae > Ambrosia > Ambrosia trifida. The sequence continues at coordinate 122,015,653 of CM054127.1, forward strand.
AAGTCATCTCCGCTAGTATTCGATCCAGAGGTTGAGAAAACAGCTCGGCAGAACCGAGTACTTCATAGAGAGAAAAAAAGTCTTGCATTCGCCAGTTTCACAGTTCAAATCTATGGAGAACATTGACTTAACCACTGAACCAATGTCCCAACCACAGTTTTCACCCTCTCAGAACCATCCATCACCCAATACCTTCGCCACTTCTAAACCACCACCACAATCCAGTACCCAATCATCACAAATTCCACCATTCCCAAATTTTGATAATCTTCCACCATCACATTCACAATCATCATCTTTACCACAACCAACCACAACCCACACTTCTCCAATAACTTCTCTCCCGAACTTTGAGAGACTTAACCCACAACAAGGCCAATTTTCAGCACAAGACCCAACTTTCACCCAAAAACCTGTGACCAGTCACTCTTCACCGTATGTGAGAGTGATTTCTGATGATAACACCCCGAACCAAACTGATACACAATTTCCACAAACTTCTACAACCCAACATCCATCATTTCAACCACCGTCATTTAGCTTCAGTCAAAGGACTAACCAAGGTAATTATGAGTGCGATGATGGGGACTTAGATGGGGATGAAGGAGATCAAGGGCCATATCAGCTGGCAAGGCCACATAATTTAAATGGTCAAGGGTACCCACAATTCTTTCAAGCCAATCAAGGTAATCAAGGGTATCAAGCGTTCCCAGAAGCCCTAGTTCACCCTGCACCTCGACAGCAACAAGCGGTGAACAGGCCTTTGAGACCTAACCCAAGGAATGCAATGCCTCCGGCTAATAATCAAGCAGGCATTCCTTTGAGGTTTGAGAGAGGCCCAGTGAGAGGGATTGAGAGCCATTTCCGACCTGCCATTGTTCATAACCCATCAGCAATAGTCATTCCACAACTGCATGGCAGGTCGTTTGAAGTGAGATCACAGGAAATTCAAAGTTTGCCTAAATATCATGGGTTAGTGACTGAGGAGCCATATATGCATCTTGGGGCTTATGATGCGAGGTGCAACACAATTGGGGGACAAGGGTTTACATAGGATGAGGTGAAGCTGGTGCTATTCCAATTTACTCTAGAGGATAAAGCACAACAATGGTTCCAATCATTACCTTCAGCCTCTATCCGCACTTGGTTAGAAATGCAACAACAATTCCTTGATGAGTTCTACACAAGTCAGCGAACCAATGATGCAAGGAAGAACATCAGGAATTTCTCTCAACAGCCCGGTGAGTTATTTCACGAAGCACTCACCCGATTCAAGATGATGATCAATAATTGCCCACATCATGACATCCAACTGTGGGAGTTGATTAACTCCTTTTATGAGGGACTACACTATGAGGACCAAGGTGCGTTAGATTCTATTTCGAATGGTACATTTGGCACTAATGATGAACAGGTTGACTGGGAATACCTCGAGAGGAGAGCTGAGACAACAAAGAGGAAGGCACAATCTTCGAGAAGGTCAAGGCAAGCAACAGTAAAAGCTGCAAGTGGGGGTAGTACAGGTGATGCTGAAAGGATAGCTAGGTTAGAATATCAGATAGCTAACTTAGGAGTGAGTGGTCAACCCATGTGTGGGCATTGTGGGGATGTAGGGCACATTGCTGATAGTTGTCCTAGCATAGTGGGTGAGATGGAAGAGGTGAATCAGGTTCAGGGGGGGAATAGGAATTGGTCAAACATGAATTCAAACACCTATCACCCAGGTCTTAGGAACCACCCAAACTTTAGTTATGGGAACCCCAATAACCAAAGCAAACCAGGATTTCAGGGTAGTGGACAACGTAGTAACCAACAACCTTATGCCCATAGATATCCAAACAATCAAAGCAATTACCAAACAGGTAGTGGTAGTGGGGGTTACCAAAAGGGTGGTCAGTCTTCTGAGACAGTAGGTGGCGGGTTGAGTGAGGTGATAACCATGTTGAAGTTTATTCAGCAGGATATACAGGCCATCAAGCAAAAGGATGAGGTACGTGATAAAACCATTCATTCTTTGACTACGCAGGTTGGACAGCTTGCAGGGGATGTAGCAGAGCTTAAGAAGAGCAATGGGAAACTTCCAAGTGATACGAAGATTAAACCATCGCATCAAAGTTCAGGATCAAGAAACATAAAGAATGATCATGCATGTCAGGTAATTACTCTTCGTAATGGTAAGAAATATGATAATAAGGTTGTTTCTCCATCAACCTTTGTTGAAGGTGTGGTGGAGGATGTAGATGAGAATGATGAGAGTGAGGATGAGTCGGAACCTAAACCTATTAAAACAACTAAAAAGGTAACTTTTCAAAACCCAAATGATAAGTCTTCCTCAAAAGACACCGCTTTAACTCAAGAGGTGGAAGTGGAACCGACACCGGTCCCGTTTCCATCCGCTTTATTGAATCCATCTAAAAAGGCGGTAATTCACAAAAGAGGACCTCAACAAGAGGAAATTTGGGAGATATTTAAACAGGTAAAAATTAATCTTCCATTAATTGATGCTATCAAATAGGTTCCGGCTTATGCCAAGTATTTGAAGGATATGTGCACCCAGAAACGGCACAACAAGTTCCCTAAGAAACTAAATTTAAGTGAGAAAGTCAATGTCGTTTTGACTGGGGCCCTTCCACCAAAACTCCAAGACCCGGGAACGCCTTTAATACCCATTCAAGTGGGTGATTTTAAAATGACCGAGGCATTATTGGATCTTGGAGCTAGTGTGAGCATCCTCCCGGGAAGCTTGTACGACCAATATGATTTTGGTCCACTGCGTCAGGCTGACACCACTGTAGTGTTAGCCGACTTGACCCTTAAGCTTCCTAGAGGGATTGTTAGGGATGTGATAGTAAAGGTGGAGGAGTTTTACTATCCGGTGGATTTTCTGGTTCTTGATTATGTGTCATCAGATAAGATTAAACAACCTAATGTGATTTTGGGTCGACCCTTCTTAGCCACAGCACATGCATTGATCGACTGTCGTTTTGGTACAGTTGATATGACATTTGGCAATAGAAAGGTCCGCCTTAATGTTTTTTCAAGTGGGACTAATTCTCTGGTCAGTGATGAATGCTTCATGGCAGACATCATTGACGGGTGCCACCCTCACCTGGAGGGTGAATCAACAGAGACGTGTTTTTTCTGTGACAGGTTCGAGCAGGAGCATGATCAAGATTTAAATGAAGAGATGAGGAAATTCGAGGTAATGGCAGTGCAAGGTGGTAGACCTCCATGGACACATCATGTGGAGAGTTTACCGACAGAAATTTCATCTGGATCGAAACCATCACTTGAGAGTCCACCAAAAGTGGAACTGAAGGAGTTGCCAAAGCATTTGAAATATGCATTTTTGGGGGATGATCAGACTCTTCCGGTCATCATTGCAGCCAACTTGGAAGAAAAGCAAGAGGAAGCACTACTGAAGGTGCTGATGGATCACAAAGCAGCCATTGGATGGACAATTGCAGATTTAAAAGGTATTAGTCCATCTATTGTTATGCATAAAATTATAACTGATGCAGATGCCAAACCCGCACGGGATACACAAAGGAGATTGAATCCCAACATGCGTGAGGTTGTGAAAAAGGAGGTACTCAAGTGGTTGGATGCATGGATCATCTATCCCATTTCAGATAGTGCATGGGTGAGTCCGACACAAACAGTTCCTAAGAAAGCAGGCATCCAGGTAGTTACAAGTGAAAATGGTGAACAAATTGCCACCCGACCAGTAACCGGGTGGCGCGTTTGTATAGATTACAGGAAACTTAATGCTGCCACATCAAAGGATCACTTTCCTTTGCCTTTCATTGACCAGATTGTTGAAAAATTATCAGGTCAGAAGTTTTACTGCTTTCTAGATGGTTACTCAGGTTACAATCAAATCGCCATTCATCCTGATGACCAGGAAAAGACCACATTCACATGCCCATATGGTACCTTCGCATTTAGGCGAATGCCATTTGGGCTGTGCAATGCCCCGGCCACCTTTCAAAGGTGTATGATGAGTATCTTTTCAGATATGGTCGGGGATTCTCTTGAAATCTTCATGGACGACTTTTCAGTTTTTGGGCCGTCATTTGAGTCATGTTTAAATGAACTAACTAAGGTTTTGAAACGTTGTGTGGAAACTAATCTGATTTTAAGTTGGGAGAAGAGCCATTTTATGGTTCAGGAGGGCATTGTTTTAGGACATGTAGTATCGAGTAGGGGAATTGAGGTTGACAGGGCTAAAATTAAAGTAATTTCAACATTACCCCCTACCAATGTCAAGGGCGTCCGTTCCTTTTTAGGACACGCTGGATTTTATCGCAGGTTTATTAAGGGATTTAGTGTCATCACAAAACCTTTATGTAATTTGCTTTTGAAAGATGTTCCTTTTGAGTTTAATGAAGAATGTTTAAAATCTTTTAATGTGTTAAAGGAACAATTGGTACAGGCACCGATTTTGCAATCACCGGATTGGACACGTCCTTTTGAAATTATGTGTGATGCAAGTGATTATGCAATCGGGGACGTGTTGGAGCAAAGAGTAGATAAGAAACCAGTAGTTATCTACTATGCAAGCAAAACCCTCTCTGATGCCCAGTTGAATTATACAACTACAGAGAAGGAGTTGCTTACTGTTGTCTATGCTTTAGACAAATTTCGATCATATATCTGGGGTAGTAAAGTAATTGTTTACTCTGATCACACTGCAGTTAGGTATTTGATGGAGAAGAAGGATGATAAACCGAGGTTGATTCGGTGGATCTTATTACTGCAAGAGTTTGATTTGGAAATCAGAGACAAGAAAGGGTGTGAAAATGTGGTGGCAGATCATTTGTCGAGGATTCTTTTAGAGGAAGGAGATACTGCACCTGAAATTAATGAACAATTCCCAGATGAATATTTGATGTCTGTTACCACGGGACCCTGGTACGCAAATTTTGCTAACTATTTGGCTTCAGGTACTATACCCGAGACATGGAACAAAAGGAGGAGACAACAGTTCATCTCCCAAGCTAAGCAATATATATGGGATGAACCGGACTTGTACAAAATTGGTGCTGATCAGGTTATTAGAAGATGCATTCCAGAGGTAGAGGCGTTGGAGGTGTTGAAGCATGCCCACTCATCAGCGTGTGGAGGCCATTTTAGTGGCCAAAAGACGGGTCACCGAGTCTTATCTTGTGGTTTTTATTGGCCAACTTTGTTTAAAGATGCCTTTGAATATGCTAAAAACTGTGTGAACTGTCAGAAAATGGGTGGGATTTCAAAAAGAAATGAGATGCCCATGCAACCAATTCTCATTGTCGACATCTTTGATGTATGGGGGATTGATTTTATGGGCCCATTTCCAAATTCCTATGGGAATTTGTATATTTTGGTGGCGGTTGATTATGTTTCCAAATGGGTTGAAGCAGTCGCCACCAAATACAATGATCATGCTGCCGTGTGTAAGTTTGTATTAACAAACATTTTTTCTAGATTTGGAATCCCCCGTGTGATCATAAGTGATGGGGGATCCCACTTTAAGAACTTTCATTTTGCCAAACTTCTTAAGCGATACGGCGTGGATCATAGAGTAGCAACACCATATCACCCACAGACAAGTGGGCAAGTTGAAGTGTCCAATAGGCAAATCAAAGAGATTTTGCAGAAAACTGTGCGACCTGACCGCAAGGATTGGTCCACCAAGTTGGATGACGCCTTGTGGGCATATCGCACTGCATTTAAAACACCTATTGGCACTACACCTTATAGATTGGTGTACGGTAAGGGTTGTCATTTACCAATGGAGTTAGCACACCGTGCACTATGGGCTGTTAAACAGGTTAACATGGATTACACTGATGCAGGTGCCCATAGGAAACTGAAATTGTGTGAGCTTGAGGAATTACGTGATGAAGCGTATGATTGTGCATCCGCGTACAAGGACAAGATGAAGGCAGTGCATGATGCAAAGCTGAGGAAGAAGGTCTTTGAAGTTGGACAAAAGGTATGGTTATTTAACTCGCGTCTTAAATTGTTTCCAGGAAAATTAAAAAGTAAATGGCTGGGACCGTTTGTCATTACGCGAGTGGGACAATTCGGTGATGTGGAAATTGAGGATTTACATGATCAAAAAAGACAAGTTGTGAATGGGTATCGGTTAAAACCATATCTAGATGGTAACGATATAAACGTGAAGTCATTTGAGAAGGTGAGTTTCATTGCGAGCTCACCGGATGATCTGACCGTCTGAGGGTCACGAAAAGTCTGGCTGAAGACTAAAACTTAGCGCTCCCGGGAGGCAACCCGAGGTTTGTTTTTGTTTTTATTATTATTATTTTTTTTCTTTTATTGGTCGGTTGTTAGCACGTGCAGCTCCTATTCGATGAGTTATGGAAGTACACCCATAGCAACACGCAAGTGTGGGGAAGTTCAACCCGCCCAGGTAGGTTCCTAAATCAAGTTCGAGTGTTGAGGACAACACTATTTTTTTAAGGGGGGTTGAGTGGGTGAGTAAAAAAATTAAGAGTGCACGTCTTACTTCGTATTATTTTATAAAAAAAAGAAAGAAAAAAAAGAAAAAAAAATCACATACGTGATGTAGAAAAAATAAGAAGTAAAAAAAAAATGAAACATACTTTTAGTGATTTTTTTTATTGTTTTATTAAAAAAAAAAAAAAGGAAAAGTGTCATGATTATGAGTAGCCTATGGAACCTATCAGCTCACTAAAATTGCAACCACTTGGAGTAATCTACTTGAATGGCATTAGCTACTCTTAAAAATAAAGGAAAACAGCGAAAGTTTGTAGAGTAAGCTACTGGAGGTGAGTAGCCTACTTTGATATCATGGTTTTCTTTGACTTGGGTGTTGACCCGTATCATATGTTTTAAACCGGTTCGGATTCGATTTTATCACAGATAAACCTGAGTTCAAATCTTTGTGTCAACAAAATAAAAAAAAAACGAACAAACAAACAAATCATCTACATCCATGATTATCATCTTCTTCCTTAAGAACCCTAAACCTCCATAACCACCCAAATCTTCATCTCCCTTAATTCTCAACCAAATCGTACGTTCTTATAGTCTAACTTGCTTAATTTTTCGAGAGGAACAAAACCTTAGCATTAGTTTCTCAAGATTCCATCTCGTTTTTGAGAAATCAGAAGAGATCGTGACGAACCCTAACTTTCTAAAATTGGGGGTTTTCACTTGGAGGCGCAATAGAGTGAAATTAAAGCCTAACCAAGTAATTTTAAGCAACAAAGGTATGTTTTTCATCCATATTCTTTTGAGAATAGTGTGTGAAGGTTATCTAATGTTGGATACGTATACCTTAAAGCTTATAATTCTGAATGTAGATTGAATCTAGCATGTTTTTAGTTGAGGTTTATGATAACATTTAGACTGTGATGCTAGATTTTGATTTGTTTGTTGGACAAGGTTGTGTCATGGCTACTAGTTTGTGTAGATTGGCTGTTGAACATCATAAGAACGTTTTGAAAAATGCAACTTATAAAAGTTTTAAAGTCTTGTTTCAATGATTCGTGGGCAATTTTTATGTGATAAATTCCAACAAGCCATGTGGCCATAGTGTTAAACAAGTGTGGGGAAGCCATTGAAGTACACATTTGTTGAGTGGTGAGATTGTGAACTGACTTAAATCTCTTTGATTGCTTGATGTGTGTGTGCGCAGGATGGCTAAAACGAAGGAAGTGGGAAAAAAGAACAAACGCAGATCTGTGGCTAATTCCTCAGCACCAGAACAACGTCAACGTGCATGTAAGCAAAGGAAATTAGCATTGAGGGATGAACCTGAAGATGAAGATGTGAGTTATGAAGAAGAAGAGTTGCATCCAGCTCAAGTTAAAAGGAAACAAATGGAGAAAGAGGCATACGAGAAAGGTGTCATTCCTAAAATAGTTGAATGGAAGAGTGGTCCATTATCACGGTTTTCCGAGGAGTTGCAACCAAAGCTGTATAATGATAAGTTGGCGGGAATCGGTACTCTTCGGAATGCGTTCCTCACTGAGAGAGAGATAACTGACTCTGAATTTAGACCGTTTGGAATTATAGGAAAGTTTGAGGCGCTTGGATGGGAAGCGGCACTTAAATGTTATGACAATGAAACAAAATTCATGTACATGAAGCCTGTTCAAGAATGGATGGCAACACTAACACCAAACTGGGCCAAGAAGAAGACAGATATAAGTTTCACGGGAATAGTGAGGGATGTTAAGGTAACAATGTCATTCAAAACCTTGAGGAAAATTGCTAAGTTTGATTCAAGACCAAGTGGTGAATACATCTATCCGGAATTGGATGAACTGTATAAGCAGCCAGATAAGAATCCAAGGTGGAATGACATGATTGTGGAGTTATTTGAGCCTGGGAAGGGGCATAAGCTTTTGAGAGATAATTTGAAGCTACCAGTCAGGTTGATGTTGATGTTTGTAATTCAGAATATCATGCCAAGGAGGAGTGATCGGATGAAGGTTCGAAAATGGGAAATTCCAATTCTCTACTCGTTAATGACCAGGCACCCTAAGGTATCTTTTATGTACTTAGTAATGATGAACATTTGGGATGCTAGAAATCAGGTTGATAAAAAGATCATTCCTCATTGTCGGTTAATCACCGCCTTACTTAAAATGCATGGGGTTCTTAAGTTTTATGATAAAGAATCAAAAAGGGACATTTCCCCATTTACTTTAGCGAATTTGAGAAAGTTGGATTGGATATTTTATAGTTCCGAGAGGTATTTAAAGTTGAAACAAATAATACCGGGAGGAAATTGAGGGCATTGAAGCCCGATGCACGAGAGTTGGAGTTGGGTGAGCCAGATGAGAATTTTAGTGATGACAGTGTGGTTCATACCGGTGGCGATAGTGGTGAGGCGGAAGATGAAGATGAGGTCGAACTGGGAGTTCATATGGCTTCAGGTTCAGGTATGCATTATGCTAATTGGGATGCAAGAATGTTTGCTAAAGTTAGAGAGATCAGACCTATTGGGTACAACGATTGGCCAGATTTTGCTCAAGCTTTGTATGACCAACAGAATTATCATAATGAGCAACAACAAGCAGCAAATCAGACATTTTATGCTCGTCAGGAGCATTGGAATAAAGTTCATGCTTACAATGCTCAGAGGGAAATTAATCAAAGGTTTTTGGATGATCAGCGCAGACAAATGCACCAGGCTTATATTAATGGCAAACAGGTAGAGGTGGTGAAACATCCACCAGTTGTTGACTATTCTATTCTACCAGCATATGATGGTAGTATTCACTACCCAGTGCCCCAAGTTCACCATTCCCAGTGGGTGGACCCATATAAGGACCAGCAGCAGCAGGGTGAAGACAGTTCAGGTGGTGGCTCTGGCTTTATAGGATGGTTCGACACGATGACAGAGGTTTTTGGGCCTCCCCTACTGAGTACTCTCTGATTCTCGATCAGGTCCATGTACTCTTCTCTTGACTTTGAATATTTTATTATGTAATAATTTGGGTACATGGTTGGTCGGGTGGTGCTTGGAACAATTTTTCTTATTTTTTTTATTTTTCGTATGTTTTAGTGTGTTTTGTACCTTTGGTGGTGTAACGAACTTAATGTTATGTTGGGTATGGTTAAATTGTGTTGATGGATTGTGGGAAAAGATTAGGCGCTTCTAAATTGGTAACTGCATAAGTTAGTAAAATCTCACGTTTTGATTTTAAAAACCTACACATTGGGGACAATGTATCCCAAGTGTGGGGATGAGGGGAAATTTTTGAAAAATAAATTTTTCTTGTCTTCGGGCGGTCTAATCGGACATGAGAGCGGCTTATTCAGTACATTCCCAATTCGTTGTTTGCTTGTGAGTAAGGGTCCTTAGTCATGGTCTAATTCATAGAGAAGTAATATGAACCGTTTTCAGCAAGTATTTTTAGGGAAAATATTTAGAGTTGCCTGACTAGGAGTAACAAGCTATTGGTAATAAATGCATGCACACTTCGGTAACCCATTCCCAATTTTGGTGAGATTTTGAGCCTACTAGAGTTGTTAGAGTGATTTATACATAAATATATACATTTGTTGAGAGTAGGCCAGTTGTTTCTCTGTTTTAGAACTTGTGTGATTTGATACATGCTAAGACTGTGGACTGGACGTCTATGCACATAGATGATAAAGGCAATTTAGAATCCCTATTTTATTTTGCACCAGTTATTTTCCTATGTGTTGACCTATTTACCCAAGATATTACCCTTAGTAGCCAACTTTGAGCCTTATACCCTTTCATTTGTTAAACCTACATATTCACCCAAAGGAGATTGAATCCCAACATGCGTGAGGTTGTGAAAAAGGAGGTACTCAAGTGGTTGGATGCAGGGATCATCTATCCCATTTCAGATAGTGCATGGGTGAGTCCGACACAAACAGTTCCTAAGAAAGCAGGCATCCAGGTAGTTACAAGTGAAAATGGTGAACAAATTGCCACCCGACCGGTAACCGGGTGGCGCATTTGTATAGATTACAGGAAACTTAATGCTGCCACATCAAAGGATCACTTTCCTTTGCCTTTCATTGACCAGATTGTTGAAAAATTATCAGGTCAGAAGTTTTACTGCTTTCTAGATGGTTACTCAGGTTACAATCAAATCGCCATTCATCCTAATGACCAGGAAAAGACCACATTCACATGCCCATATGGTACCTTCGCATTTAGGCGAATGCCATTTGGGCTGTGCAATGCCCCGGCCACCTTTCAAAGGTGTATGATGAGTATCTTTTCAGATATGGTCAGGGATTCTCTTGAAATCTTCATGGACGACTTTTCAGTTTTTGGGCCGTCATTTGAGTCATGTTTAAATGAACTAACTAAGGTTTTGAAACGTTGTGTGGAAACTAATCTGATTTTAAGTTGGGAGAAGAGCCATTTTATGGTTCAGGAGGGCATTGTTTTAGGACATGTAGTGTCGAGTAGGGGAATTGAGGTTGACAGGGCTAAAATTAAAGTAATTTCAACATTACCTCCCCCTACCAATGTCAAGGGCGTCCGTTCCTTTTTAGGACACGCTGGATTTTATCGCAGGTTTATTAAGGGATTTAGTGTCATCACAAAACCTTTATGTAATTTGCTTTTGAAAGATGTTCCTTTTGAGTTTAATGAAGAATGTTTAAAATCTTTTAATGTGTTAAAGGAACATTTGGTACAGGCACCGATTTTGCAATCACCGGATTGGACACGTCCTTTTGAAATTATGTGTGATGCAAGTGATTATGCAATCGGGGCCGTGTTGGGTCAAAGAGTAGATAAGAAACCAGTAGTTATCTGTGAGCGAAAGATTTTAGCTAAAACAGGATAATATGATCATACAAGTCACAAAACCAGGTGCGGAAACCCTAGTTCTGAACAAAATGATAAAACTCTAATCAAAACACAATCAAGATCATTTTCAACATCTTTTCATAGATTAACTTTGTCAAATATTCAATTACAATCACACACACGTTAATCTAGATCAAATACAGACTTTCACAAAATCACCTGGAACCTGACCTGAACACATACACAACTGACAACTCTCTTACATACTCAAAAACACAAAACCTATTTATAGATACTGCACGTTCGCCCCTTTGCACTGGTCAAATGTGGATCTTTTCCACATTCGCCCACTACCAATGGTCGAACGTATCTTCTGATCAGTTCCAGTTCTACCTTCGCCCATTATCATTCTACCTTCGCCCCTTTTATCTACCTTCGCCCATTCTCTAACATATGTTAATTATGTTTATCCAATCATTAGTCGCAAAACGCATCAACAAACTCCCCCTCGACTATTGATTGGATAGTTTTCTCTGTTGGTCCATTGTTTTGTTCATCAACTTGATTCTGAGCTGTTTCTTCTGCTCAGTAGTCATTGGAGGCTCAAATGTTCTCTTCACTGGTTTAGACACATTCGCTATCTTCACTGTCTTACCAAGCTTATTCTCCAAATTGCTTCCCGCATTGATGTCATAAGCAAAACAAACTCCAACCACTTGAGTATATTTTCTTGCTTGAGCAAAGTCTTTTGGTTCATAGTAAATCGGATTGTAGAAAAGCATGATGATGTCTTCAAACGTGCAATTAATCAACCACATAGGATCAAATACATGAACATGCTTGTATTTATCCTTTCCATCTCTCAACACAATCACCGCTTCAGCCTTTCTCCAATCATAATACCAGAAGATAAAATCAGCACTAAAATGCTGTGGCATAGGCATCAAAGGTATCTTTCTCATCACTTCAGGTGCTTTGTAGATCAAAGTTACTCGCTTCATATTGGTTTGAGGATCAATATCCCTATGAACTTTTCTTCGGGGATATTGAGGCTGGAATCTTTTCCATCTTGTTCGACTTTCCCAAACCAATTTATCTGCGCACCAACCAACATGCGAACCATTCACTTCTGCGGCTGACATTGGGAATCTACATAAATCTCTGACCGCCCAGTACGGTAGAGTAAGCAAATCACAGAATCTATTGAAGTACAAGATTCCTGTTTCCCATTTCGCAGCTATGCACTTCAACCTGCCCAAGTATGTCCACCCGAGAGCTCTGCCTTTGAACTTGGCATTGTGGAATCTATAAAAGTTACCTTGAGCGTCAGGCTTTGGTCGGTTCTCATCCATTTCCCTCAATTTCCTCAAATAACTCTTCAACTCATCAGACTGATTTGAAGGTCCTTGATTATCAGCACCAAATACCTTCTCTACAAACTCTGCACTCCTCTGCTGAGCTTTCTGCTTAGCTGAATTATTTGGTACCTCAGTGAAATCAGGAAATACCTCTTCTTCATCATTTTGTCTGAAGTACTGGGGAAACTCTTCATGAGTTATATCTTCTACCTCCACTTCATTGTTCTCAGGAGTCTGCATATCATCTGAGTGACTTCCAATATCCTTTTCAGGAATATCTGGAATCGACTCGTCCACTATAAACTCCTCAAAAGTCTTCCCTACCCTCTGTGCAAGACCATCTAGAATTTCCTTTGCCACAGATGCAGGTAATTCTCCTTCCTCAAGATCAGGATCTTCATATTCCAATTCATATCGCATATCATCAGTTTGGAATATTTCAGTAAAGCATCCTGTGAACTCAATGGTCCATTCTCTCTTTTCCAACATATCTTTGTACAACTGTTTAGCATCATCAGATAGAGATCTCACCTTCTCATTCCAGAAGATACTTTCATCTGAATCAACATTCTCACCTTTCTTCTTAGAACTTGATTCTCCAGTATCTTTCTTCTTTGGTGTTCTCTTCTCATAAGTAAATCTGGAAGTATCATCTCCTCCATCATTATCACTACCACTGCTAAACTCATCTCCTTTCTGTCTCCCAGCACCTTCTGCATCATCATCATCATCATTCTTGTCATCATCATCATCACTTTTCTCCGATTCATCATCATCCTCATCATCATCTTGTTCTTTATCAGATTTAGAATCTTCATAATCAACTTTCTCTTCTTCTTCTTCTTCATCTTCTTCACCCTCCTTCAACTTTGGTGCAGTGTTATACAAATCATCAATCAAATCACTAAGGCGTTTGTTTTCAGCCCTTAGTTCTTTGTTATCTGCCTTAATCAGCTTAATCCTGCTCTTGTTTCTTGCACACTTTCCTTCAAGCTTTTCATTCGTTGCTTCAAGCATTTTAACCTTCTCATTGATCTCATCCTGATTAGATTTAGACGCAACCACAATCTGAAGCATTTTCTCCTCATTCTGCTTGAATTTGGCAATCTCAGCTTGTTGAGCTACAATCATTTTCATCATGTCATCCACTTTCCTATTCACCTGCTTCATCACATCATCATCCACAGTGACTTTCTTGGATTTGGATTTGGATGGCTCAACTTCTTTTTCTTTCTGAGGCTTTCTGAACATGTCAAGTACATTGTCCAGTGCAACGTTAAGTTGATCAGCTGATATTGGTTCTGCCTCTTTGGTTTTCTTTTGCTTTTTGGCGACAGGTGAAGATAGCTTTGATGATGTACCAGCATCGGGCACTCTTTTTCCTTTCAACAGTTGAGCTAACTCTTTCTCTCTCAACTCTTTCGTACTAGACTTCTTTGCCATGGTCTTTTGCTTTTTCGTCTTAGGCAAATAAACCACCACAGTCTCTCCAACACTCAACTCTGCTAAGTCAACACCTAGACTCTCATCTTCAACAGATTTCTTTCTTTTCTCAGCTTCTTCAATCGACTTATTCAAAGATTCAGACTCACCAACCATAGTGGCCTTATGTTTGGTGGTCCTAACATTTTCATCATCAGAATCCCACTGCTCATCTATCTCAGTCTCTTCTGAATCAACTGACTCTTCATCCACCAAACCTGAACCTTTCTTTGCCGTTGATTTATGTCTAACCGCATGTTGCTTTGAACTTCCCTGATCAATCTTTCCCTTGCCCTTCCCTTTGGCTCCAGGATTGACTACTTGTCTCTTCCTCTTAGTGCTTGAATCAGCGTACACTAAGGGATCATCATTATCCGAATCACTATTATCATGCCTTGCTTTGTTCTTGCCAGGACCAGTGTAATCCTGACGAGCCAAAGCTCCAAAGAGTCTCCTATTAGGTGGCTTTTCACTATCTGGCACACCTTTGTATCCCTTCATCCTCACTAGAGTACGAATGTTCATGTGATCTTGACCTAGGATCATAGTCGGATCCTTCTTCAACTCTGGATACTTGTGGTCAAAGATCATCATCAGAAATCTTGGATATAGCATGAACTTCTTGTGCTTCATACCTTTCAGCATCTCCAGCATATGGTCTAGAATCATACCAGAAACGTTAAATGGTTTGTTGAGAGTCAACGCAACCATTAACAAACTCAAGCTCCTTCTCATAACGTCATATCCACCACTCACACATCCAAATACATGAATAATGACATGTGCAAAGTACTTAAACTGCACGCCCAGCTTCCCTTTATACATAGATCCATCTGTAATCGGACCTTTGTACTTCATCCGTAAGAAACAAGCTTTTTGCTCAGTCCATGATAACTCTATGGGATCTTCACTGACTTCAAACTTGATCTGCAGTGCTTCCCGTATATCAGACTCTGTCAAAAACATCTCCATATCTTGAATCTTGCTCTTGATAATCGTCTGATTATCCCAGAAGTCATACTTCGCATTTTGGTAGAAATCTTCAATAATGTCTCTATATATGATCGTCGGTGTGGCTAATGCATGTACAATTCTGCTTCTTCTCAAAAACTCTATGATCCCGGTGAACTCAGTATTCTTCTCTACGTCACCAAGATATGCACAGCAGTTGTGAGATCGCTCAAACGGCCAACTGCTTGGGACAGATGCTTCAGCCTGTTGCACCGGATCTGGAATAACATTCTCTGCTGGAGCTTCCACATTTTCTACTGGTGTCTCAACGTTTTCGGATTGATCAGCCATCTGCACATCAAAAACAGAAAACACGTCAAAATGCAAAAACGACAAAAAGTTAAAAATTTTAAGGTTTTAAAGATTGTACATTCGCCCATTTTAACTGGTCGAATGTGTAAAAATTGTGGTCGAATGTGAATTCCACTGGTCGAATGTGTAAAGATTTCAAGTAACAATCACATTCGCCCGTTTTCTGCCCACATTCGCCCATCTATTTCCACTTTCGCCCATTTTTGGAACCGAAGGTGAAAACAGATAATCCCCAAAATTTAAAAATTTGCCAAAGTTGTTTTTAACATCTCATTTTGATCCAAATGTGTCCTATAATGACCGATCAACACTCGTGTATCATCAATTTTACTAATTATTCAATTTTCATTAGTTTTAAAGTTGAATTAGGTTTTATCAGTTTCAATCGATCAATCAATCAACTAAACCTTGTTATTAACCTAATTCCTTATACTATCTCCCCCTAAAACTGATGAAGATTGAATGTGAATAAAAAACAAGCATGAAAACAGACGCTAAGACCCTAAATTTTAAAACCCTAGGTCCGAAAATAAAAACGTCGATTCTGATCTGAATAAAGCTCCAATACCTGTGAAATTAGTGTCAAAATGATCAGTAAAAGACAGGGAATGAAACGCATAATCAAAAGAAAATCAAGCAACAAGGTCTGGTTATCGAAGAATTTTGAAAAAATTTTGTGAATGAGGACTCGAACCTGGAATGGGTTATATATAAAGGCCACCTTCGCCCGTTTGATATGGACGAATGTGGGGTAATTCCACATTCGCCCCAAGTTAATGACCCGAATGTGAAAAATTTTACCCGAAGGTGAAAATGTCCCATATTCGTCCAAATTGAAACGGTCGAAAGTGATGATTTTTCCACATTCGACCCAATTAAGGGGCGAATGTGAAATGGAAAAATCTGAAAATTTCGCCAAATCACGAATTCGAATCCCGTTCAACATTTTTCAATCTGTTAAGCTTCCAAAACTCAAATTTTCACATTTTTAATGATACAAAGCCCAGATGGTGTTATCAAATCTCAGAAATTGACCATCAAGCATCCCCGATTATCAAAAATAAGGCAGAAATGCAAATCTTTTTGGGTTTTCTGAAATTTTATCAAAACACACCTAAAATCTTTTTGGATTTTGTATCTTTTTGACAATAAAAAGTAAAATGCATCAAAGTAAATGAAAGCAGTAAACATTTTGTGATATCCGGTAAGAAGATCATATCAGTTTACTGAGAAATCTGAGCACAGCATTGATCTGTTTTAATATTATCATTAGAAACAATATGTGATACTGCAATTGCTGATATTATGGTCCACGTAAGCTCACATGCAGACAATTACGCAATGCTTTAAAATGATACGAGTTAGGTATTTTAGACTAACACATTGTGGTTCCCACACACACGACATACTCCCGTATCAAGTAATTGCACAAAGCTTCATCGTAACGCGTGATTATGCCATAGTTATCCGTAAAGTTTACAAAGTATATAGCACAGAGGTGTACAGGTCAGCAAATGAATGCAGCAAAGTAACATGTGCGTATACACTAGGTTGAGGCTGATATTAACCACTGATTTGCATCAGAAAGTCAATACGATGTAATAATGATCTTTGATCAATAAAACATAAAGTTCCTCAATTCGGTAACTTTCGGTTTTGGCAATATGCTCTTTTTGCAAATATTCTGATGAAACTAGGTCCGTAAATCAATACGACAGAAGTTTAATCAGAATATCCCGGATAACAATAACATAACGACCCGAAACCTCAGATTTTGGCAATCCTATCAAACGAAATTACGGTACTAAGACCATATGCCCATGAGGTGTTCAGCCACAAACGCGTAGTTTGTTATGTTTGTATCACTAATGCACGCAATATTTAGTCTACGAAGCCTATCAGCAAATCACACGTAATCAACATACGTCTCATTATACTATACAATTCTTTAGCCTGTGTCAGATCCCCACTGATGTACTATCATTTCCTCTTTTTATCCAGGAAATCATTTTGGTTTTTCTAATTTTTAGGTCTTTTGAAAATTTTTCAATGTTTTTGGTTTTTCTGATAAAATGACTCCCCCTAAAATAAAGAACATATTTTTGGGTTTTTAATTTTTCTAAAAAAAAAAAAAATTGAAAGAAACAATCCACTTGAAAGCATCAACTTCTTTGAGGATTAAACAATCCCCTCGAAAGCATCAACTTCTTTGAGGATTATGATAGTAAAGAGAAATTCCCAATTAGCAAAGAGAAATTTAAAACTAAAACTAAAAAGCGATAAACCGAGGTGCCGATTAGTCTTGTTTTTCCTTTATATTGTTTACTTTTAAAAGATATTCAAAGCGGGATCTGTCAAAAGCTTTTGTAAACAAATCTGCACGTTGGTAGTCAGTATGGATTTTGACCATATCTATCAATTCTTTAGCATAACAATCACGGATAAAATGATATTTAATCCGGATATGTTTCGCTTTAGAATGATTTTCAGTATTTTTAGTTAATGCAATTGCGGCTTCGTTGTCACAGTGTATAGGGGTTTTAAGAAACTGCAAACCGTAATCCACCATCTGTTGTTGGATCCAAAGTACTTGCGAACAGCAACTTGAGGCTGCAATGTACTCAGCTTCACAGGTAGACAGTGCCACGGAAGTCTGTTTCTTGCATTGCCAGGTAATTAACCTGCTCCCTAAAAACTGGCAACCAGCTGTTGTTGATTTGCTATCTTTGTCACAGCCGCCCCAATCTGCATCACTAAAAGCAATAAAATCAAAATCATCATCATTAGGGTACCAAAGTCCTTTTGATGGACAACCCTTCAGATATCGAAGAATACGCTTGACCGCCGTCAGATGACTTTGTTTCGGCTTCGATTGATGGCGAGCACAGAGACACGTTGCATACATAATATCTGGTCGAGACGCTGTCAAATACATCAGAGATCCGATGATTGCTCTGTATGTAAATGGGTCTGTCAGCTCCCCCTTAGCGTCCACTCCAATCCCGTGATTGGGTTGAATCGGGGTATCCATCGGCTTAGAGTCCTCCATCTGGAATCGGCTCAAGATGTCGGATACATATTTCGTCTGGTGAATGAAGATCCCGTCGGGTCTTTGATCCACCTGTAAGCCGAGGAAAAACTGCATCTCCCCCATAGCGCTCATTTCAAACTTTTCCTGCATGACAGTTTCGAATTCCCTGCATAAAAGTTCGTTAGTTGAACCAAATATAATATCATCAACGTAAATCTGTACTAGAAGCAAATCATCTCCCGTCTTCTTCGTGAAGAGGGTACAATCGACGAGGCCGCGCTTGAATCCTTTGGAGATGAGGTATGTACTTAGCTCCTCGTACCACTGTCTTGGAGCCTGGTGCAAACCATATAAAGCTTTGTTCAGCACGTAGACCTTATCCCGGTGGATTGGGTCCTCAAAGCCTGGTGGCTGTCCGACATAAACCTCCTCCTTGACTTTCCCGTACAAAAATGCGCTCTTGACGTCCATTTGATAGACTTTGAATTTCTTGTATGAAGCAAACGCGAGGAACATTCGAATAGCTTCAATTCGTGCTACTGGTGCATAGATTTCGTTGTAATCAATCCCTTCGATTTGATGGAAACCCTGCACGACCAATCTGGCTTTGTTGCGAACAATAACCCCACGATCATCCTTTTTGCACTTAAACACCCATTTAGTGCCTATTTTCTTCCTTCCCGGCGGCAAATCTGTGAGCGTCCAGACTCCCAATTTTTGGAATTGCAATAACTCCTCCTGCATTGCCTCAACCCAGGCATCTTCATTCAAAGCGTCCTTGTATGTCCTTGGCTCTACCTGTGACACATAACATGCAAACGACCAATCATTTTGACTACCAGATTTTTGAATTTTGGCATATAATGCTAAAGCACCAAAACTCTCTAGCGAGTTAACGCTTTTCAGCTGCCCTCTGGTCATAACACCACTTCCAGGATCACCAATGACTTGCTCCAGCGGGTGAATACGATGAATCCGAGATTCCGGATTAACAGGTACAATAACTCCCGTCTGAGCAGTCAAGTTTTCTACAGCATCCTGATCATGACCCGTGTTTGATGATGAAGCAACATCTGGATTTGGAGTTGGGTTCACAGGTTGCGCCTCTAATTCTTCTGCATGTTCAAGAACAGCTTCTTCAAATTGTTCATCTTCAGATTCTGAAGTGTCTAATGAAGTTGAAGCCTCTTGAAACATCTCTTCCTCTTGTATAGGAGCACTGGTATCATTAGAAGCTGGTAGGGGGTTCACGGTGATTGGACGCATCAACGGTGAAGTCGCCGCGTTTTCACACTCGTAAAGTAATCTGATAACAGCTTCTTCAACCAAGCTATCTAGGTTGAATGATTCAAAGAAATCTTTGTAATCAAACATCCAATCAGGACCCGTGCCTTGCAAATTTTGAGTATATCGTTGAACTTCCACGTTAGCCCAATCCTCCACTTGACGAGTTCTCTTGTTGAATACCCGTTTGAGCGGGGTTGCATATCCAACAAAATATCCCTCCTCAGCTTTAGGACTAAACTTCTCACCTGGATTCAACATCGTGCATGGCGCCCCGAAAGGTTCTAGATACTCTAAGTTTGGCTTTCGTCGGTGTAACAGTTCATAAGATGTTTTTCCAAACTTCTTCACTGTTAGAACCCGATTTAATGTATAATTTGCTGCATAGATCGCCTCATTCCAGAACATTACCGGAAGATTTGAATCAGCGAGCATTGTTCTAGCCGCTTCAATTAGAGTCCTATTCTTTCGTTCAGCAACACCATTCTGCTGTGGGGTATACGGAGCCGAATATTCATGATGTATCCCTTTGCTTTCACAAAGTTCATCCATCTTGGCGTTTTTGAACTCCGTCCCGTTGTCACTCCTTATTCTTTTTATCTTCAAATTGTAGATATTCTCCAATCGAGTGAACAGAACTTGTAGGTTAGTAAAGGTGTCACTTTTGTTCTTCAAACACATCCCCCATGAAAATCTTGAATAGTCATCAGTGACAACTAAACAATAAAGCTCTCCAAGATGACTTTTGCGCTTGACCGGTCCGAATAGGTCCATGTGCAATCGCTCAAGCGGCATCTCTACAGAGTTAACTTTCTTCACTTTATGGGACTGTTTGTGTTGCTTCCCTTTCATACAACTTACACACTTGTCGTTCAGATGGAAATGTTTCACGTTTACTCCATCGACAAGCCCATTTCTCACTAGTTGATTCATTTTTCTCAGATGAATGTGCCCCATTCTGCGGTGCCACATTATCGATTCTTTCTCGGTCGCCTTGGATAGAAAGCATGTTATTTGCCCCTGTGATGTCATCGCCTTGGACATGTCAAGAATATAGAGATTGTTGACGCGAGGTGCCATCAACATTATCCACTCCTTTGGAATTTTGAAGCCCGGTTTGAGAATATAGCAGGATTTGTCATCAAAATGCACAGAAAATTGTTTATCACATATTTGACTGACGCTCAGCAGATTATAGTCTATCTGTTTCACATAAGATATCCGCTCGAAAGTCACAATCCCATTACTCACGCTTCCTTCCATTGTGATATAACCACCTTTATTACCCGCGAAAGCGACATACCCTCCATTGATGTTTTTTACGTCGAACAGCAATGCAAGATCCCCCGTCATGTGGCCTGAAGCTCCACTATCAACAATCCAGAGACTGCTAATAGGGCCAACTGAAGCTCCCTGCACACAAAAAGTAAATCATTTAGTTCTTTCGGGGGACCCAAGCCTGAGTCTTGGGCCTTTGAATATCAGATTTCAAAGAAACATCTTCATTAACTTTTTCAACAACTTTTTGTTTTGGATCAATCTTTTTCTGATTGTTCAAAACATTTTCCTTTTTCTCACTTACCTTTGAAGTAGAAGCTCCTAGAGTAGCATTGGGTGACCAAGATTGTTCAGACCTTTTAAGAATACGAATTTGAGATTTTGGTTTTTCAATTGGTTTCTGAACATTGTTAACAAAAGTAACTTTCTTGGCAACCTTATCTGAGTTAACAGACTTAGGTCCAACATTTGATTTGACAATCGGTTTTTGTGGAACCATTTGCCTATCAATTGTTGCGTTCACCACAGGCTTTCTCCATGATTGTTCCATAGCAATCCGATTTCTTTGATCATATTGGATTGGACGATTGTTCCTCATTTGAAAATTGTTTTGATTATAAAACTGTTGTTGTTGAGGAACAACTCGTCTATGTGGTGGAACATAATGATCAATCGGTTTTCTCATGGAATTTCTAACTTCAACCTCATGTCTTTTATGCCTTACATATGGACACTGAGCAAGTAAATGCCCGCGTTCTCCACATTTAAAGCATTTTCGATACTCTTCAAAAACATAATGAGCATTTGGTGGAGCAAATGATCTAACAGGATATTGATCATTATACTGTTGATTCCTCAAGCTCTCAGGAAGTGGTCCTTTTGAGTAAGTGGGCTCATGAAAACCATTTGCTTTGTCATTTGGTCGAATGAACTCGGTGACATGGACCTTTGGTTCTTGAGGAACATCCAAAAACAATTTCTTTAAAATTTCTGGTGGAATTTCGTTTGTTCTCTCATGTTTTGGAAACCAAATAGTGCTTTCTTGCCAAATCTTTTCAATTTTAGCATAGTTAGCATTTTTGATAGGAAATTCCTCATCAGAGATGATTTTATTGGATCCTTCCATCCGATAAAACACCTTGACAGGTTTGTCACTTGGTTCATTCTCAAGGTCTTTTCTAATCTCATTCTTATCAGACTTTTTCTCACGATGGGCAGTTGCCATCGGATGCACATGTTGAGATGGTGACACTGGTTCAGTAGTAATGATGTGATTTTCTTTTGGAATCTCACATGCATTAACAGTTTGGTCACTACCAGTATCATCATTCTCTGAGTCTGAATTCACACTTTCAGCATAAACACCCTCATCATTCAAGCCTAAAATCGGTCTCACATCGGAATGAGGATCACCAATACTCGAGGTATTAGATTCCATTTCCGATGATGAGTCTGATTTTACCGAGCTCTCCGGTATAACTTGGTGATAGTTATGATTTTCAAAAAGAACCGGAGATGGTACAGACTTGTAATTGGTGGTGTTATCATCAATGATATGATCTACCACATAAGCAATATGCTTATAACTTTCCAACTTTTTGTTTACTTTCTCAGCAAAGCATTTTATGGCTGCCATTTCCAACTTGGTGCTTTCAATTTCATTGATATAGTTGTTAATTGCCAATTGTTTCAATGATAAAGTATTTTTCAAGTCGGAAATGTCCTTTTTATAGCCATCTAATACTTTGTTGAAAGCATTCAACTCTTTGCGAGTAGATTGACTGTTTATGATAGCACTATCACGTTGAATTCAGAGTTGTTTATTCTCCTCAGTCAATCTATCACATGTTCCACAATATTTATCACTCATAACATCAGTGCTAGATTCAGAACTTACAGGTTTTGGCGGTTCAGTCATGGCCATCAACGCGAAATGAGCTTCCTTTCCAGTGAAAAACTTGGAATAGTCAATCTTGGTAAAAGCATCATCAGCCATGCACGACTTCCTCGTCATCAGAAAATCAGCTTCTGCTAGCAGCTGATCAATGTCATCATCTAAAGAATCAACACTTGCCTCTGTGTCCGATTCACTGTCCGAGTCTGAATAAACTGATCTACATTCCTCAGGAACATCAGAAACTGTATCCATCACCATTCCAGAATGAGTTTCTTCAACTTCAACCTCAATAGGTTCATTTTCCACATTCATCTCAGTCTCAGAATCATCACTTTCACACTCCTCAGTTTCTTTCTTTTCTTCCTCCATCACCGACTCTTCAATATCAACCTTGCAAGCAACGCAAGCCACATTTCCACCAGTAGTGATTTCCTCCACTCCTATCTGCAATCCCGACCAATCAAACCTTTCATCTTGTTGAGTCATCAGTGCTTGATTCTGACTCGTGTTCTGTTGTGTCTCATTTGGTGTAGTGATTGGTATAACTGTTCGGTTAGAATTGTTAGGAGATTGGTTTTGAATCTGGTTTGATGTGTTAGGTTGTCTGTTTTGGTTGTTGTTAGAGTTGTTTTGACGGTTTTGGTAGTTGTTGTTGTTTTGGTAAGAAACTCGGTTTTGGTTTTGTTGTTGACGATTCTGATAGGTTGCATTGAATGGGTTTCTATTACCTTGTTTTGGTGGCTGGGTGCATTCACGTTTAAAGTGACCTCTTTCTCCACAGTTAAAACACGTAACTTTCTCCTTGTTGAACCCGTAGGTTGTGTTAGGAGAAGTTCCCAAATCTGTTCGACCTGTCTTTTCAATAAAGTCTGTTGCTCTTCTCATGATGCTTGCAAAAGCCCATTGTATATCAATTAGTTCCATCTCTTCCTTGTCGATCTGTGCATAGTCCTCATTGGTTAAGTTGTTATTCCCAATTTGACTAGCAACAAGTCCATTGTAGGATGAAACCATTGCTGAGACTAGTGCAATATGTTGTTGAGCAATTTCCACTGTCACATTGCCCAAGTTAGAAGTCTCCAAAACCACTTGTTGTTGATTAGGTTGAGTAACTTGGTTCATTGGTTGTTGAGATTGGCTAGCAGTATAGAAACCTGCTTGTTGCATTGGGGAGAATGGTGAAATGTAGGAATTGTTGTATTGTTGTTGTGGTGGTGGTTGTGTGTATGATGGTTGTGAGTAAGATGAAGTTTGTGCCATGTAGTTGATGGTTGGTTTTGGTGGTTCCATAACATTGGAAATGCAAGCAACATGTGGTGCAACTACCCCTCCTGAACTTGAGTTACTCACAGGAACTGAAGTACCTCCAAAGTATAAACTAGGATTCTGAGGAACCTGTGCTCTCCTAGCTTTCCTCTTCTCTTCCATTTCCTTGTTTTCCAGCTTCTGTATGAACTCTTGAATAGTCCAGTACTGATATGCATCCTTCTCCCTGAGAACTTCTACATGCTGATCCCAATAAGGTGGTAGAGCATCTGCAAACTTATCCACCAAATTCTTCATGGGAATCTGTATACCATAACTAGACAATTCGGTTAGCAAATGACTATATCTAGGAGTTAATTCTTTTAAAGTTTCATTTCCAATATAAGAAAAATTCTCAAACTCCTTTCTCAGTTCATCCATCCTCAAACTTCTCGTTTTCTCGTTCCCATCATGCCTCCTCTTAAGCACATCCCACAATTGCTTAGAGGTTGTACAAGTCCCAAATTGATGTAGCAAATCATTTGTGATTGCCTGAGTCAATTGGGAAAAGGCTTTCTTTTCCACCACATATTTCTTCTTCTCATCCTCAGTTAAGCTTTCCAAAGGAATCATTTCACTTGTATTCTCCAAAATCGGTGCTGTGTAACCTTTAGCAATCATGCTCCATGCCTCTGCTCCTTCCACTCCCATGCCTTCTAAATGAATCTTGAACTTGTTCTGCCACTGATTGTATTCTGATATGTCCATGAGCTTCGGTGGCCTATTCCCGCTACCTGAAGACAAATCGTTAATCAAAGTAGAAATAGCATTAGTAGTTTGAGTATTTACCACCGCCGCTGCTACTCCCCAGTAGTCATGTTGTGGTGCTGGAGGTGTTACACTTTGAGGCATCGAGCTCGTCATCGCCATGTAGTTTATCGGTTGCGAAGACTGTGCGCTCGTCTTTTGTGCTGCCACTGTCCATGGGTCCATCACTTGCTGTTGTGGTTGTGTCGTTGTTGGTCTCGGTGTAGTCGGAAAATTCCACATGATCACAAACTTAGAAAACTTCAACACTTAGAAAATTTTCCAAAGTAAATCTTAGGTTCGCCCGGATTAACCTAGATTCGCCCAAAATAAACTAGGTTCGCCCAAACTATAACACTTTCGTCCCTTCTGATTCTAAGTTCGACCAAACAGTACCACCCGGACGTAGAAATCACCAGAATGTAAACACAGACTAACACACTTTCCACTTTCGCCCAAAACAAGCCGGTCGAATGTGGAATTATGTACCCGAAAGTGAAAATTTCAACAAAAAATTTCAGGTTCGACCAAACTCTACTCAGGTTTGCCCACCCACAAACACTTTCGACCACTCAGGTTCCAGGTTCGCCCATTTTACTCAGATTTCACTTTGAAAAACGGTTACACTTTGAAAAACGGTTATTTTGATCTCTGGTTTTTCAAAAGTTTATGGATTTGAATGATCTACTATGCAAGCAAAACCCTCTCTGATGCCCAGTTGAATTATACAACTACAGAGAAGGAGTTGCTTGTTGTTGTCTATGCTTTAGACAAATTTCGATCATATATCTGGGGTAGTAAAGTAATTGTTTACTCTGATCACACTGCAGTTAGGTATTTGATGGAGAAGAAGGATGCTAAACCGAGGTTGATTCGATGGATCTTATTACTGCAAGAGTTTGATTTGGAAATCAGAGACAAGAAAGGGTGTGAAAATGTGGTGGCAGATCATTTGTCGAGGATTCTTTTAGAGGAAGGAGATACTGCACCTGAAATTAATGAACAATTCCCAGATGAATATTTGATGTCTGTTACCACGGGACCCTGGTACGCAAATTTTGCTAACTATTTGGCTTCAGGTACTATACCCGAGACATGGAACAAAAGGAGGAGACAACAGTTCATCTCCCAAGCTAAGCAATATATATGGGATGAACCGGACTTGTACAAAATTGGTGCTGATCAGGTTATTAGAAGATGCATTCCAGAGGCAGAGGCGTTGGAGGTGTTGAAGCATGCCCACTCATCAGCGTGTGGAGGCCATTTTAGTGGCCAAAAGACGGGTCACCGAGTCTTATCTTGTGGTTTTTATTGGCCAACTTTGTTTAAAGATGCCTTTGAATATGCTAAAAACTGTGTGAACTGTCAGAAAATGGGTGGGATTTCAAAAAGAAATGAGATGCCCATGCAACCAATTCTCATTGTCGACATCTTTGATGTATGGGGGATTGATTTTATGGGCCCATTTCCAAATTCCTATGGGAATTTGTATATTTTGGTGGCGGTTGATTATGTTTCCAAATGGGTTGAAGCAGTCGCCACCAAATATACAACAACCACAGTTGTATAATGATAGAGTATGAGTCTGACATGTAACAATGCGTCTTTGTACAATCAAACCTTGTGTTGAATGAGACCTAACTCGCAAGTTAGTTAAATGTTGTTACTGTTTTCGATCATCCCTGAATTTATATGGGAGGATGGGTTTGTCAGACCTATAGCGCTATAATCTAAACAGGCGGCTTGATCAATGTTAATGATTGTACCGTGTCTTTTTGTTACAGTCAAATGATAGAATGAGTAAATGATAGTGTAATTAAATCACAAGTTTCAATAATGTAAGAATAAGTAAATGATAGTGTATAAAATGTTTAAACATGTTTCACCCCAAAATAGTGAAAAGGAAAAAGGGGCTATGTAAACTCACATTGGCTAAGGTGAATTATCCTCTAAGTGTTGTGAATGTATGCGAGGCGAATCCCAAAGACTCAACAACGTAGCTAGTCCAAATTGAAGAAATAAAAAAACGAAAAAGAAAGAATATCAAGCTTCCAATTCGCCAATTACAAGAGCTTATAATCAAAGCTTCAATTGTAGAAGTAATAGACTATAGAAGAAAGGTATGAGGGAAAGTTTAATCGGATTGAAACAATCGATTTAGAGGTGCCAAGTATAATAGGTCATAGGTGGGTTTTTATACTAGTTTTGGATTCAATTAGCCATTAAAATTGGTCAACACCATAAAGTAAGGTTTTATGATGAATTGACTATTTGACTAAGACTTTGACTGTTTGACTAAGACTTTGACTAGGACTTTGACCAGGACTTTGACTAGGACTTTGACTAGGACTTTGATCAGGACTTTGACTATTTGACTGTCTTCGCAGACTACGAGAACTAAAAAAAATCAAATTTTCTAATTTAATCAGTTTTAAGTTCCGGACTTGTTTCCTTCGGTTTCTAAGTTGTTTTAGGACCGAAAATTAAGGGTTTTGAGTATCAAGGTCTGAAACATATGTGCTCGGGTGTAGATGTGAGTATAAAACGTGCAATACTTTTACTTATAAAAATTATAAGTTTTATTAAATTATGACTTTTGGTCCTATTAAAATAGGAGGGTTAAAAATGAAAATTTTGAAATAGTTGAGTGACCAATTATGCACATTTATGAAAAGTGAAGGGTGCAGGTTGTCACAGGATGACTGAAGTATGTTGAGCCTGGAGGATACGATCCTGAAGATCAGTACGAACTCTCGCACAATGAAGTTTGACGCGCTCTTTACGACGGAGTGCGTCAGCCACAACATTCGCTTTGCCAGGATGGTAGCGAATCTCGCAATCATAGTCGTTAAGTAACTCAACCCAACGTCGTTGCCTCATGTTAAGATTTTTCTGGTCGAAGACATGTTGGAGACTTTTGTGGTCCGTGAAAACCACACATTTGGTTCCATAAAGATAGTGTCTCCAAATCTTAAGAGCAAAGACGACTGCGCCCAAATCAAGATCATGGGTGGTATAATTCTTTTCGTGGGTCTTGAGCTGTCTAGACGCATAAGCAATAACCTTGCCTCGTTGCATGAGAACACAACCAAGACCTTGGTTTGATGCATCACAATAGACCACGAAATCATCATTACCATCAGGTAGAGACAGGATGGGAGCTTCACAAAGTTTCAACTTAAGAATCTCAAATGCTTCCTCTTGTTTTGGTCCCCACTCATAAGGTTTACCCTTGTGAGTTAAGGCAGTGAGAGGAACAACGATATTGGAGAAGTTGGCAATGAATCGATGATAATAACCGGCTAAACCAAGGAAGGAACGGACTTCAGTTGGAGTTTTAGGAACACTCCAATTTTTGACAGCTTCGATCTTCGCGGGATCAACATGAATTCCGTTCTCATTGATGACGTGTCCTAAAAATTGAACTTTCTTAAGCCAAAATTCACATTTTGAGAACTTGGCATACAGTTGTTCTTTCTTTAAGAGACCCAAGATTGAGTGAAGATGTTGTTCGTGATCGGATTTTGATTTAGAGTAGATCAAAATGTCGTCAATGAAGATGATCACGAATTTGTCAAGGTAGGGTCTACAAACCCGATTCATTAGATCCATAAACACTGCGGGAGCGTTGGTCAATCCAAACGGCATGACCATGAATTCGTAATGACCATAACGTGTACGAAAGGCTGTCTTAGGAATGTCTTCTTCGTGAACTCTAAGCTGATGATAACCAGAACGAAGATCAATCTTCGAGAAGTGGGTTGCTCCTTGAAGTTGATCGAAAAGATCGTCAATCCTAGGCAAGGGATAACGATTCTTGATGGTGAGTTTATTGAGTTCACGATAGTCGATACACATCCTGAGAGATCCATCTTTCTTCTTTACGAACAAAATAGGGGCTCCCCATGGAGAAGAACTGGGGCGAATGAAACCTTTATCAGAAAGTTCCTGCAACTGATTGGCAAGTTCTTGCATCTTAGAGGGTGCAAGACGATAAGGAGCTTTGGCGACTGGATTTGCACCAGGAACAAGATCGATCCTGAATTCAACTTGACGAGCAGGAGGCAAACCAGGTAAATCCTCTGGAAAGACTTTAGGATAGTCCCGAATGATTGGAATATCTTGGATACTCTTGCCCTTGTCTTTCTTTTCTATCACGTTAGCCAAGAAAGCCATATACCCCTTTCGTAAGTATTTTTGAACAGTAGTACAAGACATGAGTTTAAGTTCACCACAAGGCTTCTCACCATAGATCTTCAAAATGTCACCAGATTCAAGAGGAATGCGAATAACTTTCTCAAAGCATAAGATTTCAGCACGATGGGTTGACAACCAATCCATGCCTACTATGACATCAAAGCTTCCAAGATGCATAGGAATGAGATCTATAGGGAAAGTATGTTCATCAAGGTTCAACACACAATATACTTCCCATTAGCTACCTCTACCACTAAGGGTTCCTCTAGGTTAGTTTGGGGTAAGTTAAGTAAGGGTTCAAACTTTAGTGACACAAACGACTTATCAGCACCAGAATCAAATAATATAGAAGCATAGTGGTTATTAACAAGAAACGTAGCATTAACCACTTCGTTGTTGTCGCGGGCCTGATTAGCATTGAGGTTGTACGCGCGACCACGAGCACCTTGGTTCTGGTTGCGGTTCTGGTTTTGATTACGATTTTGGTTATGGTTCTGGTTTTGGTTGCGATTGGGGCAGGCATTGATATAGTGGTCTGGGCTGCCACACTCGTAACACTGACCACGAGCAGGCCTATTGTTTTGTTGGTTGGGAGCTTGGGCATTTCTGGCTGGGTTATTTTGGGCAACAGGGCCATTAGCAGGAGGAGCTCGACAGATATTCACAAGGTGTCCATACCTTTGACAATTAGTGCAAAAACGACATGGAACCTGAGCTGGGTGGTGGTACTTGCAAGTGTTGCACAAGGGGTGAGGTCCGGTGTATGGCTTTTTATTGGGTGCGGGGGTGGCAACCACTGTAAAGTTTCGGGCCTTACGTTTCTTGTTAACCATGTGTTCAGTCTTAATCTCCTTAGCTGGCTCTGGTGTAGCTTTGTTCACATCTTTCTTAGCACCTTTGCGAAACAGAGTACCATTCTTCACGTGGTTATCAGTCAGTGTAGCCGCTAAACGTTTGGCTTCCTCCAAGGTGGCAGGATTCCTTCCCCATACCGTGTCCTGAATTTGCATAGGTAAACCACCGATATACTTTTCGATGGCTACAGATAAGGGAGTGACCTTATGAGGAAACAACAGATTGAGCTCATGGAAGCGGGTATTATAAGCAAGGTTTTCCCCCACTATCCTGATCAAGGGTGTGGAACTCGTCCTCCAATTTCTTGACCTCGTTACGTGGGCAAAACTCAGCTTTCATTATCTCCTTGACTTGATCCCAGGTCATAGCAAGTGCAACTTCAGCTCCGCGGGTGCGCTTTTCCTCATTCCACCAAGTGAGTGCTCGTTTGTAAAGAACACTCATAGCATAACGGACCTTAAAGTTATCGGGACACTCACTGTTAATGAAGGTATTCTCAATACCCTCGAACCATTGTAAAAGACCAGTAGCTCCTTCATCCCCACTAAACTTAGGAGGATTGCAGGTATTAAAGTGTTTGAGGGTGCAGACTGGGTGACCATTCCTGTTTCCATTCCCGTTCCCATTGTGATTTCCATTGCCGTTTCCATTTCCATTGTCGTTTCCATTCATTTGGATGACTTGAGCCAACAAGTTAGGAACCAGAGTTGCGATCTGTTGCGCCATTTGTTGGGAAATGATTGCAGCCAGTTGGGCATCACCTCCATTGTTGTGGTTAGTGTCGTGGTTGTGGTTGTGATTGCTGCTCCCTTCATCATGATTGTCACCACTATTAAGGCGAGTGCTGCGACGTGGAGGCATGATCTGTAAGAGACACAATGAAATGAATGAGGTAATATAAGGAATGTAATCATTTATCCATTAATTAAAACGAATAAACGAAAACGTTGACTTATCAAAGATTCTAGATTCTAATAACATAGTGAAGACATGCTTTAGCCTATAAGTGAACACTCATCCCGAGAATTCCCAGGTAGGCATCCGGGTCCCTCGTCTGATTGGGATATATGCGCAATGCCAGCCTAGACAGAAAACTTAGAATACAGGCGTTCACCCTTCCAGATTGCACGTGTTCGTTATTAAAATCTAGAACTTCGACGAGATCTCAAGGTGGTTCAGGCTAAACCTGAGGATTTTGTCCTATTAATCTAAAGGTGGATCGGGATTGCAGCAGACGAATAAGAGCAGTCATCTTGTAAAGGCTTAGAGTTGTATAAGGTGTAGGATAGGGATAAGAATAAGGAAGCAATTAGGGTTACAAGTAAGAGAAGCAAGTACTGTTTTAAATCCCTAAGGTTATAGTCTAGATTATTTTTCTAATAACCTAATTCCCTATAACCAAGGCTCTGATATCAATCTGTAACACCCCAACCGATGGCGGAAACATCGGGATGTCACGTATTGATGATTGTTTCAGTAGCACATGGTATATATTGAAATTTTAAATAATTTATTGATAACATAAATATCCAAATGAAACGATGTCTAAAAATCCCCAAAATACATAACATCAAATAAAACAAATAACTTCAAATAACTTCATAGAATCCATCATGCATACTCTAAGCCTCAGCTTCATTGTTACCTGAAACATGTTAATTTTGAAAATATTTTTGGGTCAACAAAAGTTGGTGAGAATTACATAGGTTTTGATAATTGAATACAACTTGTACAATTCAAGTGTCATGGCAAGTCTAGTCCATATGTGAAAACATACTATCAGGTAAATCGAGTGCATAATTCAAACCTTGTGACTAGAATATTGTGGTCCATCCCATACGCTCATGGTTCACTCGATTATGTTATGAATTCGATAACAATCACCCACGCTACCTATGTAGGAGGTACACGTATCCGGGTGGGATTGTCAGTCCAATAGATCTATCATTGTATACCGTCGGCTGATTAATGTTAATGATTATGCTAGAATATTGTGCTTACCCTAGTCATGTTTAAGACATAATGCAACATAGAATAACACATAGACACTTATGATTGAATTGTAGATAGAATGTTGTAACATGTTTCACCCCAAAATAGTGAAATAGAAAAGGGGTTATGTAAACTCACCTTAGTGTTAAAATGGAGACCCTTGTTATATAAGTAAATGTGGCTCGTGTGTATCCAAATATCACCCTATTTCAAGGTAATAAATAAGTGTTGGGGAAAACTTAATAAGTCTAAGTTTTCTAGTCTAAAATGTGCTAGGGTTCCTAATTTGGGGATTAATAATTTATTTATGATTAAATTTGAATAAATAAAGAAATAATTAATGAAAATGTTTTCTGAACAATATTATCTAAAAGTAATTGAATTATATGTAATAAATGTGAAAATAATTTTTATAAAATTATTTTCTTAATTAATGAATATTATATATATATATATATATATTTTGCAAATCTTTGCAATAGTGTTTTAACGTGGCCGTTAAAGTTGACGGCAAAGGCATTGAATAACGTGTATGGATAAGCGCCAAAGGCAATACTACGTGTCAGCAATAACTTTTTCTTCTACTAGCTATCACAAAACGTGGCCCGGTTTAAACCAGTGTTTGTTTAGTTTCTTCTTCGATGCACGTATGTCTTCACCACTATCATCGTCGTCAGCGCTGTCCGGAAATCTCCCTGTCACGACCACCATCGGAACAAACGATGTCCGTCTTCGTCACCGATGCCGGAAAAACACCCTTCGACGATGTGAGAGGCTTTAACTCAAGCTATCTCACGGCCGACATGCTTCCACGTTTCTAATTCCTCCAATCTCAACCGTGAGGATCAAAGGCCCAAAATGCCCAAAAAAACCACACCCCAAACCGCCCCGAACGCTAAACCATGTCTGTGCGAAACACAACGGTGTTGTCTTCAACCTTCATCTCGAAATGATGGTTAACAACAGATTTCAAAGAAGTGACGACGGTAGCGTTGAGAGGTTTTGGTAAGACGGCGGATATCTTTGGCAGCTTAGATTTTAATAAGAGGATCGTTGTGGGTGTTGTTGGTTATGCGACAGAGACTGTGAGTTCTTGAGGGAGTGTGATTGCCGGAAGCGGTGGTGGTGGTGGTTGAATTCATACGGAAATCCATACGGAAAGAAAAGATCACCAACGTAAGATAATGTGAGTGAAGTGGTAGGTTTGAAAATCTTTTTTATAATAATCACTCTTGCGAGCTGTACAAGACCACACCTAATTATATGTAAACAAACTCAACTTTTTAAATAAATTTATTTTCCTAAATCAGTTCCACCAGTGAACCAGATAAATACCTCAACTAACGGTTAAAAACGTTTACCATCACCGGTAACATGTTTTATAAAAACGTTTACCATCGTTGCGGGGCAACGCCCGCGAGTAAATTACTAGTTTATATATAAATACTTATTTGACAAAATATAGACTTAATATTTAAAAATATTATAAATTATAAATTTCAAATCCAAAAATTTATATTTCTGATCTAAATGATCAATAATAATTTATGTGAAATTTTGATGTAAAAATAATGAAAAATGAATTTATTATGATTTATTTATGATTAAAATAACAAAAATCGATTAAAAATATTAAATAAATGATTTTCCAGAAATAAAATTTATTCCAGAAATGTTTATTGATTTATAAACTTAGAATAATTTTTGTGGAATTTTATAAAGTTGTTTTGATATTTTTATAGAATTTTATAATTATAATTGAATAAATTTTTAATATTTATTATATATAATAAATAAAAGATTTTTGAAAAACTAAAAATTGTATGATAAACTTTTCTATTAGAAGATCATAAAATAATTTTTGTAGAATTTATAAAGCAATTTTAGTATTTTAAAACTATTTTTAAAAATAATAATAAATATATAATTATAAAGAGTTTTAAAAAAAAGGTTTGCATATGCTAGGGATCGAACCCGGGCCACTGGCCGGTTCGATGTTTATATCACAAGCCTAGACCATCTGGTGTAGACCCTGAGAACGATTAATCTAGATTTGAATTAATTATATAGTCTTACTGATCTGTTTCAATAATTGGTTTTTAAAAAGGAACAGCGTGTGGGACTCGAACCCGGGCCTTCGGCCAGTTCGTGTCTTAGCGTAAAGAAGCCATACCAACTGATCTACTGATCGGTTGGTGATAGATGTTGTTTTGTTTAAAATATATAACGATGTCTGCAAATGGTTTATCCCCAATTATAATCGCATGAACCCTAGGATTTCTAATAATCAAAACGAACGAGCAATAACCCGATTATTCATGGGGTTATTGCTGTTATGGTGCCGATAAACAAAACCAAACAAAAAAATTAGACTTACAAACTGTTTTTGATGATGAATTTGCCCAGTCAACCGTGTAGTCAAACGCGAACAATTGAAGATTAAAATGAGATTTTTAGAAGAAATTGAGAGTGGAGATAGAGTTATCGGCGAGTATAGGCTGTGAATGAGGGCTCAATTTATAGTGCAACACACGTGTGATCGAATTGGTAAGGTTTGACTCGTGTTCAAGGCAATAAGGCGTAATTGGCTATGATATGGTATGTTTTAATGACAATTAAGCGTGTAGAATACGCGTGTTAGTCTGTCAATCAGTAATCTTGCCATAATAGAGAACAAGAGACGTGGATTTGTGCAAGAATTTGGAAGTTTGAATCGCAGTTGACTTTTTCCAAGTCAACTGTGATGAACATGGAAGGGTTTAAATGTAATTAGGTTAGGATATTTTCACAAGGAGATGGGTAGCTCAGTTGGTTGAGTAGTGTGGTGTGTGGGAACCGGTTTGGGCGCGGGTTCGAACCCCGGCCCAAACAATTATTTTTTTACAATTATTACACCATTAAATAGATAATATATGGTTATAGTATGGTACTAGGAGTCCAAAAGTGTCACGTAATATTTTTTAAAAGGTACAATAATGATAAAAATGTGACGTTTTATTAATAAATGTCACAACGTACATAGAAATAAATACGAAATGTTACAGGGGGGGGGGTTCCCGGCGCTATGGAGGTGCAAACGCCCAATAGCGCTTGGCCATGAAGCCCACTGCACGTACACTTAGTGGTGGATCCTGGATCCACCTCGTTTTAGTTCTGACATCTTTTCCTTATAGTTTATTTTCTAAAATGGTTATTTTATACGACTAGTGATATTCATATTATAACAAACATGATAAAATAAATTAGGGGTGGTAATTACTCATGATAAAATAAATATGTTGTGTTTGAGTTGACATTATTAACCATGTCGTGATTCGGCCTTTCGATTGAGGTGTTTAAACTGTTTCACTAAATAAACTGTACCCATTTATAATTTGAATAAAAATGATGTTTATAAGACCAACCAACATATTTATAACCTTTTTAAAGCATGTCATGATGATTTCAACCCATTTGTAAACCGTTAGCCCAGTTTCAACAAACTAAACCGTTTGACTCATTTACCTAAATGAATTACTCATGTGTTCAGGTTAAATGATTTCAAATGTGTGGTGTTAGGGATAATGTTTTTTCACGAAGAAATATACAGACTATGTTAAGGTTCATAAATTTAATTGGTCAACCCGAATTTGATTAAACTTGGTGTAATTGACATCTTTAGTATAAATGCATATCACATCATTTATTTATAGAAATTGACATACAAACTCAAAAGACTATAACATTACTCTGTTACACTTATATGGGCCCCTACCCGGGCCTTGGGCCCAAAGGTCGGAATAGGGCCAGTAAGCCCAAAAGACACCAGCAGATTAATCAGAAGCGGGTCCATCACGGCACAGCACGCCTGTCATATGGCGGGCGTGCTACCAGTGATGGTTTCACCTCAAATGGTGGAGCCGGAAGGGGACACGTGGTGATAGCGGACACGTTCGTACAATACGGTACGAGCCAATAAAAATACGACGTGTGGCAAGGAGCATGCTGCACGATCAACAAGCGGGAGAATTACACGTGTCCCGGATAAACCCGCGGGGGACAAAAAGTACAATCCCTGCACGCGGCAGCCAATGAAAGGGAAGGGGACCACCTCAGCAAAGATCTCCACTAACGAGAGGCTGCAGAGGAGACAACAGTACACTCAGCAGCCAATCATATTCGACCGGACCTGTGACCAATCATACGATGCCACGTCAGAGGAAACGGTACGAACACTCTCTATGATTTACTACCTGTCGAATATATTGTCATATTGGGCCTAATCTTGGGCTGATGTGGAGGCAAGCCCTTAACTGGGTCCAGACCCATTGGGTAAGTTAAGGGTAGATGTTGAGACCTGTGTGGAACCTATTTAAGGAGCACTTCGTCTCCTTGGATAGGCCATTCAGAAACCCCTGAAGAACACACTAAAGGCCGATAACGTTTTTGTGTCTGCTAAGTAGATTCCTTCGGGATTCGAGGCGGTCGCCCCACATCGGTATATTGTGTGTGTGTGTTTCAGGTCCCCGATCATCAGGAAGTCATTCATTCTAGCGAAGGATCCGATCTGTGGAAACGGGTTTAAGCCCCCACCCTAAGGTTAGACTTTTGTTTCTTCAGGGCTTAATGAGGATTTATGTAAAATAGGTGGTAGTGGGTGAGGGGCTTTATGAGGCTCTATAAGAATTAAAATATTATTATTTAATTGGGTGTAGAAGAAGGGGTCGTAGGGCTGCAAACGAACCGAACAAACACGAACAAGGCCTTGTTCGTGTTCGTTTATTAAGGAAATTAAGTGTTCACGAACAGTTCATGAACGAACACTTACCGAACGAGAGTTCTGTTCGTGTTCGTTTGTTAATTTTGTTTATGAACGCACACGAACATAAACGAACATTAATGAACACAAACATGTGTTCATGAACACAAATGGGCCCAAATAGACGTTCATGAACAAAAACAAACACAAACGGACGTATATTAACTTTCGAATAAGAGCGAATTCACACACATTAAGACATTAGCTAAATTCATCCAAAATATAACCTAATTATCCAGACATACTTAGTAGTTAACATAATATTTGTAAACATAATAAGTAGTGTCTATTGAAGGTGGATGGTAGAGGGCGTCGATAGTGAAAGTGAAGGGCATCAACACTAGAACGTGAAAATATAATGAATTTGGATACTAAAAGTAGGTTTATTAATCTCATGTATTCATATATTTACCTCACAAATATTATTTATTTGGATTAAATAAATAAAAATATATAAGAATATAAAAAATTATAAAAATTAAAAACCATAATAAGCTATCAACTCAAATGAACATAAACAAACACGTTACCGAACGTTCACGAACATAAACGAACGAACGCAGCCTTTGTTCATGTTCGTTCATTTAACTAAACGAACGAAATTTTTTGTTCGTATTCATTCATTTACTAAACGGCGAACACAAACGAACTTCCTGTCGAACGGTTCATGAACAGTTCGTTGAAAGTTCAGTTCATTTGCAGCCCTAGAAGGGGGTGTAAATTTGAGTAAAAATAATATTATAAAGTTGGTTTTTATTTGATAACTGTTATACACATGGAGCCCTTCCCCCATAACGCCCCATAAAACCCAAGGGGGCGGTGTAGAGGGCGCTATGGGGCGCCATAAATCCCCAAAACGCCCTCATGAAGCACAAGCCCTTAGCTCAAGGTCTACTCTGTATAAATGTCATAATTGAAGTGTCTCCTTGTAAACAATTAACTAACTAAACTGTTAGTTGATACTGTCGTTGTACTTAAAACGATTTTGTAGCTGAGAATAGACTATCACCAGACTGAACAAACCTTGTTCTTCTGTTACCTTTTTGTTTGTATTACAAATGTTAAGAAAAAAAAACACATTGGGTTTGGGTTTGTGACGTCTAATTCTAGTCATGTACGCATGTATGTTAATTAGGCTAAAGGGTGTGGGGCTCGTCCCCAGGACATTTTGGCTCGTCCAGGACGCCCCACACCGATCCCTGGTCCATCTTCTGTCTTGAACGACTTGTCTAAAACGTTGGGGACGGGCCGGTTGAAAGATTTCTTTTTAATATTGTGACCAATGAGGAGGTTCATATTCATATTATACACCACCTCCTAGGCCCATCACAAATTGGATAATCCGGTTCCTACTGACATGGTTGCCTATGTGGAGGGTCATCCCACCCACACTACACCCATCTACCTTACATAACGTACACATGTGATGTCTCAACTTAAAACATATAGGTTTTAATAATTAGATAATGTGCAAGTGTGATTTTTTTAATTTAACTAGAGTCTTTGTTACCCGCGTGTTGACGCGGGACGCGCACTTAATCACTATATCTATATTGAACCGGTATCGGCCCCAAAAACCGGTTTAAATGGGCACCGATAATTGTACCGAAATGATCGTACGGTACAGCACCGGTATTCAAAGAAACATGAACAAATTTTGTTTTTTTAACTTTAACTATCTATACTAGCACCGAAAGTACTATAAGAAAAAAGCAAAGAGGTTGATAAGAAAA
Organism: Ambrosia trifida; assembly: GCA_028751855.1. NCBI lineage: Eukaryota > Viridiplantae > Streptophyta > Magnoliopsida > Asterales > Asteraceae > Ambrosia > Ambrosia trifida. The sequence continues at coordinate 122,054,211 of CM054127.1, forward strand.
AAAAGGACTTTATGGTGCATGCTAGAAATAAAGCCCCATGCACATAAGCAAATAAAGCCCTAGTGCACGTTAGCAAAAAGGTCCCAGTAATTCATTATTTCAATGGAGTTACACTGTCATGTTAAGAAATTATAAAAACGAATACGGTATCGGTATCGATATAAAGACAGTACTAGCTCGGTTCTCTTCTTCACGATAAAGGAAAATATACCCTTAAAAAACAATAAGGAAAATATCATTATACCGGTACCAAACCGATAATGCACGAGAATTAAATAAAGAAGTAGTGAACCGGCTAATAGAAGAAGTGTAAATGGCGAAAACAATTCAAAGTAAAGGATCACTACCCCATGGCCATACCTCATCTTTAAGGTGGAGCATCCTAATTCCTAACCACTTTAAATGTTCACTTTTGTTTTAATTTGATAGTAAAATATATAACAACTAGTGTTTTAGTTACCCGCGCTTCGCTGCGGGAACTCCTGTTGCGTTGAGGGTTTGGTACACGGTAAAGATCGTGCCTCGCTGCGGCAGCTCCTGTTGCGTTGAGGGTTTGGTGGACATTAATTCTATTACCCTGCGCTTCGCGACGGGAGCTCCTGTTTGCGTTGAGGGTTTGGTGGACGTTAATTCTATTACCCTGCGCTTCGCGACGGGAGCTCCTGTTGCGTTGAGAGTTTGGTGGACGTTAAAGATCGTGCGTCGTCGTGGGAGCTCCTGTTGCGTGGAGGGTTTCGTGGACATAAAAGATAATATTAGGTGACTGTTACTCTCGCGTGGGCTTAAAAAAAGTACTCGCGGATAAAAGCTAAAAGTTTGGTGGTCAAAGTTTGAAAGCCTAAAATCTAAAAGTTTGGTTGTCAAAGTTTGAAATCCTAAAAGCTAAAGGTTTGGTCGTCAAAGTTTCAAATCCTAAAAGCTCAAAGTTTGGTGGTTAAATTGGGAAAAAAGAAAGTACATAGGTTAGTAAGAAAGTTAGTTACTAAAGTGTAATGCAAGTTTAAAAAAGTTGTGTGGTCAGAATTTGAAATTCTAAAATGGCTAAAGTGTAAATATTGAGCAAAGTTTGGTCATAATAATAAATCGTGATTTGCCTGCTGTCAAAATGGACCAATCAAAATTGGATGCCGCCCAAATTACCCAATCAGATTAAGGCAACCAAATATTTATCCAATAATATTGAAGAGACACTGTAGAAGCGTCTCTTCTTTATATGATATATATAATATAACAAGGAAAAAGAAATGCTTACGTAACAAAATTAAAAAAAAAAGACTCCTCTGTCACATGGCAAGCTAGGAGGTGATGCATGTTAGTAGGTGTACACTATTAAAAGTGTCACACGATTAATATTATATATAATGATAATGATATTTGTTGCCTGTTAATTTTTTTAAATGGTAGTGATTACTTAAATATGGATAAGATAACAAAAATTTAATATATAGTATAGGAGTGACGGCGTAACTTGTTGCCCGCATGTTAGCTTGCCGCCATCTATCTTGATGAAATTTTTACATGGATAAATGAATGGATGTCTTTTAAAAAAAATATTTAAAAAAATTGTTACTAGACTTACTATTTAATTGAGCTATTTTTAATGTATAGTTGGACTTATTATTTCATTGAGCTATTTTTATTATATAGTTGGACTTATTATTTCATTGAGCTATGTTATAACTTATTCTGGATTGAGTTAGGGCTTTTACGCTAAATTTTTAGTATTTATATGATTTGAGCCCTCATCACTTGAAAAAGGTCAAAGACAAAACGTTGTCTAACAATTTGATACCATTGGGTTGTTTAAAGATCCTTTAGTTTTAGACTATGTGTAATGGGGCAAGGAATTGGGCGTTTTGGGGACCAAAAACGCCCCTATGGGATTTGCAACCCCCCCCCCCCCCCCCTAATTGATTTGGGGCGTTTTTGGGGTAAGGCAAAAATTTTAACAAGGTGGAAAATTTGTGTGGACCAATCAGAAACAAGCGTTTTTGATGGACCAATGATATGCAAGCCCCAATGATTAAATGCTTCATAAAAATTTTCATATTACCACTACACCCCATCCTAATTTGAATCCCTTAAATCCTTAATGGTTTCACATATCACGTGTCAATTAATGTCTCATGGTCTTAAAATTTTTCACCTCTTCATTACACAAAATGTTAGAAGGACCTTTTATCAATAAATAAATACACACCTATAAAATTAAAATTCCAAGAATGAGACGATATGAGAATACGACGTGTAACAAAAAAAAATTACTAACCCATCATCAAAACACACTTTTTGTAAAGAAAAATTAAATATTGTCTTTCTATGAATAAAAATTATATTAAATTGTACTTGAGATGAATTTAATTTTGTCACCAGTGTCAAGACTTAAAAACTAATTATATATATAACAATTATGATCGACTGATAGCGACGTTCGGAACAGTAAAAACAAAATAAAAACCATTAACTTTACAAGTAATTACAAGAGTGCCATGTCATACTAATTGCGGAAAAGCCAACGACTTTTTCTGGGCGGTTTGTGTGGTTTTTCTAGGCTATTTCCATGTTCCTTTTCTAGGTGGTTTCCAATTTCTATTACATAGGCACATGACCAGTTCATTTCACTCCAAAATAAAGCTAGATAACATTCGGACCCTTGGCCTCAATTCCTTAAAGCAAATGCAGTGTAATATTCTTAGGCGCTTTGCTCGGTGCAACGCGCACCAGCGTACTGACGGAACAATACGACTCTTTACGTTGTGTTATCCGATTAGCAGACCCTCGCAATACCGTTGGTGTAACTTCGCTGTTCGTCGGAAAAATCTGTAGCTTTTCACGAATCGGCGCCGGTTATATTTCTACGCCGCGCTTAGCGCGGCGCGTAATTTACTAGTTAGAAACAAAACAGAATAAAAAGCCATAAAACCACCAATCGCCAATCACACCCACTAAATTCCAAAAATAGCGAGCTACATACAGAGACTGAGGAGAGTGAGATATAGGTAAGTCATGTCTCTATCTTTAGGAATAGAAAGACTGCTCTCAGAGAGACCACCGACTCCAAAATAAACAAAAGACCAACAAACTGAACTAAAAAAAGAAATAGAAAGCGACCAATAATCAACGAAGTAGGAAGAGAGTATTACAAACTAAAAACACGTTTAAAATCATAAAATAACACAAAGGCTCAAAACATAAAGACAATCACCTTGTGAGTCTCGCTAAGTGAAAATATGAAGTTAATATCAGGACACGTTTTTCTATTATCATACGAGTCATCCAACTCTTAATGAATTTAAAGTTGTGTAACTTTTTTTTATTTTAATACTAGTCTACTAATTCATAAATCAAGCGGAAGCTAAACAACAAATATGCAAGACCTTTTTAATTACTTGTCACAATCACGTTCCAACAAAATCCAAATTCACAAGTTTGAATTGGACTCTTTGTCTGATCTATATCTAACACCTTACCTTTTAGACTTTACAATACCATGATTGAAAATATTTTGACATTAAAAAAATTTATCTCCTAAACTTTCTGATATAAAAAGTATTCATGATAATACCCAAAAGTTAAAAGACTTTAGGTGTTTATCAATCATAAGGAGATAGTGGCCAAAGCATTCATATAATTTGCTAATGGTTTGTGGAGGAAGAATACATAATGGTTCACAAAGTGGTTATGACATGATTATGGCACTATGTTTGTGTCCATCTTTTGTTTGTGTAATGTAAAATGCTAAAACACATTGCTTACTTTCTTCGCATGGTGTTTTAAATTGAATGTCTAGAAATACATTAATTAGTGCTTTAAATTGTTACGTGTCGTGTGTTTCTATATATACTATGTCAAATGAATATAAAATATCATGCCTAAAATTTAAAACACAATGCCTATATAGACTTTTAACACTTTATACGAAAAATGCAATTTGTACAAAAAATGTACTTTTCACCAAACGTTTCTATATGGGTTTACAAATATATATATATATATATATATATATATATATATATATAGGGGAAAGTTAATTTGAGAACACCTATATTTCGTGCGAACCGTGAGAACGACATCTAAAACCATTCAAATTCAAAATTTCTTTTTACACTTGTCTTTATTACTAAAATACAATCTCAAAAACACAATTTACGCGTAAAAATTCAAACGTATACGGAAATAATTTGTTTTTACACATGTGTAAATTTGCGGTTTATACATGTGTAAACTGTTTCATTTACATATGTGTAAAAAGTTAATTTTAAAGTGTTTTTGCAAGAAAAGATGAATTATTTGGAAAGAAAATTCATTTATTAATTTTGTATTTTGATTATAATGGGGTTTATATTAAAAAAAATTGATTTTGATTGATTTTTTTTACCTGTTCTCACGGTTCTCACAATATTTAGCGTTCTCAAGATAACCCTCCCCTATATATATATATATATATATATATATATATATATATGGTAAGGTTCCTGTAGGAAAATTAGTTTGTGTGAGAAGTGTGAGAAGGATTAAAAATTGATATGTGTGCATCATTTTTTTGAACGTATTCGTGATGTTTTGGATTGTGTTGCTTAGAAAAACACCAAACATAACAATGAATAACCAAAAACAATGTATTTTAGGCTTAAAACTTAAAACACTATGTCAAGAACATTTAAGTAGAGTGTTTTAAGTAATTACTAGGGTGTTTTATTTGTAATTTAAATTTAATGACTATAATACATTGGATTGTGTTATAAATTTGTGTATATTGTTGTGTTAACTGTTTTTCAAGCCAAAACAACCCAAAACATCATTCCAAAATCAAAAACATGATGACTACATGTCAATTCTTAATCCTTCTCACACACACACACACACCAATTTTTCTACAGTATCCCTTATATATATATATATATATATATATATATATATATATATATATATATATATATATATAGGGTGGGGTACAAATTACATTTTTCATACAAAGTGTGAGAAGTCTATCTAGTTATTGTGTTTTAAATTTTTGCTATAATGTTTTCGATTCCTTTTGCATTGTACTATATTGGAAAACACCAAACATGACAATTTAAAACACAACCAAATGTATTATAGACATAAAATTTCAAACACAGTTATTACTTTATTCGCATGGTGTTTTAAATTTTATGTCAAGAATGCATTAATTAGTGTTTTAAATTGTTAAATTTTGTGTTTTTTTATATAATACTATGCTAAAAAAATATAAACATCATGCATAAAATTTAAAACACAATGTTTATATAGACTTCTCACACTTTATACAAAAAAAATAGATTTTATATAGAAACTCCACCCTATAATAAAATATCTTTTAGATGTCATGTAGGTCTAGTTACAATTAATTAATTTACACTTATATAAATTTGAGCCCACACCTTAACTGTAGAAACAAAGACCGTCACCACTCATTAATACCACTAGGCCACATCGTAAAGGGCGCAAATCAAAATTACTTTTTCTATCGGCTAAAAATATCATCTTGGTACCCCATTTTGAATCCTCTTTCCGCATCGTCCCTGAGGGCATAAGCCCTTTCAACGTCAAGGGGTGTATTTTTGCCGACCTTAGAATTCGAACCGTGTACCTCTCCCGAGCGAGAACCTCCCTAAAAAGTAAACACTCCCACCTCTCCCCAATTGAGGTGGGGGTCATTTGCAAATCAAAATTACTTGCACAGTAAAATATGGGATATTAAATCGCTAAAAAAATATTATTGTAAGAACTAATTATGGCGTGAAAAAGTTATCGCTCCATCTGAGCGTGGAATTCTTGGGGGATTATGTGGTGGAGCCAATCAAATGATTGGGGGGGGGGGGCGTGAATTTCGCATTGCATTTCGGTTGGCCTAAGGCTATATGGTGTGGTAGACATTTTCTCCAACTCTCTCAAATGACACATCAATGGCACCTCATTTTCATATTTCCTCTCCTAAAGTTTAAACCTAATTCCCCCATTCCCCCTTTCTTTTTTTTTATTATTTTATTTAATCTATTTAATATATATTATTTTATACATTTAAAAATTAAAATTATATATATATATATATATATAGGAATGGGATCATTTGAGAACTCCATTGAGTTGAGAGAACTTGAGAACTCCAATAGACCAATCAACAAATGCCACCTCATCAGTTTTGTGTTTTTTTGCATTTGTTTAATCAGGGGCAAGAGAGTCTTTATACACAAGTATTTAGGGGTATTTTAGTAATAATAACATCTCACCCTACCCCACCCCACCCAATTACCCTTTTAATTAATAATAATAACAATAATAATAATCATAATCAGATCTCTCACTTCTCTCACACACAAACACACACCTCCCTCTCTCTCCCTATCTCTCTCTCTCTCTCTAAAAAAAAACAACAGATCTGGAAGGTTTGTGGTTCGATGGTCCGACGAAAGGGGAGGAGCTGTGTGGTGGTGTTCGATTGACGAAGGGGGCAGGTGGTGGTCGATGGGAGGAGCTGTGGTGGTTCGATTTGACGAAGGGAGGATCTGTGGTGATCGATAAACAGGAGGACAGAGGCGACGGTGGTTTCAGGGAGGGGGGTGATGGTGGTCCAGACGATGGTTTGACGACGGTGGTCGATGGTGCAGAGGCTGGAACAGGAAGACGAAGGTGAACATGATGATTGGTTTTATTGATCATTTGAACAGAGCATGAGCTTTGTTTCTTCAGTTCAACTGGTATAATACATATAATACCAAAATAAAAGGTTAGCAGATTATTCAACATTATGATTTTTCTTCTTTTTAGTTTTGATTAAAGTGGGTTTTTACTTTCAGAAAATTGAGGGTTTAAATTGGTAATTAGTTGAAGTTAGAGAGGGTGAATTGGAATTTCTACTTTCTATGAGAAGGTTGAGTGGAGATGATTTTCATTCGATCTCATCCGTAATAATAAAAAAGGGTTTGCTTTTTTTGGTGGGGTTTTTCATGTGATGTAGAAACTAGAAACAAGAGAGGATCAAACTTTGAAATTTGTGGGACTCTTTAAGTAACAAAGTAACTACAATTTAGGGTATCATTATCTCTGATGAGAGACTATTCACAAGTCTGTTTTTTTAATTACACATTACATTATTTTGTTTGGTTACTACTTAATTATTCACATGGAAATTGTTTAAAAAAACATATATATATATATATTTCATGGGTATGTATGTTGCAGGCCTGAACAAGAATCAGGTTTTTTCTTTAACATGAAGTATTTTGAGGATGAAGTGTAGTACGGGGGCGTGTAGTTTTTGAGTCATGTGTAGTATAGGGGTGTGTAGTATGAATGTATAGATGTTTGGGTGTTTTACATTGATGTAATATATTTTTGTTGATGTTGTGGGGCATTTTAAAGTGGTGTAATAACGTTTGTGTAGATGTTTATTTGGTTTTTACACTGGTGTAAAATAATTACACTGGTGTAATACGAATGTAGTAGTTGTGTGTATGGTAGATTTACATTGGTGTAAATAATTACACCAGTGTAAAATCATCCTCATCATATGTTTGTTTGGTTTTTACACCAGTGTAATTTTTCTAAAAGTCTATGTATGCCAGTTTTACACTGGTGTAAGCGTAATTTTTATAAAAGTTTGTGTATGCCAGTTTTACACTGGTGTAAATAATTACACCAGTGTAAATCATATCAAAATTATGAAATTAAAAAAAAAACTAAATTAATTAAAAAATAAAATAAAGTTAAAAAACTGAATTTTTTTAATAACGAAAATAAAAATTAAATGAAATAAAGTTAAAAAAATGAATATTTTTAAAAAGTGTTGTATATTTACAGAATCTACAATATGTTTTTTTTTAAAAGTAATTTACTTAAAAAATAAAATCAACTTTAAAAATGAATATTTTAATAATAGAATAAAATATTAAATGATATTATATTAATTATTTCTCTCACATGGTGTTTTTACCCCAATACCCCTTAATGTACTTTATTAGATTAAAAAAATACTTATTAACCAAGTCAAGACAAAAACTCCCATCATTTGATCTCAACCATTAGATCATCAAGATCAATGGTCCAGATGAGTTCCTATGGTTCTCACAACTCAAGTGAGTTCTCAAACTATCCATTCCCTATATATATATATATAAAATATTAGAAACACAGACACACACACCACCACACTTGAAGTCATCTTCAACAAAACTCCAACCATCACACAACCACCATCACTGCCACCTACATCTTCATCTTTTTTCTGCTGCAAGTGTGTGTATATAAAGTTTGATTTATAAAAAAAAAATTAAAAATAAAATGCAACGGTCAAATATTTGGGCCAATCAACATCCTCGGTGAGAATGGTGGAAATTCATTGATTGCACCGAGATGTTTTCGGGGGAGGGGGCGGACGGTGTTTCCGATCAGGGGTGGTGCCACCTCACCTTTACCGGGCATGTTTGGGCCCGGATAAAATTGACCGGGCATGCCAAGAAGTTACGCGTATTGCATTGTGTTCGCGTCAAACTCGCCCCAATTGGGTGGCAGCGGAGTATTAGTGTTTGGCCTCGCACCCGGTCGACCCGGGACCCCGAACGGTGAACCATATGGATACATGTTTTGTATTTAGATTGTGTTGTGGTGTGGTTTTTAGTTTTGGTTGTGTAAAGTTGTGTTTGTGTTTTTATAAAAATTGTGTGTATATATATACACTTCAAAAAAAATTACCGTTCAAAATTAATTGTGCCCCAACGGTCAAAATTTTGACCGTTTGATTTGAAGCCCGCGCCACGTGTCAACATTTGATTGGGTCTAGCATTTTGTCATCGGCGTTATATATATACCACCCTACCCACTTTTTTAAAAATGGCGCCCCCTGTTCCGATGTTGGGGGGCGCTATTTTACTAAAATTTTGAAAAAAAACGCCCCACTACGGGGTCTAAGAAATGAAGAAATTAATAGTTACAGATAGTTCTAGTTTTCTTATCGTTTTTATCTCATACTCTGATGTCAAACAACTCATAAGATAGCATAATGTTTAATGAGAAAATATTAGCATCATACGTGTGTGAACATTAGAAAAGACGTAATGTGGAGGTAGACAAATTTACAATATTAATGACATGACACATCTAACTTGAAACCCTACACCGGCTACACACTTAAATAGTGTGCAAGTTCATTGTTATTATACGTTGGACATACAAATAACATGATTTGGTTTTTTTATATGCTTGCTAATGTGTGCTGTTGGGGGGTGTTAGCCGAGCTGAGCCCAGGCAAGCTCAGATTTAAAACCGAGCTGAAAATCTAAGCTTAAACTTGGCTTGATTTTTAATCGAGTCGGCTCGGTTCGATTTAGTGTGGCTCGAATTTAAAAACAAAATTAAAAATGGCTTTGAAAATTCAATAGTTTAAAATATTATTCAAAGTCCAACCTAATACATTACAAGCTAAAATCAACTTTAACAAAATAAAAAATAAGTCTCAAATTTTAAAGAAATACAATATAAGTTCATAAGAATACGAATTAACACCAAATATGCAATAAATGTTCTCTTACACTCGTAAATACTGACCACTTTAAAATTAGAAGCACTATTAAGTGATAATTTGAGTACTTGAACAATTACCATTGTGCTGCGGTTTAATATAATAATTTGATTAGTTGTAAATCTAATCCCTAGCACATAATTACTATGTTACTATTAACCAATATTAAGTATGTAACAAGTTCCCCCTCTTTATAAAATTTTATATTATATTACATGTATATAAAAATAATATATATTAAAAACTAGAATTATCTGATCCATACCAAGCCATATCAAGCAAGCTTTTTCCGAGTGAGCTCCAAGCCATAGGCTTTTTGGACAGCCCTAGTACTATTTGGTGTTAATTAACCTTTTAGTTATAAATGATCAGAGTTATTATCGAATATATTCATAGGGTTGAGTTATCCTACAAATGCTAATAAAAATGAGAAGAGTGAGAAGCGACTAAAGAATGACATGTATAAAGTTAAATCATGGGTAGATTAAAAAACACAATGAATATATACGCATGTGCATACTATAACACAATGGACGAGCAGAAGACACAAGAAAGAAAAAGATTCATTTAACACGGATTTCTTTTTCAATTTTAATGTAGGATTGTGGTACTCATATTAAAGATAAAAAATACTTGTTAATATGGTGATTTTTTTTTTAAAAAGGAATATCATATAAAAAAATTATAAACGTTTAAAAATGACGGGGGAGATTAACATGTGCCTTGCATGTGGAGAGGAAAAGTCAACAAATGTGGTTTTCATTTTATGTAATTCCTCTAATTTAACAAATTTTTTTCAACAAACTAATCTCAACCTTTCAAATTTAAGACTAATTGTAACATCCACTAACGGTCGATGTGGGATTTTCCTGGGGTGTCACACTAATAGACCACAATTCTTCTCACCCTTTCTAAAAAAAGTGTCTTGTGTATTTGCTCCTAACCATTTATTCATAATCTCTTTTTAAACTTTTAAAGTATCCTTATTTATTCAAGCGTTCATGTGTGATTGGTGTTCTTAGTCCGACCACCAGTCTATCACCATAATACCACCCATCGTCACACACCACTGGCCGTATACCTCCAACTGCCACCATCTACTATTACGAACACAATCACCCACCTACCTACCCTGTACTGCCTTAAAAATTAATCATCCAATCAAAATTGAAAACGATCACACATGCACACTTATCATATTCATAGATGATAGATTTGAAATGTACAATATATCTTAAAACACATACTACATATAGAGACGTATACATAATTGCACATGAAACACACATGCATCACTTAAATGCACAAAAACATTAAACACACAAACACATATTTAACTAACACATTAAATACACAAACACATCACATGTAAACCACACATTAAAATCTCAATTGGATCTTAAATCGGAAATCCTAACCCAAAAGAGACAAAATCAATGAAATGTTTGTGTGTTTGCCCCCACCTCAACCTTCCTAAGTCATACTAATAACTCTGATACGAGTGAGATTCTACTAGGTTTGTTTCTCTGTTTGCGTATATAAGCCTATAACACATAGTTTGGATTATTAAAATTACATAGTTTGGATTATTAAAATTGGCCCGTGATTAAATTGTCGGTATAAATTATTATTATCCAATAACACATGTTTGAAATTTATTAAAATTGAATTTTCTAGTGTTTTAAATTGGATTCCCACTTACCGTTCAACCCTTAATAATATCTAGGTATACTGGTTCCACCAGTCAAGTTTGTGTACAAATTGTTCTGCATAGCATACAGATGCTTCCAAAACGATTTCGAAGGACTGTTCACATGGTGCATTATTGCACACGTACATATCTTCCTTCTCCTTTTACATGATGCTAGTCTTACATTAGACTGACGTCATCAGTTAGCCAAAGTTTTAGGTTTCTTATTGCATTGTTAGACCATGCGTAGTGGGGCTTTATATTTATAAAGCCCCTGAATGTGATTGGTTTACGTGGCTGCTGAGTCAGCGTGGAGAGAGAAACTGAAAAAGGGGTGTAGTGGTGGGGCTTTATTTATAAAGCCCCTGATGCTGATTGGTTGATTTTTTTATTTTTTTTTAATCTTTTAATTCAATATAATTAAAATAAAATGCAAATAAATATAAAAAAATTACAAATAATGATAAAAACACACAACTAATATTAATTAAATTAAAAAAAACAAACAAGTTAAATAAACTACAATACCAAATTAAAAAAAAAAAACAAACAACTTAAATAAACTACTGCAGGTTATATTTCGCAAGGATTTGTTGTCTGTGATGCATCGCGAGGAGTAGGGCTTCTCCCTCGAGGTGGTCGATCGGTTTGGACAAAAACTCGATGTCCTTTTCCCTTTGCCTCGCCTCTTGAATGTCGACGAACCTCTTATTCTGGGCCACTCTCTGGTCCATAGTTTGTAGACGTCTTTGGCCGAGGTCTTGAAGATCCTGTAGTCGTCGATTCATTTCATCAAAACCACCTGCTGTCGAAGACGACGACTCCGCCTTGCCACCCTTTTTTGATGGTCTACCGGGTGGTCTTGGAATATCAAACTCCTCCTCCTCCTCCTCCTCATCCTCCAAGTCAACAGGATCATCTAAACTCACAAAGCGAGCATCGGATGTCGGTGTATCCGGATCTCGCGACGTGGAGGTGGTTTTGCTTCTTTTTGACGGTCCACCTCCTCCTGCTCCTCTTCCTCTCCTAATCTTGCGCCCACTGCCCGACCCCATAGGCGGGACATCAGCCCACTTAGGACTATGTCTCAACATCTCCCATATCCTCAAATACGGGAACGTCCCGCGGGTCTCTCTCATCTCGTCCAACGCCCTGGCCAACACACCGTCATCACCTTCTCCGCTGGCCCTGTTGTCCTTGCAGCGTTGGTAGACCTCGGCAAACCCGTGACATTTGTTATTAATGTCCGACCACTTTCCAGATATGGAGTCGTTGTCTCGATGCTCCCCTCTACCCACCGCCTCAAAAAACAGTTCCCGAATCCGTTGCCAAAAAACCGGGGTATTTTGATAGTTTGCTGCAAAAAAAAATAACACACGATTTAAAAAATATATATATAAATGTAAAAACAAAAAAAATATATATATAAATGTAAACACAAAAAAAAAATACTAACCAACTTCCGGGTCCTCGGATATGTCGAGCCAGGCTCGCGCTAACTTGAACTCCTCATCTTTTTCCCAACGCTCCTGTTGCTTTTTTTGACGAGGAGCGTTCGGGTCTTTCTTTTTATGCGAGCGTCTCCCGCGCCCGCGCCCAGAACCCTCGGGTTCGTCTTGAGTTTCTGGTACCGATTCGGGCTCCTCTTGTGAAGGTTGCATATAGTTTGGTGGAGGAAAAAATTGAGCGGGCATGTTTGGGCCCGGATAAAATTGACCGGGCATGCCCAGAAGTTGCGCGTATTGCATGGTACTCGCGTCAAACTCGCCCCAGTTTGGTGGCAGCGGAGTAGTAGTGTTTGGCCTCGTAGTGTTTGGCCTAGCACCCGGTCGACCCGGGACCCCGAACGGTGAACCATATGGAAACATCTTTGGCGTTTTAGTTTGTGTGTGGTTTTTAGTTTGAAAGTAATGTTTGTATGTGTGTTTGTATAAAATGGTTTGGTATATATAAATACCTTTTAAAAAAATTTACCGTTCAAAAATTAATTGGACAACGGTCCATTTTTTGACCGTTCGAAAAAGAAGCCTGCCATCGCCACGTGGATTGTTCTTATTGGACCTCACAAAATTGATCTAGCGCTATAAAAATCAAGCCCTCCCTTGAAAAAGTAAAATAGCGCCCGCATGTAATGGTGTGCGGGGCGCTATTTTCGAAAAAATTGGAAAAACCACGCCCCACTACGGGTGGTCTTAAAATCAAATGTTGTCGATACTACCTAACTTGTTTTAAATTTTATATTAACTAATTTCTAATAACATATAAATCGCTCTTATGATGTCTAAAATATTTTGTATAATTTAAAATAATATATATGAGATATTTTGAGGGCCCGAAATATCATGTATGGTTCAAGAGGTAGTTAACAATTTTAAATAAAGAAATGTGAAAATTGTATTAGCACCCATCGTAGGAGAGAAAAAGGGATATTATTAAAAAAAAAAAAAAACCGTCATAATTATTATATGTAAATACTAGCTGATTACCCCGGGAAGGTCCCGGGGTTAAAAAATTTAATATGATTTAATAAAAAATGATAAAAAATGATAAAAGAAGAAAACTCAAATAAGGAAAAGCGTAAATAACTTAAACATAATCAATCTTAGTTAAAAAAACATTTATTTAAAAAGTTAAAAAAATAAAAAGCATAAATTATATTAAACATAATACAGTATTAAAAGGATAACCTTCAACATATAATCATCTTCACGTAATTTAAAATATGTTACAATTTGACTTTGACTTATATAGATGTAGAATTCATGATGGGGGTTGAAAAATATAACAATTCTAATAATATTAATACTAATAGTAATAATTATTACTCTTGTAATTAAATAAATAAAAAAATAACCTTGTTATAAGGTGACACCATGTGTTGCAGTGTTGCGTGATTCGTTCTCCTAACTTCTCTTGATGAAGTATATCTATCCATCTTTAGAAGAGTAAAATTCCAATGATAGCATGACGATTGTGCTGAATTTCAACATCGTAGATAAGAACCTGGTTTAAAAGAAAAACATGATTAATGAATAACCTGAACACTTTGTGTTTTTTTTTTTTTCTGTATGAACATAACCCCACAAAAAATAGTCGTTTTTTTCTCCGTTTTTTATATAGCACTATGGTACTCGTTGGAAAGATAATAAAACGCTCGTTAATTTGGTGTAATTTTTTTATTTAAAAAATCTCGAATATAAAATATATTAACGTTTAAAAATTATGGGAAGAACATAAGAGAGAATAATTTAAATTTGTTTTTAAATTCTTTTTTCCTAAAATAACTCAATTTAATTTTAGTAATTGAGAATTGAGAGATAAAGAGATAAATTTAGGGTTTTATGTTTATCTTTTTTTTTTAATTAAAAAAGGAAATAATTCAAAAAACACTAAAATCTTTCAATTATGATGCCACGTGGCAGTTTCATGGAGAGGTTGAAGGCACCATTGCACGTCACGTCAGCAATGTTCAATTCTTTTATATATATTAATAGAAGTTTTATATATTTTCATACATTTTGTGTATTATAGTTAAAAAAAAACATTTATCCAAAGTTATATCTTATAAAGGCGATTTGGCTTTTTATGCGTGTCAAATATGTTACAAAATTAAGGTCAATTCTTGATGGGAACTGGGAAATTCACATTATTAGTTGATTAAAAATGATTGATACATGAGGACACGAGGTGTATGATAACCAAATTGCTAAATTCATTGAATTATAGAATAAATAAACTATACTAATTTTATTTACTTTCCATTTTTATAGTACAGTTTCATTAATATATATTTTAGTACTTAAATATATTTTTATTATAGTTTGATGTTACACAGATTACTGAAAGGTGTTTGGAGGAAGAGTTCGAGCCTGGAGGAAGTGATAAAAAAGGTGTGCAAAGTTTAGCCATTCAAAAAAATAAAATAAAATAAATTAGCATAAGATACAAACAATTTTTAATATGCGAATGATAAAATAACTAGAGTATGTATAGTTAAAGTAGAGTGATGAAGTTGTTACACATATAAATATAAAGAAATAGAGTAGGAAGAGTATTGAAATAGCTAAAAGAGATGTAAAAAGCTACATCCTAGTACTATATTACTATGTTAGAACCTAAAAATAACATAATAATTATCACTCTAGTTGATTTTGTTGCATTGTAATTAGCACATATATACCATCCATATTTACATATCCATTTGTGTTTCCATATATTCCTTCTTCCTAATACAAAGGAACACCAACACCCCAACCTAAAATGTCTATATATATCACCATCTAATTTCATTCATCTCCTCACATCTCTCTCTCTATACGTATATCTTTCTCTCTCTACAATGGAAAGACCACCCCATATAGCCATTGTACCAAGCCCAGGAATGGGCCACCTTATCCCTCTTGTTGAATTTGCAAAAAGATTAAAAACCAACCACAACATTTCAATAACATTCATCATCCCAAATGAAGGACCTTTATCCAAATCTCAACATGCTTTTCTTGACTCCCTTCCTAATGGTTTGAACCATGTCATCCTCCCTTCGGTTAATTTCGAAGATTTACCAAAAGATACACTGATGGAAACCCGAATCAGTCTCATGGTTACGCGGTCTCTTGACTCGATTCGTGAGGCGGTTAAATCGTTAGTTAAAGAAACGAACATGGTGGCTTTGTTTGTTGATCTTTTTGGTACGGATGCTTTTGATGTTGCTATCGAATTCGGCGTTTCGCCTTATGTGTTTTTCCCATCAACTGCTATGGCTTTGTCTTTGTTTCTTCATTTGCCTAAACTTGATCAGATGGTTTCATGTGAGTTTAGAGACTTGCCTGAACCGGTTCAGATCCCGGGGTGCATACCGGTTCGTGGACAAGACCTTCTTGACCCGGTTCAAGATAGAAAGAATGATGCATATAAATGGGTGCTTCATAATGCAAAGAGGTATAGTATGGCTAAAGGTATAGCGGTAAATAGCTTCATGGAGTTAGAGGGTGGGGCTTTAAAAGCTTTATTAGAAGATGAACCGGGCAAACCAAGAGTTTATCCGGTTGGACCGTTGGTGCAAACCGGTTCAAGTAGTGATGTGGATCGGTCAGAGTGTTTGAGGTGGTTAGATGGTAAGCCATGTGGTTCTGTTTTGTACATATCTTTTGGGAGTGGTGGAACCCTATCTTCTAATCAGCTAAATGAGTTAGCTATGGGTTTGGAATTGAGTGAGCAAAGGTTCATATGGGTGGTTAGAAGCCCGAATGATAAGCCGAACGCGACTTATTTTAATTCACATGGTCATGAGGACCCTTTGGGATTTTTACCGGAGGGGTTCTTAGAAAGAACTAAAGATACTGGGTTTGTGATTCCTTCTTGGGCCCCACAAGCCCAAATTCTGAGTCACAGTTCAACTGGTGGGTTTTTAACCCACTGTGGTTGGAACTCGATTCTTGAGACTATAGTCAATGGTGTGCCAGTTATCGCATGGCCACTATATGCAGAGCAAAAGATGAACGCGGTATCTTTAACCGAGGGTATAAAAATAGCATTAAGGCCCAAGGCTGATGAGAATGGTATTGTGGGTCGTGTGGAGATTGCAAGGGTCGTGAAGGGATTATTAGAAGGGGAAGAAGGAAAACCGATTAGGAGTCGAATTCGAGAACTTAAAGATGCAGCTGCTAATGTTTTAAGTAAAGATGGGTGTTCTGTAAAAGCCTTAGATCAATTGGCTTCCAAGTTGAAAACAAAGAATAATTTAAGCATTTAATTTTTCATGCATTTAAATAAAAATGATAATTATTTTTGTTCAGTGAATACTTTATTTTGTTGATCTATTGGGCGTATAAAAATAAGTCAAGTTACATGCCAACTCGAGCGTGATCCGCGGCGTTATCTCTAATTTCGCGCCCCACACACTGTTACGGTGGGGCGCTATGACACAAACCACACCTCCAGCGTTATGAACATAACGCTATGCAACAAAAAATTGAGTGGCCAAACGGTTATTTATTTTTTGAATTGTTTTAGTAACATCAATAACAATTAAAAATGTGTAATACATAGTTTCATACATGATTCCACGTCATTTCAAAAAGCTCTGGAAGAGGGTTTTATTTTTTATTTTATTTTATTTTATTCAGGAGAAACCTAATAACCTATGCCAACTAATCCACAATGCGAACCTTTGGACATGAAGAATTGTCATGCTCGTTGACAATTCAGGAAAAGAAATTTTAGTAGTATATTCTTTTCCTATGTGGTTAGGTTACTATTTTCAGGTGCTCGGACTTCTAACAACCTGATGTCAGAATTTTTGGTTCGGGTCAAGTCGTATAATTAGTTCAATTGGTTAACCTTGAGGGTGGAATTGAGTGAACGAAGGTTCATATGGATAGGTAGAAGCCCGAACGATCATTCAAACACAACTTACTTTAATGCACATGGTCATGAAGACTAGAGCGAAAGCTGAATGCAGTGTACAAGTGGTTTTAAGGCCCAACAATGATGAAAATGGCATTGTGGGTTGTGTGGAGATTGCGAAGGTCGTGAATGGTTTATTAGAAGGGGAAGAAGGAAAACCACCGACGGTCTAATTCTCGAACTTATAGATGCAATTGGTAACGTTCTTAGTAAAAATGGGGTCTCTCTGAAAGCAACATTACTATCTGCAAGGATTGGGCTAAGGTTGTTGTTGTTCCACAAAAGCCTTACATCAATTGGTTTTCAAGTGTTTTTTTTTTTCAAGTTAAAAATGAAGAATAACCAAGTATTTAATAAAAATGTTGAAAACGAACAATAATTTAAGAATATAATTTATTAAGCATTTAAAATAAAACTGTTAAATAATTTGTGATTTGAACAGTTAATTTTGATCTCCTATCTTCGACGTATAAACAACCGAATGCACATATTTTTGAGTTGTTTTGTTTTTTAATACACTAGTTAGAAAGCCCGCACGTTGCCGCGGGTGTTAATTTATTTCTTTTTTACAATCAATATGGCGCCAGCTCAGCCGTTTATATTTCGCAATTATCAGGTTTAGGAACATACCACATGCTTTCTGATATAATCTAGATCATACTAATAACTAACATATCGAGTAATATATCCTCATGTGAACTATAGTACCCTCCTGGCACAATAGAAGCTCCTTTGACAATTTCAGAAAACAGTGAGTCAGTAACATCAACCAATAGTGCCCAAATTGGATATAAACATGGTACTCACATGGGAAGTTGTAGAAATTATATATGGTAAGCTATACCCCAATAATCTCTTCTAAACTGGCCTGCTTGTTGTCGAACTTGGCTTTGTTTCTCGCTCTCCAAAGACTAAAGCAAGCGATGATAATAATGCCTTGGAACATCGACTTATCCTTTCCTTTGAGTCCCGAATAGTTATGCCGCTCAAGAAGGTCACGAACCGAAAAGATAAAAAAATGCAGGAACCTTGCACCAGGCGCTGATATGATTCCAGAGGGCTCCCGCCAAACGGAAACTCGTGAAAAGGTGCTAAGCAGTTTCTTCGACATCGTGACAGAAAGGACAGGTGTCGTCCTCAATGAAAAAGTTCCTTCTTTTCAGCGTCGCAGCAGTGACAATCCGCCCCATTTCAACCTTCCAGACGAAAAGCCGACATTTTAACGGAACCCAGTTGCATCGATCAAGAACGAAGTTGTTACTGAAGTCGCATTCACTGTACTGCAGTTTTTTAACAGAACCCACGCTGAATTTACCTTTGCCGTCTCCCAACCATTTCCACATATCGGGTCTCGATTGCAAAGCCACCGATCCCACCAAATCTGATCCAAGAAAAATTTATTTTCACTTCAGATGTGACTTAAAGATATAAAGTTTACACAAGATAGGATACCTTTATGCAATCATATCGATGAATTACATCTAACATATTCAATAGTTGTCATTTAGACTCATGTATTCTTTTATTTGCATGTCAAAGTTGCATCCAAAGTAACCTGCAATTGCAGTTTAAATTTTCCAGGTAAGAAATTAATAATTAATAATACAAATTAAAAGGACAAATTACAGCTAATAGCAACCTATTTCCATTTCATTTCTAGTTTTGTCACTATTAAACTATAAAGATCACTACCTGAACTGATACGATACAGATTACAAGCCCAGCCCAATCCCTTGTTCAACCCAATGCAGGCCGGCCCAAACGTGATACAAAGACTCCTGCTCGTTTGCTGGACTGATGTGGAAGGAGTCATGCTCACTTTTAGTAGTTATTTTCCATGATTTCCATGTTTGCATGCATGTAGTTAGTGGTAGAAGTATCCCCACGTTTCCTGATTTCTAGCAAAGAATAAAGTGCATCTAGGAACTTTCTTTAAATTGCATTGTAATTTCCATTTCAAGGTTAATGAGAAAATTGTCCCAAAAAAAAACCCTCTGTTCTTGTTCTTATTTTCTTGGAGAATTACCCACTCTACGGGTAGCTAACATTGGTGCTTTCATTCCCGTTCCTTCCTTCCGCCATGGGTCCCCGTAAAGATTCATCCTCGGAAGAAACAAACCCCACCATCAACGAGCAGCTTGCTCAGCTCATTGCCGCCACAACCGCGTCATCTTCCACATCCAACCAAACAGCCTCCCAATTGTCCGATTTGATTCAGGCCACCCAAACCCTCACCTTAAAAATTGACCAATTAACAGACCATGTCACAGCCGACACTTCTGGCGTGAAAACCCCACCACGACGTCGCTCCCCACAACGCCATCACTCTCCGAACCACCGACTACCTCGTCAACCCAAAATTAACCTCCCTTGCTTTGACGGATCCAATGCGCTCGATTGGATTTTTCAAGCCGAAAACTATTTTTCTTACTACCAAACCCCAGACGACAACCGAGTAGAGCTCTCTGTTTTTTATTTCACCGGCGATGCGCTCTCTTGGTATAAACACCTTGCCCACAACGAGCTCCTCGGAACCTGGAATGTGTTTAAACGCGAATTGGAATTGCGTTTTGGTCCATCTTCTTATGAAAATCATGAGGCTACACTTTTCAAACTAAGACAAATGTCGACCGTTTCGGCTTATCAAACGGAGTTTGAACGTGTGAGCAACCGCGTCATTGGGCTTACTCCGCAAGCTCTTCGCAATTGCTTCATTTCGGGACTACGGGCCGATATCCAATCGGAATTGGCCATTTACAAACCCACTACCCTCCATCAAGCCTACGGCTTAGCAAAACTAGTAGAAGACAAACTCAACCAATGGCCCAAAACCAAACAATCCTATTTTTCTAAACCTGTTGCACCCCAAAACCCATCGCCATTTTCATCTCCCTCATCCTCTATAACAACCTCCACGAATCCTACGCCTCCCTTGTTACCCACACCTACCAAACCTACATCTACACTTCCATTCACAAAACTCTCTCCCGAAGCATTAATCCAACGCCGCAAAGACGGTTTATGCTTCAAGTGTCCCGAAAAATACGTTCCCGGCCACAAGTGCTCCCCACCACAATTCATGTTGATCGTAGATAATGACGATCATGACGCTACTCATGAAACCGAACCTGAAACCACCACTGATGACCCACCAAAACCACTCTTCCTGTCACTCTCCGACGCGGCTTATTTCGGCATTCATTCGCCTCAAACCCTTCGGATCACAGGATACATCCTTGGTCGGCCAGTCACCATCTTAATTGACTGTGGCAGCACCCACAATATCATACAACCTCGCGTCGCCGCGTTTCTTCATTTAGTCACCAAAGCGATTCAACCATTTTCGGTAATGGTCGGCAATGGCGAACACATTGATTGCTTAGGATATTGTCCAAACGTTCCATTACAGTTGAACAAATCCACATTCACAGTTCCATTCTTTGTCATGCCGGTGGCGGGCGCGGATATTATCCTGGGCATAGGTTGGCTTGGTTCTCTTGGTCGCCTTTCTGCGGATTTTTCAATCCCAGAAATCTCATTCATGAAAGATGGAAATACATGCACCTTGGTGGGTGAACCATTAACCAAACAACTTTCCTCAAGCTCCCTTTCCACACTGTTAAAACAAAAGTCTATAGCTTCACTCCATACACTCACTTTTTCACATTCCCATGCACCTTCACAACCACCTACTGTGTCCCATGCAGAAAAAACAATAACCACCATCCTCCACCAATTTAAAGCCATTTTTGATGAACCCAAAACCTTACCACCAACCCGATCACAAGACCATCACATTCCACTTCAAGATGAGAACCACACCGTGAATGTTAAACCGTACCGTTACCCGCACTACCAAAAACAAATCATGACCAATCTTATTTCTGAAATGTTGTCATCCGGGGTGATTCGTCCAAGCCAAAGCCCGTTTTCATCTCCGGTTCTACTCGTAAAAAAAAAGGATGGTACATGGCGATTTTGCGTAGACTACAGGGCTCTTAATGCCGTCACCGTTCGTGACCGGTTCCCGATTCCAACCATCGACGAGTTGTTGGATGAGTTACACGGTGCTACGATTTTTTCTAAAATCGACTTACGCTCCGGGTATCATCAAATTCGTGTAGCCGAAAAGGACATTCACAAAACGGCATTCCGTACAACGGATGGTCATTATGAGTTCGTCGTCATGCCTTTTGGGCTATCAAACGCACCCTCAACATTTCAAGCCACCATGAATGATCTTTTCCGCCCGGTTCTTCGTAAGTTTGTTCTTATTTTTTTTGATGACATACTCATCTACAGTAAGGATGTGGAACAACATTATGATCATCTTCGGAATGTTCTTAACACCTTGTTATCTAACCAATATTATGCCAAGCCGTCCAAGTGTGTCTTTGCAGTGCAACAAGTCTCATTCCTTGGTCATAGAATTTCGAGTGACGGTGTAGCCCCGGAACCCGACAAAATTGCATCAATCCAACAGTGGCCTTGCCCCTCCTCGTTCACAACCTTACGTGCCTTCCTTGGTCTAACCAGGTATTACCGTCGGTTTGTGCCTAATTATGCCGACATTGCCTCGCCATTAACAAATTTACTCAAAACCAAAACCTTCCAGTGGAATGACATGGCCCAAACAGCATTCACCAACCTCAAATCCCACATGGAAAACCTCGTTACCTTAGCCCTCCCAGATTTTACCCAACCTTTCGATGTTACCACAGATGCCTCCGGAGTCGCTATAGGGGGTGTTTTATCACAAAACAACAAACCCATTGCTTTCTTCAGCAAAAAATTATGTACCACCATGCAAAACCAATCCACCTACACCAAAGAGCTCTATGCCATCACGGAATCGGTAAAAAAATGGCGACAATATTTATTGGGCCGTCGTTTTCGAGTTTTTACCGACCATCATAGCCTTAAACATCTCTTGACTCAAACCATACAAACCTTGAACAACAGAAGTGGGCAACCAAACTCTTGGGGTACGACTATGAGATTATTTACAAACCGGGGAAGGAAAACATTGTTGCCGATGCATTAAGTCGAGTAGAGTTGAATTTATGTTTCTCTATTTCTCACCCTACGGCTGAATGGTTAGAGGAGCTTCGCGAGTATTTCAAGTCGGACGACAAAGGCAAGAAACTTGTGGACCAAATCACCACAGATCCGGGTTCTTTTCCGTTCCACACCATTCGAGATGGAATTGTTTATCGTCACAATCGCATCATGGTACCTCCACTTCCTCAACTACGTGAAAAACTTTTGAAAGAGTTCCATTCGTCTCTCACCGGTGGCCATTCAGGAATCACAGCCACAACCAAACGCATTGCAACAACCTTCTCGTGGTTGGGTCTTCGTAAAGATGTCACGGCTTTTATAAAACAATGTCATGTGTGCCAAGTAATCAAGTACCCAACTCACAAGCCATTTGGATTACTGCAACCATTGCCGACTCCAGAAGCTCCTTGGTTAGACATATCCATGGACTTCATTACTCATCTTCCTGTGTCCAAAGGGCGAACGGTTATATGGGTGATCGTGGATCGCCTCTCAAAGTTTGCTCATTTTCTTGCTCTTCCCACACACTACACTGCTGTTTCATTGGCATCATTATTTATGCGAGAGATTTACCGACTTCATGGCCTACCCAAGACTATTGTGTCCGATCGTGATCCAATTTTTGTGAGCCGTTTCTGGTCCGAACTATTCAAGCTCATGGGTACAACGCTTTTGCATTCAAGCGCGTACCATCCACAAACGGATGGTCAATCCGAGGTTGTCAATCGATGCTTAGAGTCTTATCTCCGGGCATTCGTTTTCAATGAACCGGCTTCGTGGCAGCGTTTTCTTTACCTCGCGGAATTTTCCTACAATACGACTTTTCACTCGGCCATCAACATGACCCCCTTTAAAGCCGTATATGGACGAGATGTCACTACCATCCATGATTACAGCCCGGGTGACACAACAAATGGATCGATTGATGCATCGCTTCTGGAACATCAGCGGATTCTTGCTTTTCTCAAGGAAGCTATTACTAAAGCCAAGAATCGAATGATATCTCAAGCCAACAAACACCGTCTGGACAAGGAATTCAATGTGGACGACATGGTGTATTTGAAACTTCAGAATTATAGGCAACATTCTGTGGAAAGTCGCTCGTGCAAAAAACTGTCAAAGAGGTACTATGGTCCGTTTAAAATTCTCGACAAAATTGGTAAGGTTGCTTATAAGCTTCAGTTGCTACCGGGATCCAAAATACACCCCGTTTTTCATGTTTCTTTGTTGAAACCATGTTATGGATCCTCGGAATTGCCACTGGAAGAACTCGCTGATTTGGAGCCGCCCAACGAAGCAACTTATGTACCAGAAGCTGTTCTTAATTCACGAGATTCGTCGAAGGGAAGACAAGTGTTGATCAAATGGAAAGGCCGTCCGATCGAGGAAGCAACATGGGAATTTCAAGCGGAGTTTACTTCGGTTTTTCCAGACTTCAAACACATTGGGGTCAATGATAATTCTAAGAGGGAGGGAGCTGATACGATACAGATTACAAGCCCAGCCCAATCCCTTGTTCAACCCAATGCAGGCCGGCCCAAACGTGATACAAAGACTCCTGCTCGTTTGCTGGACTGATGTGGAAGGAGTCATGCTCACTTTTAGTAGTTATTTTCCATGATTTCCATGTTTGCATGCATGTAGTTAGTGGTAGAAGTATCCCCACGTTTCCTGATTTCTAGCAAAGAATAAAGTGCATCTAGGAACTTTCTTTAAATTGCATTGTAATTTCCATTTCAAGGTTAATGAGAAAATTGTCCCAAAAAAAAACCCTCTGTTCTTGTTCTTATTTTCTTGGAGAATTACCCACTCTACGGGTAGCTAACATACCTGAACAATCCAATTTTCTAATTTTGTGACGTTAGAGGTTTTCAGTTAACTAATTACTTACCAAAAATAATCGATTTTCAAAAGCACAGCGATTTAGTTACCCGGGTTTAATAAATAGTGGCCACATTTTAAATGAAGTGAAAGCAGTCAAGTACACTGATATTATTGCAGTTTCCCCAAAGGAAATAAGTTACATATAATACCTTCACTCCACTCATAGTTTCAATGTATTCAGCAAGCCTCATTTTACTGACCTTCTTTACCTACACATCAGGCAGATTATTGTTAAGCCAAACATTTGTGTTATGTTATGTTTTATCCCTAACAGTCAAGGGAAAACAACTAAAATGGGTGCAACAATGTCGTGTATGACAACTAAAATGGGTCCAACAAATTTAGACATTTTAATTACCATCATCCATTCTTGCGGTAGGTCAGAATTTGATGCATATTCTCTGAGACTGGCTAAGAGGTCAATATCACGGATCTAAGATTCTGTTCTGAGCCACTTCGAGATAAGAGCGCACAGAGAGGGATTGCTTACTACAATCCAACGACGGTAAAGTGAAAAACAATTAATATTAAATAGTTAAGCCATTCAAATTATGCCAACATATTATAGTAATATTACCTGAGTTACTCCATTTGTTTTGTACTGAAACACGGGCCATAGCTCATAAAAATCCTATAAATAAACTGTAAGTTATTTTCTCCTGTATCGAACAATTTTTTTCCAAAGAACAGACCCGAATACATAAAAGATATTGAAAATTTCATATGAAACCATGAATACTGTTTCTCAAATGTAGATAGCGGTAATAAAATTTTGTTTTTGACATAACCCAGATTAAATATGGAACTTGTGTGGTGACCTTTTATTGTGTTAATGCTGAAAAAAGTACATCAGGAATTCAGGATTCAAAACTTTCCACAAAGATAAACTGAGTTGTTTTGGAACAACCCCAAATGGAAAGTGTTAGGTTTTTCTTTGGTATATAAAATGCAATTAACATTATATTGAAATTGATTACCTGAATACTCATGTTTTCAGCAATTCATAACTGTGTGAGAAGAAACAATGGACAGGTTTGCCACTCGAATATTCTGGCAACTCAATGGACAGTATTACAATTAAGATCAACCGCAACGGCTTGTAACAAACCTAATCAGCCCAAATTCAAATTCTAACCATCAACTTACCCTAACCCCTTCCAAATCATATCAAAAATCAAAACATGGAACTCAAGATTTACCAAAAACCCTTAATCCCAAAACCCCACAAATAATAAATTCCCAATTCAAATCCTGATCATTAATATTTTTTCCAAATTATATTAAAAATCCAAACTTTGGTATCAAGATTTACATAAAACCCACCTATAATTAAAAAATAATCTTAAACTTCCATTAAAAAATGAATATATGAACATACAAAAGATCTGACCTTACATCTACTTGAAGTATAGGATATTTAGATTTCTTGTTTGATATGACAAACACATTGTCCTGCAATTGTGCAAAGCATAAAATCAGGTGCTAAAAGATAGAAAGTGAAGCAAAAGACATCAGTATTATGTTCTACTGGCAGTCACCTGTTTATCTATTAGTGTTTGTGTGCCCTCATCTTCACTGTCAAGAGAACCAAAATGGAAAGAAGAATTTTATAACTGAATGAAAAATTAAATGTAAATATGTAATGGCATTTCGGCAGAGGAAAACATGAGATATTCTGCTATAATAACTTTTATTGAAAGGCTAATTATGTATTATATTTGAACACACAGTAAACATGCTAAGATACTCACGTTGTCTCTTGAGTGTCGTTTGTCTTGGTCTTTTCACGAGTGATTTTAGCGGCAGTCTCCAATACAGCATGCAAAGCATCATATTAATTAGATTTTCCAAACATAAAACTATTTGAACGTGACTGTGAACCTATCTTTGCACTTCTTTCAGAAAACAATCTTACTTCTTGACAGCAACACTGTTATTGAAACTGCTATAAGCGGAACCTAGCATTAAGGGAAAGAATAACTGGCATGAGATACCGACTAAACATTGAAAAACAAATGTGCCAAAGAAAACAGTTGGACTGAAATAGTGCCAAACAATTAGCTAACAATGCATAATGTAAAAGTCAAGTTCTATAGAGAGGTGAGAAGGGCCGATAAAAAGACTGTTGACAGTTGAGAATTGTATAGGTTTGCCACTTAACTATAAGATTAATCCAGTATCCATAATAACAAGCTATTAGACCTAACTTCAATCTTCTAACTGTCAATTCAAATTCCATCAATCCTTATTTCCAAAATTTCAAACGCTTCCGATAACTTAATCAAATTCCTGAGTATTTAGCATTCACACTATCAATCATTCAAATTTACTCAAACGATAGCATAGAACTGCGAATTGCAACACACGCCTCATGAAACAAACATAAGCATAAAGTTTTTACGTTTTTGCTTTTAAAACGTACTCTATAATATGGGATCCACACATCTACTTGTGAAGACTCCTACCCCTAAACTCTACCTTTGTGAAGCAATACTCGAAAATAATTAATAGAAAGTATAACTGATTCAAGCCCGATCCAATTTAGATAACAACAATAACAACAACAACAACAACAACAACAACAACAACAACAACAAATTGTAGTAGCAGAACCCATTGTCTCACCTGTCGTTGAGAAGATGAGGCGGCGGTTTTTGACTGACCGATGGCGCCAGAGATGACGACAAGAACTGTATTTCTCTCTCATTAATCTTCCATCTGCTCTTCATTGCATCTGTTCACAAACCGCAACTAATTGTTCAAATCAATGTTTAACACTTAAAACAACAAAGAGGATCATCGGGCCGTGACCAAGACTCATAGATTAAAATAGAGGAAGCTGACGAACACCTCCACAGCTTCACACGGAATGCCTGGGATCAGAATCGTGTTGTCAAATCTGGAATGAAATGTTGTGATGGTTGATGATGCGAACGGTTGGTTGCCTTACCTTGATGACAACGATTCATGAAACCAGGGAAGAATGAAAGGATATAATCTGTTAGGTATAGGGATGGGAAATGATGGGGGATGCTCCTGATTGACAAATCAAACATGTAGGAAATCAAAATAAGAAAAATCAAACTTACACCCAATTATGAACTAATGATGAGGATTTGAACTTTTTTTTTTTTGAATGGCCAACGAATCAATTCCGAGCACTCTCGGGCTCCCTTTTGGCGAATCAGGTACTCGAGAGTACCCGGGCCACCAATTGCCACCAATTCCCGGGAAAACCCGACCACTCACCCGCTCGAAGGCACGACGGTGAAATAGTCGGTAAAACCGGTCGGGATCAGGAATCGAACCCAAGCCAATGGCCGGGTCATCCCTCATTTCCCATCCACCAATGTCCTCCAAATGTAGCTAGTGGGAATTGAACCCAAGTCTCCCATAGGAAACTTAAGGCCCTCAACCAACTAGGCTACAAGTGTTGGACGATGAGGATTTGAACTGATGAGAGGGTTTCTGTTGATGAATTAAACATCAAAGTTATCATACCTCGTAATTGGGGAATCGAGCAGGAACTTTAATCCTAAAATTGTCTGAAGAACCACACGCATTGAAGAGTGACATCGATGTCGATATGAATGCCTTGGAGAGTGCAGGTGGGAGATTAAAAGACACCGACTTAATTGTGAAGTTCAAAAGGGGTAACCACCATTGAAGGGGTAGGGAGGGAAAAGAAGGGTAATATTGTAAAATTGCTTTAATATTGTAAAGGATGGGATGGGTGAAATGTCTAGATTATCCTTCAAAGTGTCTTAATTGTTACCAACATCCCTATTATCAAATAAGCTTTATTCTCTTATACTTGTTGCTTTAAAAATTGTACCCATTTCAAAATTTCAATATGGTATATCACTCCTCCTTTATAATGTACTAGTGGGAAACCCGCGCGATGCGGCGGCAACAAAAAAAGACTTTGATTAATATGCTCTTGCTGCTAATTTTTCTTAATCATAATCTCTTGAAATTTTAATAAAAAATAGCAAACTTTATGGTTTATAACAGGTTTCTTATACAAATCATCATCATACTCATAAAGGCTTATAAAAGTATGTCCTTATCAAGGTTAATGGACACTATGATATACTCTGGTGATAATAACACTTTGCTGCAAGATAAAGGCTCTGGCTCTTGAATTTTCATGTTTTATATTAATACAATATCATGTCAAATTTGTAAGTCAATTAAAAATATGTCTGTAAATTTAGACTCTTAACTCTTTATAAACCATCTTCATTAACTTTGACACAAATCTTGAAGTTAATCTTTATTGTGACTTAGATAACAACATCCATGTCATCTTTGACTTAACTTCAATCTCATCTATAAAACTCAATTAGTTGGCCCAAACATTAGAAAATAACCCCATGATTCATGACATCATTAAATCAGAACAAGAGTAGACAAGGATGTCTTGTATGAAAAAAAATCATCTTTTTTAAAACTAAATCTAAAAATACATACAAACATAACCAAAGTAGAGATAAAACATACAATACTCGAGTAACCTTGCTTGCCAAAACACATTCACTTATTTTGATGTATTCAAACGGAAAGCATCTTGCTTGGCTCCTTTCCCTTAACATTCACCTTTTGTCTAACCATTATTTTTATGAACAAAGAAAATTAATTTATAAGACTTTGTTGTCTCTTTAGTTTTCTCAAGTAATTACTAAATCATTTAATTTATAAGAAGTTGCATCTCTTCACTTTCTTCTTTTTAATTATTATCATGTTACAAGAATTTGATGAGATATTGCTATTATATAATTTAAAGCAATTTAATTGTATTTATCAATTTATCCAATAATTCATTTATCAATTTAGTGCTCATGTAAAAAGACTATTTTGCACCCTTACTCACTTCATTAAGTTGTTGTACCATAAGAATAAAGTGTTGTAATTACTTAAATTTGGTTGGAATCCTTGCTAGATGCTTTATAATATAGTATAGATAGTATAGATTATAGATTAACATCATGAAGTATCGAAATATACTGCATGAAATATATTCTACAATTGATAATCAAATTATATTTTTTTGTTGGTTTGTTTTCTTGCAGATGGGCTTTTCACATTTGGGCTCTCTCTAATTCCTTTTTATGGACTTTGTTGTTTCTTGGGCTTCATCTTCCGGCTTGTGTCTTTGAGGGTTCATCTTTGCAGAGATACCACAAATCTCTTTAGTCCGTACTTCATTGCCTACTTTACCAACTGGCTTTTATATTTGGTAGTCTCCTAAATCCATGGCCAACCGTTGTGAGGGTTAATTATGCTTTCTTGCTAAGACCACCTATAATGGTTATTGCCCTTTAAGGGTCTGCTTGGTATGTGGTAAGGAAATGGATGAAGGAATGGAATAAACGATGTAATGGAATGGATCATCACAATTCCATGTCTTGTTTAGTTGCCATGTGTGAATAAAACAAAGTATTACTTTGTTTGAAAGGCGGTAAAAGACGAAGGCGTTCGAGGCCTTGGTGGGGCGGTGTCCTTATTAGAAAAACCGACAATATCAAACCTGAGAGAGAGTCATTTAGGTGTTCGAGGGCCTGCACGTAGTCCGGGTCCAGTTCGACAACCCCATTATTCCTTAAGATGTGGTCATATAACTTTCAGGACTGAGATATCGACGCCACAAAAGTATAAATCCTAATGTCCTTAGCTGAGAAAGAGCCTAATCCCCCCAAGCACATCGGTAAAGATGCCAAACGTCACTGGAGGTCGCCAAAGAACGGGGCCCCACATACAACTATGTTTCAATGGCTTCCCGAAGACATAGTCCATCTCCACCCTCCATTTGGTTTTTATACCCAGAAGAATAATGATTCTAATTTTGTAAGAAAAACAAGCCAACCTTACAATAGTATACGAAAGCATGAATAAGATTTAGCCCCGATCTGGGCTAGTTTGTGCCAAACATTGTAGACTAGACCAAATGGATGAAACCATGTTTGCAAGGTTTGACTAGGCCAAAGGCTCCTTCATCCGGTGACTAGAGGTTTGACTAGGTTTGAAACCATGAAACCATGTTTGCAAGGTTTGACTAGGCCAAAGGCTCCTTCATCCGGTGACTAGAGGATCCTTCATCTGGTAAGAGGAGGATTAACAGACCTAGCCATCAGGATAAGTTTTCATAGACGCTCGAAGACGGGGATCACGCAAGCAACTATTTAGTGCCAAACATTGTTTAAACACCAGAAAAAAAAACCACCTACTCATACTCCATCTCCACCATCCATTTGGTTTTTATACCAGGAAGAATTTGTTTCAAAACCGGCATTTGATGACTTTTATGCAACTATACAAGTGTCGATACAATATTAGCGTAACACAACGCGTGCGGGGTGTAGAATCTCGTTTTATTTTATTTTGGCTGAAGATTATCTATTTTACGTAGGCCATTTTAGACAACAAAATAAATAATACGTCTTACCTTTTCAACTAAATGTTATAATTACTACTTATATGCGTTCTCAAGTATGTTATACACGGTAAAAAAATAACTGATATGTGTTAGTGAACGTAAAAATAAATCTATTACGACTCTCTATCCCAGGGGTAAATTTATGGCTCGCCGCATTATTACGTTATGATTTTATAATAATTTTAGAGGTTTATTAGATTGTTGACGATGTGTGTGAACGTGTAGATGCCTGTGTAAATTGGTTTAAATAAATGAGTACGGCAGTTTTAATAAGAAAAAAAATACACCGTTAGTTTTTGTGATTTCAGTGAAATTTTAATGTTAGATACTAAGATATTTTAATAACATCTTCAAGTATTAACCTTTTAATTTGTAACAATGTCGGGTTCAAAGACTAACACCCGTTAAGTTTTCCAATTAAATTAAGGTGAAAGGAATAATTCGCCCTTTAATAACTATAGGGACCATTTTGGTCATGAAGGGGTAGGGTACTATTCACCTGCGCTTTCAGGCGCACCCTAACCAAAGCCCCCGCAGAAAGTAACACAATCAGATACACAGCAGCGCCTGGCGCTGCTGCTAGCCTGCGCAGAGGTACAAGTTGACAACACCCGGGAACATCCCTCTTGGAGCCCCAACTTGCTACCACACGTCAGGTGTCAGCTGACAAGTGGTCAGCCGCCTGACGTGTAACATTTCGTATTTATTCTTGTACGTTACACGAGCATCATTAATAAAACGTCAAGTTCGTTATTCTCGTATACAATAATTATTTTTGTCGCATTTATTGGAACCCTAATACTATATATATATATATATATATTATATATGTGGTTGTATGTGTTAAATGTCAAAAAAAATAAACACTTGGGCCGGGAATCGAACCTGCGCCCAAGGCCGGCCCAAACACACATCCATGATACTACCAACTGGGCTGGCCATCAACTCTGATTAAACCCCTGCACGAATTAAACTTATACGCGATTTTAAAACCTGCACAATTGACTTAGGAAAGTCAACTGTGTGGACGCGTTTGTTAATCAATCAGAATCAATTCGTGATTGATCTAATTTTGGCATCCCTACTCGATTACCGGCCTCATTCAACTACGATTACACGTTAATTACCAATTATCGTTGACTAATTGAAACTATACGCGTATGACATTGAATCGTGGGTCAACCTTGCCAATTAAACAATCCAACGATCCTCTATATAAATTGAACCTCTGCGTAGCATAACAACTCGCTCATAATCTCTTCTCAACCCTCAATCTTCTTCATTTCAATCTGTGTATCATCATACGATCACCAGTTGACTTTTATCCTTGACCGGACAATCAAACACGAATCAACACTGTAAGTTAAACTTTTTCTGTGGGTTTTAATCACCGGCGTTCACACATCAAAAGCCCTAACATCAATTGGGCCAACGATGTGTGAATCGTGTTATTGCAGAAGCTAGGGTTCGTGGGTATTTGATTTGGGGATAAAAACTGATTTCGCGTGTGTTTATATTTTTATTAGAACGGGATTCATCACAACCACAGGCCTAGGCCAAGTGGTTGTGATTGTTGCTTGTAACCGGGACCACCAGGGTTCGAGACCCGGCTTGGACACCCCCTTTTTTCCCTTAATTTCATTTCTTTTTACAAACCAATTATATATATATATTATACATTTAAATCTTATAAATTCATTTTTAAATATTAAAACCTTTTTATAAATTCTAAAAAAATTATATTTATCAAATCTGAGATAAAAGTTTTATTTACAATTTTTAGTTTTCTAAAATTAATTGATTTAATATTTATAATAATTAAATCAATTTTATACTATTATATTTATAAAAATTCATTAAAATATCAAAATAATTTTATTAATTTCTACAAAAATTATCCTATGTTTATACAATGTTAAAATTTATTGAAATAATTTTTAATTCAGAAAAATCATTTATTTTATATTTTTAATCAATTTTTGTTAGATTTAATCATAATTAAATCATAATAAATTCAATTTTTATTATTTTTGCATCAAAATTTTATACAATTTATTTTTAAATATTTAGAACAGAAATATGATTTTTAAAATAATAATTCTTTAATTTTAGTATTTTTGAATATTAAAGTTAAATTTTGGCAATTTGTAATAAATAGATTTAAAAATCTATTTTAAAGGAAATAATTTTATAAAAAATTATTTTTTATACTTCAAACACATCATTGTGAACATTCTAAATTCAAATTTTATAAAAATACTTTCTTTTATTTAATTATCAAATTTTCCTTTATTTAATTAACATTTTATTTTAAATTCAACAATTGGA
Source organism: Ambrosia trifida (assembly GCA_028751855.1). NCBI lineage: Eukaryota > Viridiplantae > Streptophyta > Magnoliopsida > Asterales > Asteraceae > Ambrosia > Ambrosia trifida. The sequence continues at coordinate 122,087,556 of CM054127.1, forward strand.
TATCCCCAAATCGAAACCCTAGGATATACTTATAAATTAGTTAGACTTAGACTTATTTGTTGCCTTATACATAGGGTAACACTTGGCAAACTATTGGGCTACACTTATACTATTTCCTCAATATCTAATACTATACCAAGGTGAGTTTACGTAATCCTGTTTATGCGATTCTTTATACTTGCCACAATTTTAAGCAATTCAACATATATGTCTAGTAGTAAACTTTATTGCCTCATGTATTAGTCAACAGTTTCAACGAGTTTCAACGAGTTTCAACATTTACATAATCATTAGCTATGGCCAAGCCGGCGATACTCAATAATAGATCTATTGGATTGACAACCCCACCCGGATACGTGTACCTCCTACATAGGTCACGTGGGTGATTGTTATCGTTCAACATATTACTAAGGTGAACCGTAGATGACGGGATGGACCTAAACTAGTCGGAGGTTTGATTATGTCAACATATTATACTATTCATGTAGACTTAAATTTACGATAGACATACGAATTGCTAGACTTTTATACTTAAACTATATGCTTAACATGGATTATGTATTCTCACCAACTTCTAGTTGACCCCCCCATTTTTACAACTCAACAGGTGATAATGATGCTTGAAGATTAGAGTATTTATGAAGAAAATAAGGAGTCTATGCATGCTTGATTCTTGTGTGATGTATTAGATTTCCACATTCAAAACTCTTATGTATTTCAATTTTTGGATATTTACAATTTAATATTTATTTCAATTAAAATTTGGATTACCTCGATGTGCTACTGTATACTCATCAATACGTGACACCTCGATGTTTCTGCCATCGGTTGGGGTGTTACAGATTGGTATCAGAGCTTTGGTTATAGGGAATTAGGTTATTAGAAAATAATCTAGACTATAACCTTAGGGACTTAAACAGTACTTGCTCCTCTTACTTGTAACCCTAATTGCTTCCCTAATCCTATCCTTATCCTATACCTTACATAACCCTAAACCTACATGTGACTACTCTTATTCGTCTGCTGCAATCCTGATCCACCATTAGATTAATAGGACAAAATCCTCAGGTTTAACCTGAACCCCCCTTGAGATCTCGTCGAAGTTCTAGATTTTAATAACGAACACGTGCAATCTGGAAGGGTGAACGCCTGTATTCTGAGTCTTCTGTCTAGGCTGGCATTGCGCATATATCCCAATCAGACGAAGGACCCGGATGCCTACCTGGGAATTCTCGGGATGAGTGTTCACTTATAGGCTAAAGCATGTCTTCATATGTTATTAGAATTTAGAATCTTTGATAAGTCAACGTTTTCGTTTATTCGTTTTAATTAATGAATAAATGATTACATTCCTTATATAATCTCATTCATTTCATTGTGTCTATTACAGATCATGCCTCCACGTCACAGCACTCGCAACAGCAATGGTGAGAACCACGAAGAAGGTGGTGACAACCATAACCATGACCAAGTTCCTAACCACAACAACAATGGTATCGATGCTCAACTGGCTGCGATCATTTCTCAACAAATGGCGCAGCAAATCGCAACTCTGGTTCCCAATTTACTCGCTCAGGTCATCCAAATGAACGGCAACGGGAACGGTCACGGCAACGGGAACGGGAACGGGAACGGCAATGGTAATGGAAATGGACCCCCAGCCTGCACCCTTAAGCATTTCAACTCTTGTAACCCTCCAAAATTTAGTGGTGAAGAAGGAGCTACAGGACTCCTCCAATGGTTTGAGGGTATTGAGAATACCTTCATCAACAGTGAGTGCCCCGACAACTTCAAGGTTCGTTACGCCATGAGTGTTCTCCATAAACGAGCACTCACTTGGTGGAATGAAGAAAAGCGTACTCGTGGGGCCGAAGTTGCTCTTGCTATGACATGGGACCAAGTCAAGGAGGTCATGAAGGAAGAGTTTTGTCCTCGCAATGAAGTTAAGAAGCTTGAGGATGAGTTCCACACCTTAGCTCAAGATAGTGGGGAAAACCTTGCCTACAACACCCGCTTTCACGAGCTTAGCTTATTGTTGCCTCACAAAGTTACTCCATTGCCGGTAGCCATCGAGAAGTACATCGGTGGTCTGCCCATGCAAATTCAGGACACCGTTTGGGGAAGGAATCCTGCAACTTTGGAAGAGGCCAAACGTCTAGCGGCCACTCTTACTGATAATCACGTGAAGAACGGTACTCTCTTCCGCAAGGGCACTAAGAAGACGGTTGCTAAAGACACTCCACAGCCTGCAATTGAAGTCAAGCCTGAGACCTCAAGCAACAAAAAGCGCAAGGCTAGAAACTATATGGTTGCTGCTACTCCACCTGCTACCCAAAACCCAGCCAAGAAACCCTATGGTGGAACACACCCTCTTTGCAACACCTGCCAGTTCCATCATCTTCCTGGTAGACCATGCCGCCAGTGTAATAACTGTAAACGGTATGGACACTACACCAATGCCTGTCAAGCCCCTGCTGCCCAAAACAACCAAAACAACCCAGCCAGAAACAACCCCGCTCCCAACCAACAAAACAACAGGCCTACTCGTGGTCAATGCTACGAGTGTGGCAGCCCTGATCACTACATCAACAACTGCCCTAATCGTAACCAGAACCAAAACCAAAACCAGAACCGCAACCAGAACCAAGGTGCTCGAGGTCGCGCCTACAATCTCAACGCTAACCAGGCTCGTGACAACAACGAAGTGGTGAATGGTACGTTCCTCATTAATAACCACTATGCATCCATATTATTTGATACGGGAGCTGATAAGTCATTTGTGTCACTAAAGTTTGAACCTTTACTTAACTTACCCCACACAAATCTAGAGGAACCTTTAGTGGTAGAGGTAGCTAACGGGAAGTCTATTTCGATCGACTCTATTATTCGTAACTGCTTGTTGAACCTCGACGATCATACCTTCTCTATCGATCTCATTCCCATGCATCTTGGTAGTTTTGATGTTATAGTAGGCATGGACTGGTTGTCAACTCATCGTGCCGAAATTCTGTGCTTCGAGAAAGTCATACGCATTCCTCTCGAATCTGGTGAGATTTTGAAGATCTATGGTGAGAAACCCTGTGGCGAGCTTAAGCTTATGTCTTGTACTACTGCCCAAAAGTACTTACGAAAGGGGTATACAGCCTTCTTAGCTAACGTGATAGAGAAGAAGGACAAAGGCAAAAGTATCCAAGACATTCCTATTATTCGAGACTATCCTGAAGTCTTTCCAGAGGATTTACCTGGTTTGCCTCCTGCTCGACAAGTTGAATTTCGTATTGATCTTGTTCCTGGTGCTAATCCTGTCGCTAAAGCTCCTTATCGTCTTGCACCCTCTGAGATGCAAGAACTTGCCAGTCAATTACAGGAACTTTCTGATAAAGGGTTCATTCGCCCTAGTTCTTCTCCATGGGGAGCTCCTGTCTTGTTCGTTAAAAAGAAGGATGGTTCTCTTAGAATGTGTATTGACTATCGTGAACTCAACAAACTCACCATCAAGAATCGTTATCCACTTCCTAGGATTGACGATCTCTTCGATTAACTTCAAGGAGCAACCCACTTCTCGAAGATTGATCTTCGTTCTGGTTATCATCAACTTAGAGTCCACGATGAAGATATTCCCAAGACAGCTTTTCGCACACGCTATGGTCACTATGAATTCATGGTTATGCCTTTTGGATTGACCAATGCTCCCGCAGTGTTTATGGATTTGATGAATCGGGTTTGTAGACCCTATCTCGACAAATTCGTGATCGTCTTCATCGATGATATTTTGATGTAACACCCCAACCGATGGCGGAAACATCGAGGTGTCACGTAGTGACGATTGTTCAATAGCTCATGGACTAAAAGTGTAAATATTGATACATTGATTAAATAGTTTATTACATTGAAATGAAATACAATGGTTCTAAATGGCAACTAAACTGAAATACAATAAATCAAAATCTAAATATAAATCCGAAAGCTTAAAAGGAGCGTCTCAAAATAACCTGAAACATGTACGAAAATAGTATATGGTCAATACAAAATGTATTGGTGAGCATACCCTGATTGAATAAATATAGTAGAAAAAGAGTTTCGCAATTCACGTGTTATACTGTCTACAATTTAGTGTTCAAGCTGTGTACAAATGCTACCCAAAATCAAACCTTTGTTTAATGAATCAAGAGTCACACATATATATAGTATTCGCTCATAGTAGGCGATGAATAATCGTTCACACATAACAATAATTAAGTACTATTTATTGCTATGCTAGGCCGCAGAACGGTTAATGATTCAGGTCATAAGTACACACTATCAGCGAATCAACAAGTAAAACACATACAAGAATTGCGATTATGAATATATGATAAAACATGATTAAGTGAGTGAAGTAATAAGCGTACATTAGTCACCCCAAAAGTGTAAAACATAAAAAGGGGGAAAGATATACTCACAGTTTGCGAAGAATAGAGAGTACGACTAACACAAATCATACTCGTTTGGGTAACTCCAAAAATTACCCTAAAAGAATGAGTAGCATTTGTATGAATAATAGAATACAATGAATTAGAACGACTTGGATATTTGTAAGTTTATGTGTGTTTAGGAACATAGTCTAGGACACTAAAATCTCTAGATAGTATAATTTAATATATATATATATATATACACACAAAATACCAATTTGTAATTATATAAAATGCTATCTAAAATTCATTTTCTTTTTTATTATGAAATTTCAGGCACGCTCTGCATTATATGTTACTTGACTTTCATTGATTTGTCACGTAAAACAATTCTCGTGGGAAATCAATGGAAACATAAAACCTTGTTTTAATGATTATTAATGTGACTATCCAATAAAAATCTTTTAATGTTAACATGAATTCATAATAATAACGAACTGTTAACATGAATTCATAATTTATCATGTTCCCATGATTAAAATATTTTTTTTTTTCGTTGACACATTTCAAATAATAATAATAATAACGAAGTTTGTAAACATTCTAAATCATATTGAACAAAATATACATATTAGCTTTGAATCTATTTACCAAAAGTAAAATACAATGTAAAACTATAACAATATGATATAAGCATATAATACAAACACCATGTTCGCTTAAGTTGTCGGGATCGAATCAATTAACTAAACTTGAAAACAAAGAGTAAACCGAATACCTTATGGCTACGGTGAGAGTTGGTGGTCCTACGGCGTTGGCGTCACGGTTCACCATTGCTGGTGATAACACCATAGCGACTACAGTTTTCAACAACTCAAGTACGACCGGGCAGTGGTGGTCACAATATGGAGGCGTTGATGCCCCGCGGTGATGCGTGTGGTCGGAAGTCACATGGTGAGCCGAGAGGAAAGTGAAATGTGTTTGTGGTATAGGCTTGCGTTTGAGGTTTTAAAGTTTATGATTTCTCTTAATGTTCCATACGGTTCATGATAATTAAATGAGTTTTATGATGAGTTAAAGCTATTGATTTGGTGTTGTTGTCCATGACTGTTACAAGAAAGAAAAAAAAACCGAAGGAATAAAGGATGCAAGGAGTTTAATGTCTTAATTTTAAACTCTTATTTTCAGAACTCCCTTGACTCATAATGAAGTTTTCATTTATATCTTATATATAAATCAATTTACTTAAGTAAATCTTATTATTTGTTAAATAATATTTACTAAAAAAAATTTATGTATTTGTTATATCATTATATAAAGGAAATATAATGCCAATAATATTCAACCCAACTGGTTTGAGGTAGGGTGGGTTTTCTCTTAGGGGTTCCCATCCTGGGGGTATGTTACGGGTACGATCCATACACGCCACAAAAGAATTCCCTGTGACGGTTTGAGCTTAGGCAAGGAGGACACCGGTGTGTGGGTAGAGATTCGAACTTGGGACCGCTAGGTTAGGGTTGTACAAGGATTTCCACTGAACTAAGCCTTTCAATATATATATATATATATATATATATATATATAATTGCATTACATAAAGAATTAGAAATTGGAATAATTAGAAAAAAAAATATACGAAAATTTGAATAATGCCCGAGCTTGTATTAATTCGCGAAACATAAAAAAAAATACAAGGATTAGAAATGTAAGTAGAATAAAGTTTGGAAACCTGCAAATGTCACATTTGATTTACTCTAAATCAAAATCCGATCACGAGCAACATCTTCACTCTATCTTGAATCTCCTAAAGAAAGAACAACTGTATGCCAAGTTCTCAAAATGTGAATTTTGGCTTAAGGAAGTTCAATTTTTGGGACACGTCATTGATATGAACGGAATTCATGTTGATCCCGCAAAGATCGAAGCTGTGAAAAATTGGAGTGTTCCTCAAACTCCGACTGAAGTCCGTTCTTTCCTTGGTTTGGCTGGTTATTATCGTCGATTCATCGCCAATTTCTCCAAGATCGCTGTTCCTCTCACTACCTTAACTCACAAGGGTAAACCCTATGAGTGGGGACCAAAGCAAGAGGAAGCATTTGAAACTCTTAAGCTGAAACTCTGTGAAGCTCCTATCTTGTCTCTACCCGATGGTAATGATGATTTCGTGGTCTACTGTGATGCATCGAACCAGGGTCTTGGTTGTGTTCTCATGCAACGAGGAAAGGTTATTGCTTATGCGTCTCGACAACTCAAGACTCACGAAAAGAATTATACCACCCATGATCTTGAATTGGGCGCTGTTGTCTTTGCACTCAAGATTTGGAGACATTACCTTTATGGGACCAAATGTGTGGTGTTCACGGACCACAAAAGTCTCCAACATGTCTTCGACCAAAAGAATCTTAACATGAGGCAACGACGTTGGGTTGAATTACTTAACGACTACGATTGCGAAATTCGCTACCATCCTGGCAAGGCGAATGTTGTTGCTGACGCACTTAGTCGTAAAGAGCGTGTCAAACTCCAATGTGCGAGAGTTCGTACTGATCTTCAGGATCGCATTCTCCAGGCTCAACACACATCAGTCACCCAAGGTAACATGTACGATGAAATGTCTTGTGGTGCTGAAACTCAACTTGAAACCAAACCCGATGGTCTTCTTTATTTCCTTAATCGACTGTGGATTCCCGACCGTGATGATCTTCGTACTTTTCTCATGAACGAGGCTCATAAGTCTCGTTATTCTATTCATCCTGGAGCTGACAAGATGTACCAAGATCTCCGTTATTCTTATTGGTGGCCTGGTATGAAGAAAGACATTGCTCTTTTCGTTGCAAAATGCCTCACTTGTTCCAAGGTCAAGGCTGAACACCAACGACCATCTGGTATGCTTGAACAACCAGAAATTCCTGTCTGGAAATGGGAGAGCATAGCTATGGATTTCATCACCAAACTCCCTCGTACACCCAAAGGTTTTGACAGTATTTGGGTAATCGTCGATCGTTTGACCAAGTCAGCTCACTTCCTACCTATTCGTGAGAAGTATTCTGTGGAAAGGTTGGCAAAGATGTACGTAAGTGAAATCGTATGTCGTCACGGTATACCTTTGGACATTATTTCTGATCGCGATGGTCGTTTCACCTCTCACTTTTGGGAGTCTCTACAAGATGCTTTGGGTACCAAGTTGAACCTGAGTACTGCTTATCATCCTCAGACAGATGGTCAGACTGAACGGACCATCCAAACACTTGAGGATATGCTCAGGGCATGTATCATCGATTTTGGTGGCGCATGGGATTCTCATCTTCCGTTGGTTGAGTTTTCATACAACAACAGTTATCACGCCAGCATTAACATGACTCCTTTCGAGGCACTCTATGGTCGGAAATGTCGTTCACCTGTCTGTTGGACTGAGGTTGGTGAAGCTCGTATTACTGGACCCGAACTAATCCAGGAAACCACAGACAAAATTCAACTCATTCAGGATAATCTTCTCAAGGCTAGAAGTCGTCAGAAGAGTTATGCTGATAAACGTCGTAAACCCTTGGAATTTCAAGTTGGGGACCTTGTACTACTTAAGGTATCCCCTTGGAAAGGAGTAATTCGTTTCGGTAGGAAGGGAAAGCTAGCTCCTCGATACGTAGGCCCCTTCAAAATTCTTGACAGAGTTGGAAAACAGAGTTGGAAAAGTGGCTTACAAACTTGAACTTCCACCTGAGCTAAGAAATGTTCACCCGACCTTCCATGTTTCGAATATCAAGAAATGCTTAGCGGATGAGAACCTTCATGTTCCCCTTGAGGATGTGCAAATTGATGAAAGCATGCACATTATCGAGAAACCCGTCGAGATTGTTGATACTGGAGTCAAGAAACTCAAGCGCAGTCGCATTCCGATCGTTAAGGTTCGTTGGGAATCTAAACGAGGCCCAGAGTTCACTTGGGAACGCAAAGACCAGATGAAGTCGAAGTATCCACATCTTTTTCCACCAGACTCTCCAACTCCAACTTCGGGACGAAGTTCCTAAAAGTAGGGGAGACTGTAACATTTCGTATTTATTCTTGTACGTTACACGAGCATCATTAATAAAACGTCAAGTTCGTTATTCTCGTATACAATAATTATTTTTGTCGCATTTATTGGAACCCTAATACTATATATATATATATATATATATATTATATATGTGGTTGTATGTGTTAAATGTCAAAAAAAAATAAACACTTGGGCCGGGAATCGAACCCGCGCCCAAGGCCGGCCCAAACACACATCCATGATACTACCAACTGGGCTGGCCATCAACTCTGATTAAACCCCTGCACGAATTAAACTTATACGCGATTTTAAAACCTGCACAATTGACTTAGGAAAGTCAACTGTGTGGACGCGTTTGTTAATCAATCAGAATCAATTCGTGATTGATCTAATTTTGGCATCCCTACTCGATTACCGGCCTCATTCAACTACGATTACACGTTAATTACCAATTATCGTTGACTAATTGAAACTATACGCGTATGACATTGAATCGTGGGTCAACCTTGCCAATTAAACAATCCAACGATCCTCTATATAAATTGAACCTCTGCGTAGCATAACAACTCGCTCATAATCTCTTCTCAACCCTCAATCTTCTTCATTTCAATCTGTGTATCATCATACGATCACCAGTTGACTTTTATCCTTGACCGGACAATCAAACACGAATCAACACTGTAAGTTAAACTTTTTCTGTGGGTTTTAATCACCGGCGTTCACACATCAAAAGCCCTAACATCAATTGGGCCAACGATGTGTGAATCGTGTTATTGCAGAAGCTAGGGTTCGTGGGTATTTGATTTGGGGATAAAAACTGATTTCGCGTGTGTTTATATTTTTATTAGAACGGGATTCATCACAACCACAGGCCTAGGCCAAGTGGTTGTGATTGTTGCTTGTAACCGGGACCACCAGGGTACGAGACCCGGCTTGGACACCCCCTTTTTTCCCTTAATTTCATTTCTTTTTACAAACCAATTATATATATATATTATCCATTTAAATCTTATAAATTCATTTTTAAATATTAAAACCTTTTTATAAATTCTAAAAAAAATTATATTTATCAAATCTGAGATAAAAGTTTTATTTACAATTTTTAGTTTTCTAAAATTAATTGATTTAATATTTATAATAATTAAATCAATTTTATACTATTATATTTATAAAAATTCATTAAAATATCAAAATAATTTTATTAATTTCTACAAAAATTATCCTATGTTTATACAATGTTAAAATTTACTGAAATAATTTTTAATTCAGAAAAATCATTTATTTTATATTTTTAATCAATTTTTGTTAGATTTAATCATAATTAAATCATAATAAATTCAATTTTTATTATTTTTGCATCAAAATTTTATACAATTTATTTTTAAATATTTAGAACAGAAATATGATTTTTAAAATAATAATTCTTTAATTTTAGTATTTTTGAATATTAAAGTTAAATTTTGGCAATTTGTAATAAATAGATTTAAAAATCTATTTTAAAGGAAATAATTTTATAAAAAATTATTTTTTATACTTCAAACACATCATTGTGAACATTCTAAATTCAAATTTTATTAAAATACTTTCTTTTATTTAATTATCAAATTTTCCTTTATTTAATTAACATTTTATTTTAAATTCAACAATTGGATATCCCCAAATCGAAACCCTAGGATATACTTATAAATTAGTTAGACTTAGACTTATTTGTTGCCTTATACATAGGGTAACACTTGGCAAACTATTGGGCTACACTTATACTATTTCCTCAATATCTAATACTATACCAAGGTGAGTTTACGTAATCCTGTTTATGCGATTCTTTATACTTGCAACAATTTTAAGCAATTCAACATATATGTCTAGTAGTAAACTTTATTGCCTCATGTATTAGTCAACAGTTTCAACGAGTTTCAACGAGTTTCAACATTTACATAATCATTAGCTATGGCCAAGCCGGCGATACTCAATAATAGATCTATTGGATTGACAACCCCACCCGGATACGTGTACCTCCTACATAGGTCACGTGGGTGATTGTTATCGTTCAACATATTACTAAGGTGAACCGTAGATGACGGGATGGACCTAAACTAGTCGGAGGTTTGATTATGTCAACATATTATACTATTCATGTAGACTTAAATTTACGATAGACATACGAATTGCTAGACTTTTATACTTAAACTATATGCTTAACATGGATTATGTATTCTCACCAACTTCTAGTTGACCCCCCCATTTTTACAACTCAACAGGTGATAATGATGCTTGAAGATTAGAGTATTTATGAAGAAAATAAGGAGTCTATGCATGCTTGATTCTTGTGTGATGTATTAGATTTCCACATTCAAAACTCTTATGTATTTCAATTTTTGGATATTTACAATTTAATATTTATTTCAATTAAAATTTGGATTACCATGTGCTACTGTATACTCATCAATACGTGACACCTCGATGTTTCCGCCATCGGTTGGGGTGTTACATGACGTCTGACTCCTCTGCAGACCCAGCCACAATACGCCACGTGTGTGGAGGACAAAGCACCGCCCAGCCGACCAACCACGAGGCGACACGTGGCCCAATCGAAGAGGCCCTCCTCAACTTGGATCACTTTATCCAACTAAGGATTGGAATCCAACTAGTGGGACCTACACAAGCAACCGGCTCGGGCCTCTAACCCAAGCCCGTTAATAACCAAAATGGGCCCGATGACCTTGGGCCCATGCCTCTCCTATAAAATGAGGACTTGGCCTCCTTTCTTAAGGATCGAAATTAACCAATTAGAACAAAGACACTTGTTCCACCACTTGTACTATTACTTATATCTTTTATCAATAAAGATTGTTCTTTCCAGTGGATGTAGATCCTACGTGATCGAACCACTTATACCTTTGCCTATTGTGTCTCTTTGCTTATTATCTGTGCATATAACCATAGATCAACCATCGTTGTGAGCCAAGGATTATACCCTGCAGCGAACACGAGTCGTTATTCCATATACTATCCCGTCCTACCTCCCCTCAGTTATACTCATTGTTTCTTCAGGTCATAAACTATATTTTTAAGTAATGAGGTTGATGTATTGTAAAATACATATATTTCCAATGTAAAGTTTGTACATTTTTCGAGTCATTTAGATAGTGTTTTAATTAGTTTAGGCTTGTACCGGTCTATTTTATTTAGTATAGGTTTTTATAAATTTTTATTAGTTTTGGGTCTTTTTTAGTCTTTATCTATTTTATTTTATATTTTGGTAGGTGTTCATTGACGTTGGAGCGTAAACGAGCAACTTTGGTCAAGTCAAGAACACCCGAGTCGAGAGCATGGAGCTATAATATTCTACTACTAATAATAATATATAATAATAATATTAATACATAAATTAAAAAAAAAAAGAAAAAAGAAAACATAAGGCTCTAGGCCCATGAGACTTTTGGAAAAAAAAAATAACCTACGTGAAAGAGAAAAGTGCCGCAATATATAATTGTTGGAGACATCATATATTAGATGGGATTTGGAGAGGGCAGCGAAGATTTATCGTGGGGAGGATTTGTTTTTCTTTGAGGTTGGAACCACATCAAAACGAGAGCCGCAGAAGATATTTAGAAGAGAATATTATTTTTGAGGTGGATCAAGGGTGGAGGCATAGGTGCCAGCACGGGTTGGTTCTATCTTATTTATTTATTTATTTTATTCAAACCCGTAGTGAACGCCATGAATATGTTTAGTTTCTATTGTTTTGATTTTATCATGCCTTTTATTGGCTAGACCTTTTCGCTACCTAGGCGATGATGATTGCACTTGTTTGATTTATTTTCTTTTGGTTTTGGAATTTTTGGTTGTGGGTTGAATTTTAAAGTAAAGAACTTTTTATTTTCTGTTTTGATGTATATGCGTATTTAGTTTTGTTTAATTAATTTTTATAAACTCCACTTGCGTTTTTGTGAATGTCTTTCATGTATGAATGCGGGTTAGGTTGCGGACTTGGTGTTAGCAACTAGTTTATGGTTAATTGCCTAGGATTATCCATAGGAGTTGTAATTGTTAGTTAGATAATTCTAAGTATTCTACCAATTCTCAATAGCTGTGAGGTGCGAGATTGTTGACCTGTCTAGGGTGTTAAATTGCTAGATTTAGAGGCTTTGTGAGAAGATCTTCCTAGTTTCCCTAGCATTCCTTGTAGGCCAAGTCTTATCAGAAATATTGTAGTTACCCTTTGCACTTTAGGGTGTATTGTGACTTTCGCGCTGTGAGGTAGACTGTCTAGCGGGTACTTTAAGATTCGAGTAGGTAAGCCTGTGAGGGTAACCTCTCAATCGGTGGTTTAACGGCACAACAGTATTCTAGGGTTTCCCCTTGAGAAGGGTCGAGGGTGTCTAGTTTATTCTTGATGTTTAGTATTTTAAGATCCCGGTTCCACGCCAGTTCCATAGCCATTAGAAGCTTATCATTCATGTGTAGGATTCTAGCCTAGGTAGTGCCTTCCCATCCATCTGACCTCAGTTACAGTCTCCAGTTGGTGTATTTAGTTATTTTAGTTTTATTATTTTATTTATTTGCATTAGTCGTTTAGAAAACCCCCCTTAAGCAACAAAATAATTTAAGTCAGTTTGTAGATAAGTTATCGAGTCTAGTTTACGTTTTCCATTAGAGTCTCGTGGGTTCGATACTCGGACTTACTTTAGCTGTATTGCACTGACCGGTACACTTGCCGGTTGTGTGGTTTAGGTTTAGAGAGTCTTAGGTTATAAATTTAAAACTTAGAGTGTCTAGTTTAGGTTAATTTAGTTAGTTTTTACTAAACCACTTTGAGCACATCAAGTTTTTGGCGCCGTTGCCGGGGACTCTTGGCGATTGCGTTTATTAGCTTCGATTACACTTATCTGCTATATCTGTGCTACTTGTGTTTTGTGTTGAGTTTGCCTTTTTGTATAGTGAGTCGTAGGAGTCTAATTGTTTGTGTATTTTATTTCTATCGAGTCTGTAAATATGTTTGAAATTTGTGGAGGACCCTATTTTACCGTTCGATTTCCACAAAATGCGGGGTCCTCTGCATATTGTTATGCTAATTCCTTTGTGCAGCCGCCACCATGTTATTCACAGGGTTTTCCTACATATCATTATGATGACTCGTATCAGCAGCCACATTTTAATCAGTATCCTGATCAAATTCCTGGAAGCAATTCTTGTGAGAATAGTGGTAATGATTGGAGTAAAATAGAGAGTCTGTTGACATTATTAGTTGCGAAAGATGCCAATACCCAGAAAATGTTAGCAGAGCAGGACATCCTCATAAAAAACCACGATGCCATCCTTAAAAACCGACAGGCTGCTATTTTAGATCTTCAAAGAACACTAAAAGATATATCTAGGAGATTAGAAGAAGAAAAAGAAAAGTTTCAGCAAGAGCAGGTGCCGAAAGTTGGTTATACATATGATGAGGAGGGCAACTACCTCGGGTACATGAACGCTCAAGGGGAGTTGTTCCCAACGTTTCCAGAAGAAGGGAAAGAGCCGATCATGGAATACGAAGACGAGTCAGATGAAGAGATCACCCCAATCACGGAGACGAAAATGGACGTTGAAGTCCCACCTCCGGTGCCACAGGTTACTATATATGATTTTGGGAGTGACTCTGATGAAGAGGACGACGAAGAAGAATGGGCGGCATATCAGAGGTCGTTAGTGAAGAAAGAAGTGATAGAAGAAGAAGTGGAATTGGGGGACTCCATAGGTATGATGTTTGGTGCAGATGAAGACAATGAGGATAGTGAGGAGTCGTTATCTGAGGAGGATGAATTCTTAGATTTGGATATAGATGGTTTACCTGCTTATGAAGAAGTAGGGGAATTTGATCCCGATGGGGATATAGCATACCTAGATGCCCTACTTGAAGGTGAACCGACCGACATGACTGAACCTGCACCAGATGAGAGAACTAAGTGTGGGGATCATCCCATGGAAATGGTGGAAGAAGAAGCGTACCATAGCTGGCCCGTGGTATTAGAAATAGATGGAACTTCAAAATCAACAACACCACGAGAGAGGGCAGGGAAGAGAAAAAGAAAGGATCGGAATCGAAAGAGGATCAACGGCTGGCATGAGTTGGAGAAGAAGAAGCCAGTGAAAGTCAAACATGACCAGTCTTCTTGCTATATGCCACGTATCCGGTTCATTCCAGGTAAGTTTAAATTCTGGTGGTTTGACCCGTTAAAAATGCTTAAATTATTTTTCCCTTCCACTAATATAATTTTGTTAATTAATAAGGACCGGGTGGAATTAAACGGGTTGGATCGGGTCCAGATAAAAGAGAAGCCCCCTGATTAAGTTTAAGTGTGGGGAGGCTCTGTAGAGTTTGTAAATTTATTTTTATACTTATTTATTTATTTTTTTTTCTAGTTGTTCATTTTTTTTTATTTGTGGTCCGTCTTTCGATAGTTGTTCATAGTTTTTATCTTTCTATTTTATTTTATTTTTTTGTTTTTGTGTCTTTGAGTCTGTTTGCAAGTTTTCGTGTTTGCCTGGGTGGAGGAAATTTCACCATGAACGGATCCCATGTATTTATCTTTATATATATTTTATGATTGGGAGTTTTGGTAGAGGTTTGGGTAATAAAAGATATTTTTTTTCTAAAAAAAAAAATAAAATACTAAATAGTCTTTCTGTGAAAAAAGTCTTTTCACGTAATGTGAAGAGTCTGGGCTGACCTGTTCGCCTTATGCGACCAGCTATTACCCCGGAAAGTTATTTTTTTTTCTCTTGCAACGCGTGTTGTGATCACCAGTGTCCTTCACGTTGAGCGAGAACCAGATTTTTTTTTTCTTATACCCATTTGGTTCTACTACCATTCACCGTCATTTTGCCAAGCAGGTACGTCTTCTTGTTTGTTGTTATATTATGATTCTTTTATTTATGTATGAGTCGGTATTATGCCCGGGTTTTGTTTATTTCGTTTTGCGCAGGTTTGGATTGCACCGCCCGTACTCAATCTCCATTCGGGTGATTCCAGAGCTGTTTATTATTTGTCAAGGCAAGCCCAGAGTTTACCATTGTGTCAGAGCCGATCGCGAATGAAATGCTATACGATCGAGCTGGATTGGACTAGAGTTTTTGGAGTTTACGAAGAAAAATTAACCAGCTAAGTCCTTTCCAATTTGCCCTTATTTTTATAATTTTTGTATTCGGAATTTATTCTTTTGTTTTGAGTCGTTTTCTATTCCTACATTGAGGGCAATGTAAAGTTTAAGTGTGGGGATGGGAAACTGTCGTTTGGTTTGTATATAGAGTCGTTTTGAGTCAAAAAAAAAAATTAAAAAAAAAAAAAAGTCCCTGATTTTGAAGTTTGCATTATATAAAATATGGAAAATGATAGGTAAAGTTAGGTGTCCGGTTTTCAAATAGTATGTATAATAAGAGATTAAAATTGATTGAAAACGTGTCTGATTTGGGATATGTGGGTAGGCTCGGCCGGTAGAAAGGTTTCCTTTGAAAAGTAATAAATTAATTATGTTAGGCTATTTTGTGGGTTCTCATCTAGGAGAAACGGGGAGACCGAAACCGCCAAAAATAGTATAAGAAGCACCGTTATAAGTAGAAAACCGTTAGAATTTCTAATCACTTTAAAAAAATATAAATCAAAGCAAAAATGCTGAAGCTTAAGGTGTCTGGCCACTGGGATAGCGACTTGGATTGGTCACACCCTCTGAGTTAAGTATGCTGAGATGAAAGAAAAAAAAATGCTGAAGCTTAAGGTGCCTGGCCACTGGGATAGCGACTTGGATTGGTCACACCCTCTGAGTTAAGTATGCAAAAAAAATAAATAAAAAAAAATAAAAAAATAAGTGATTTTAAATTCTCTTGGTTTTTTACATAAGACGGCTGGGAAATGGTCAATTGGTCGTTCCTTTAGCTAATAAGCTTGAGGCGGGATTAGGACGAACTGTGGCTTCCTTTGAGTGAGAGCCTAGATAAACTAATCAACATGAACTTAACGTAAATAAAAAGGGGCTTGGAAACCGGTGTGAGTTTAAGAGGATCAATATACCTGCAATCGTAATCAACACGTTAGTAGATTAATAATTAAGTAACCTATGTTTTGAAACTGGATGTAAACCTAACTGTGATTCCATAGCATAATTCTTTTTCAGGGACGAAAAAAAGATAAGTGTGGGGATATTTGATGTATTGTAAAATACATATATTTCCAATGTAAAGTTTGTACATTTTTCGAGTCATTTAGATAGTGTTTTAATTAGTTTAGGCTTGTACCGGTCTATTTTATTTAGTATAGGTTTTTATAAATTTTTATTAGTTTTGGGTCTTTTTTAGTCTTTATCTATTTTATTTTATATTTTGGTAGGTGTTCATTGACGTTGGAGCGTAAACGAGCAACTTTGGTCAAGTCAAGAACACCCGAGTCGAGAGCATGGAGCTATAATATTCTACTACTAATAATAATATATAATAATAATATTAATACATAAATTAAAAAAAAAAAGAAAAAAGAAAACATAAGGCTCTAGGCCCATGAGACTTTTGGAAAAAAAAAAATAACCTACGTGAAAGAGAAAAGTGCCGCAATATATAATTGTTGGAGACATCATATATTAGATGGGATTTGGAGAGGGCAGCGAAGATTTATCGTGGGGAGGATTTGTTTTTCTTTGAGGTTGGAACCACATCAAAACGAGAGCCGCAGAAGATATTTAGAAGAGAATATTATTTTTGAGGTGGATCAAGGGTGGAGGCATAGGTGCCAGCACGGGTTGGTTCTATCTTATTTATTTATTTATTTTATTCAAACCCGTAGTGAACGCCATGAATATGTTTAGTTTCTATTGTTTTGATTTTATCATGCCTTTTATTGGCTAGACCTTTTCGCTACCTAGGCGATGATGATTGCACTTGTTTGATTTATTTTCTTTTGGTTTTGGAATTTTTGGTTGTGGGTTGAATTTTAAAGTAAAGAACTTTTTATTTTCTGTTTTGATGTATATGCGTATTTAGTTTTGTTTAATTAATTTTTATAAACTCCACTTGCGTTTTTGTGAATGTCTTTCATGTATGAATGCGGGTTAGGTTGCGGACTTGGTGTTAGCAACTAGTTTATGGTTAATTGCCTAGGATTATCCATAGGAGTTGTAATTGTTAGTTAGATAATTCTAAGTATTCTACCAATTCTCAATAGCTGTGAGGTGCGAGATTGTTGACCTGTCTAGGGTGTTAAATTGCTAGATTTAGAGGCTTTGTGAGAAGATCTTCCTAGTTTCCCTAGCATTCCTTGTAGGCCAAGTCTTATCAGAAATATTGTAGTTACCCTTTGCACTTTAGGGTGTATTGTGACTTTCGCGCTGTGAGGTAGACTGTCTAGCGGGTACTTTAAGATTCGAGTAGGTAAGCCTGTGAGGGTAACCTCTCAATCGGTGGTTTAACGGCACAACAGTATTCTAGGGTTTCCCCTTGAGAAGGGTCGAGGGTGTCTAGTTTATTCTTGATGTTTAGTATTTTAAGATCCCGGTTCCACGCCAGTTCCATAGCCATTAGAAGCTTATCATTCATGTGTAGGATTCTAGCCTAGGTAGTGCCTTCCCATCCATCTGACCTCAGTTACAGTCTCCAGTTGGTGTATTTAGTTATTTTAGTTTTATTATTTTATTTATTTGCATTAGTCGTTTAGAAAACCCCCCTTAAGCAACAAAATAATTTAAGTCAGTTTGTAGATAAGTTATCGAGTCTAGTTTACGTTTTCCATTAGAGTCTCGTGGGTTCGATACTCGGACTTACTTTAGCTGTACTGCACTGACCGGTACACTTGCCGGTTGTGTGGTTTAGGTTTAGAGAGTCTTAGGTTATAAATTTAAAACTTAGAGTGTCTAGTTTAGGTTAATTTAGTTAGTTTTTACTAAACCACTTTGAGCACATCAGAGGTCATTTATGTAAATATTAATAAACTCAGATGCCGGTCAGCATCACCATCTCGTTGACCACCTGCACTATCTTCGGTGAACTTTCGATCACAACTCACACCATTGTTACCATCCCGATACAAGCCTACGACCAAACCAACATCGTCAACCACCACTCCATCCTTTCGGTACACCGCCTAGAGCCGACACGCACCACCCCTCGGGTTAATATCAACCAAAATGCCTACGACCAAATCGGTTAGCATCACCATTTCATTAACCAGCAACACTGTCTCCAGTTGTGACATCGTCACCTTTCGTTTTTATTATTATTATTATTATTATTATTTATTTTTTTTTTGTAACATTTCGTATCTCCTATCTTGTACGTCGCATTTTATTTATATATATAATAATAATAATAATAATAATAATAATAATAATAATAATAATAATAATAATAAAATGCTAGTAATTAATCTTATTAAGTTAGTTTATCAAACCTATACTAAACAAACCCAACCAAAACCTTGATCCAATTTTCGAAGCCCACACCCTTGAGCCCAATCAGTGCAGCCTACTTGCAGACCGGCCCACACATCCATCTTCCATCCCTCCTATTCTGAATGAAAAAAAAAATGTCAACCCCAGGTCTCGAACCTGAGTAGAGTACCAAGCACCAACACACACAAACCACTAGGCCATTGCAACATTTATGTCTATATTCAACACATTAATATTTAAATTATTCCTTAAAGACATGGTTAATAATCAAAAGTCAAACACCCAGTTGACTTCCTTGTTTGAATCCAAATCCAACGCGTCAATGGCCTGATTTTTGGAAGGTGTTTGATTTGCAGATCAGTGCGCGTAATATATTCGCCGATTATCATTAAAACTTTCCAAGATTATGTTAATTACACGTTTATTAATCAAACCAAGGTCAAACTTTCCAATTCGTCCACCCGAATGTTAATCTATAAATTGAGCCCTTCTTCTCAGCCTAAAGGGACCGATTAACAAACCCCTCACATCAATTTCGTTCACCTGTAACACATCGATCATTTTTTTAGGAAGTTGTGTGCGTTTTCAATTGTTCGCGTATACATCGATTCTTACACGGTATGTCTCAATTAAAAGTATGGTTGGATTCGGCTCAGGGTGGGTAATAAAAGCCCTATGATTAATTTGATGATCGAAGTCATTCTGGTTCGATTATAGTTTTAGGGTTCATTGGAGAAGATGACTCATTACACTCATAATACAAATACATTATTTTCTGGTTTAGAATCATTCTGGTTCGATTATAGTTTTAAGGTTCAGTGGTGAGCCACACTTGTGATAAGGATCCGGACCGGCCAGACGCGGGTTCAATTCCAAGCAGCAGCATTTTTTTTATATATCAACTTTTCCTTTTTCCTTTTTATAAATACATTGGTTAATAAACTCTATAATATATTTAAAATACTTAATATGACTTATAAATTCTACAAAAATTATTTTATGATTTACAAATGATGAACTTTATTATACAATTTTTAGTTTTTCAAAAATCATTTATTTTATATATATTATAAATATTACAATTTTATTCAATTATAATTTTAAAATTCTATAAAAATATCTAAACGATCTTATAAATATCCACAAAATTTATTTTAAACTTGTAGATCCATAAGCATTTCAGAAATAAATTTTATTTCAGAAAAATCGTTTGTTTCATATTTTTAATTGATTTTTGTTATTTTAAATCATAAATAAATCATAATAAATTCATTTTTCAATATTTTTATCCCAAAATTTTACATAAATTATTTTTGTGTATTTAAAACAAAAATATAAATTTTAATTTGAAAATTCTTTAATTTTAATATTTTTAGATATTAAAATTATGTTTTGACAAATAGAAATAAATATACTAAATATTCAATTCTTGAGGAAATAATTTTATAAAAATTATTTTCATACTTAAAACCTTATAACATGACCATCCTTTATCAAAAACCTACAATAGTCTTTTATTTAAAAATTTCTTTATTTATTAACAATTTACCTAATTAATAAAACAATTACTTATCCCCAAATTAGGAACCCTAGAACTACTTGTATCCTAGGTAACTTAGACTCAAAGTTCATTCCCTTACAAATTATCTAATTCTCTAGGTAATCCTTTGGGATAATCTTAATTCATATCACGTTGTTCGCTAGAGTTTCAAGTTATTACGCGAACTGTGAGTACTTCCTATCCCCTTTTGCTTTTATTCATTTTTGGGGTGTTACATGTACACTTACACAAAATTACAAATAAAAGTTCACATTTTTACAATACAATTCTAGTACTATGTGCATTTGCTTGCAAACGTGCTTTATGCTTAGACATTACATGTAGAATACATTTGTACTTAGTGAAATCATTAACATTGTACAAGCCGACCTTAACATTAGATAGCGCTATTGGATTGACAACCCGCCTAGGTTGATTCTCCCCCTTTTTCATCGGATAATCCATGGTCATTGTTAAGTTATTATCCAATTATTTGGATAAGTACACCACCGTTCATTTAGTACATTTATACAGTCACAGGATTGATTTCCCTCATTTGTATGATACATAGTTTACATAATTGCACTGTAGCTTTGCACTTGAATTGTATACCATTTTTCCAACTTACTATATGTATTAAAACTAGGAATGCTCACCAACATTTCATATGTTGACAAAACCTATTTTGTACATGTTTCAGGTGCAGTTTGATCTTAGTTCCATAGCATTGGATTTTAGTGCTTGCTTTTAATAAGTTATTTCAAATTTCATGTTTTGTTCAGACTTTTGTATTTTTCCCATTTCATCTATGTAAGAAAATTTAAATTATTCAATAATATATTTACATTTTAGTACCATGTGCTTTTGAACAATCGTCACTACGTGACACCTCGATGATTTCGCCATCGGTTGGGGTGTTACACCAGTGAACACCACTATTGCTCCGATTAGACCACACCACCATTTTCACTTTATCAAAATCTAACCGAACTCTCACCGGAGATTGACAGAAAGTTCTACTGGATATCAGATCGGACCTTTGGTCCTCATTATCATCATCATCATCATCGTCGTCGTCATCATCCCTGAATCTCCCTCTTAGTTCTCGGTTACAGGTTCAGTGTTGGTTAACGGTCTTAGGTCAAGAACAGGGAACTGGGTTGGGTTCCCATCTCGATGGATTATCAAGGAGCAGTGACGAGGAGGGAGGTGGGTAATAGGTTATCAACGTGAGGGAGATGGAAGGGTGTTTATTATACGTAGGAGGTAAAAGGTGCACCAGCGACGATCACCGGATCAGAAGAGAAGGAGGAGGAGGGCTCGATGGTTACGCTTAATAAGAGGGGAGGAGGTGGTCGCCGGAGAGGAAAGCATCGGCATCGAACTCCGATTACGATCATCAGAGGATAAGACCTTTGAGGGTTGCTCTCAACACACACAGTAAGTATGTGTGTGTTTGTTTGTGTCTACAGAAACAAGAAGGGGAATGGGTAGGTTTATATATGTGGGACTAAATGAGGGGTGTTTGGCAACATGTGCATGAGCAGGTAAATGAGGGGGGGGGGGGGGGGGTTGGCCCCGATACTTAAAATATAGTTTATGACATAAATGGTCCTTATGGTTATTAAAGGGTGAATTCTTCATTTTACCTTAATTTAACTAGAAAACTTAACAAGTGTTAGTCTTGGAACCCGACATTATTATAAATTAGAAGGTTAATACCTGAAGATGTTATAAAAAAGTCTTAGTACCTGGCATTGAAATTTCACTGAAACTTTAAGGACTAACGGTACGTGTAATTTTTTCTTCTAATAAATTGGTGAACTAGAAACTTAAGTCATCTTCATTGACTATTTATATCTTTAAAATTATGGCTTGTTTATAATACCCTCATCTATTGACTTTAATTTTCATGGTTGATATTAACTTATAGCTTAGCACGGCGGTTTTATTAAATGATCGTACTTAAAGCCTATAAAACAAAAGGTAACGAAGAAAGCTAACAGCTTAATTAATTCATTGTTTTCGTTAATCTAAAATGGAGGAAAAGGTTTGCGTGACTGGAGGTGCTGGTTACATTGGTTCATCCCTTGTCCGCTCACTTCTACAAAATGGTTACATCGTCCATGCAACTCTAAGAAACCTAGGTAGGATTCCTTTCTCATATATGCATACATGTAAGTGAGAACCTTGGATCAACGGTATGGTTACAACCATCAACCATGTAGCCTAAAGACTGGACATGCGGAAGCCTCATGCACCGTGTTTGCCCATTTTTTATATTTGTACATATCTAGGTAATTATGTTTTGCCAAGATATAACTATATATAATTTATCATGAAAGGTGATGAATCCAAGGTGGGATTCTTAAAAAGTTTACCGGGTGCAGAAGAAAGGCTTCAACTATTTGAAGCAAATATTTACAAGCCACAAGAGTTTGAAAAGGCAATACAAGGGTGTGTCTTTGTATTCCATGTTGCAACCCCTATGTTACACACCACTGGCTATAAGGTGTGACATCCTTGAATTAATTTTAACTGGATATTAAATTAATATTAACTCTGGCTTACAATATTATATATGGTGTATATTTACAGTATAATGATGTGGTTGAGGCATCAGTTGATGCAGCAAAGACGATCGCAGATGCTTGCATAAACTCGGGAACAGTAAAGCGACTTATCTACACTTCTTCAGTTGTTACAGCTTCGCCTTTGAAATATGATGGGAGTGGTTATAAGATTACCATTGATGAAAGTTGTTGGACACCCCTTCATCTCAATATCCCTTTCGCAAATGATTTCGTGCAGGTTATTTTTTAATCTCAAAATCAGTTATTCAATTATTCTTTTAAATCATCATAATTATAATTCGTACTTTTAACCCGTTTACGTGTCAAAACTAATAACTTAACATGAGATTCATTATTCTTTAAATAGTAAGTTTTATTAAGGCTCCCACTATTTGCACAAGGTTAGATTTTATTCACACAACCTTCTACGGTAGAGGCCTCTACGGGTCGTAGAGCCCATTTTTTACTTCTTCTACGAGCCGTAAAGGCCTCTACGGCTCGTAGATAATCATTCCCCATGATTGGTAATCATTACCAATCATACAATCATTGGTAATGATTACCTACGAGCCGTAGACATAGTCGTTTGTAGAATCGGTCTAACCAGAGACTATAATATGCCAGAGATGAAGATCTACATAATCGCTTAAAAGATTTCACGAATATTTCCCAATCTGCATTTCCAAAGGCTTGTCTGCAGTGCTTCAATATATTTCGTTGAATGTGATACCTGAATGTATAATAATAATAATAATAATAAAAATAATAATAAAAATAATTAAAAATAATAATAATAATAATAATAATATGTATACCTGCATAACAACTTCGAAGCTGCTGGAAATACAATGTCGCATGCATTCATCAAGGCTTTCTCACAATCAGTTACTATAGCACGGGGCTCCGTACTATCTTCTAGCAACTCTTTAAGCCTTTGTAGAACCCACAGGTAGTTATCCTTTTTTTCACGGGAGATGAATGCATGGGCGACACAAAACGACTTGGATGTTGATGTCATATCTACAACTTGAACAAACGGAAGTTTATCACTACTAGAAAAAATGCCTTTCTTGACACACATTTTATGACACGCGCTTATTTATGACACTCAAAAGCGTGTGTCATAAAAAAAGTGTCATGTTTTAAAAAATTTGGTTAACTAATGACATGCTTTTTTGTGTGTCAAGAATATAGCGTCAAGAAATAGAAAATATGATAGGTATAAAATTTTGTGTGTCATCTTTTGTGTCAGTCAAGTTGATTTCACAAATGTTGAATTTCCCTCCCACAAACCCTAGGTATAAAACATCTCATTTGTTCATTTGTGCAGCCATCAACAACGAAAATCCCTAATTCCCCTCTCTCTCAAATCTACCTCACACCACCATCTTCACCTTTCCTTTGCATCTTCAACAACGAAAATCCCTAATTCACCTTTCCTGTGCACGCTTGAAACTTCACTAATGGATGGCCTCATTGAAGCAATACATGCTCATGGAATTAATGTTTGTTAGGGTTCCGCTGAAGTTTAGGGTTTAGGCCGTTCACATCACTTGGCGTCAGAGGATGTGGTAGGGAAGACAAATGCTATGATCGCTAATTTAGCTGAAGAAGCAAAGATCGCTAGTGAAGGTGTTAAGGCTTCCAGCCATCACGATTTGCTCTCCATCTGCAAGTCTCTCGCCGCCGGCGGTGTCTCCATCTCCTAGCGATCGTACGCTAATGCACGACTTCCTGATTTAGATGAAAGAAAACCTCATCTCAGGTTTTTTCACTATTTTGTGCTTGATTTTTGTTTGAATTTCTGATAAGCATTAGGATAGAAGTTAATTGAATCATTTAGGATTTCAGAATAGATGTGAATTTTTTTTTTAATATAGAGCACAAGTTTGTTGCTAATAGATGATACACTAATGCTGGCTTATTTTGAGCTTCAGAATAGATGTGGATTTTTTCAATTTAGAGTACAAATTCCTTACTGGCAGAGGATGCATTCAAATGTTGGCTTTATATATGCAATACACTTAATTTTAGTTCTGTATTGAATTCAAACTATGTACATTAGATCTTTGATGTGAAAACACAGCTAATTTTCTTGGAATGTGATAATGTTGTACACCAAATTAATGTTGGAGTTAATCGTTGCCTCCGTCGTGTTCCTGAACAGAATGCAGCGTTTAATGCACAACAATTTCTAGATGTCTTTAAGACTGTCCGTTTATGTGGGCCCGCGAGCGGCATGGCGCGAATGAGGTTTCAGCGCTGGTGTCAAGAAAGAGTGTCATTAATGCGTGTCATTAAAAGATGACACGCGTGTGCATGTCATACTAATTTTATGATGATGCCTATAATGACTTTCTTTTGTGTGTCATAAACACCCTTTCATGACGCGCAATGCGCGTCAAGAAACGTGTTTTTTCTAGTAGTGTATACTCGTTCGTTTTGTAGGTCGCATCAATCATCAGCACATGCGGGAACGCACGCCATAACCTGTGCGAGGTGGGATGGACAAACAAAATATCCTCGATCGCATTTATCGAGGCATTCCTCCGGGTGAAGTAAACAAATTTTTTTTCCACCAATGTGGCTTCGAGTACCTGCATAGCAATAATAATAATTAAAAAATAATAATAAAGAAGTAATAATAATAATAATAATAATAATAAGAGATAATAATACCTGCATTTGAGTCTTGCCGCCGTGTAACAAATGCTTAACCTTGGTTATTGTGTTATGTATGTCTCTTAAGACGCAGGGACTATCCGGGTTTTATTTTCTAACGGCCGAATGTATGTCTACTGGCTTAACATTTTGAAAATAAAGTGTATCCACCAATTTTAACTCGCTCCCAGCCTCCTAGCATACGCGTGACCCTCGATGTGTTGGAAATGTTTGTGATTATGTGTTTGGTTCTGGACCTCCAAAATATAACCATCGTGACCAGAGTGGTATCTCCCTATTAGTTGAAACGGGCAATTACATTTTTTACTGCCCGTCTTTCGAACCGTGGCTACACTATGATGTACGCCACTACGGTCACATCATATCCATGCCGTCGTTACTCTCCTATTCGGCCCCCTGCCTTCCGAAACAGTACGTGAGTATACGGTAATGTAACCATTTTTTTTTGCCCTTTGATAAACCCACTCTGTCAGGTCTTTAAGAGACCCGAATACCTGCAAAATTTATTTACGATTTCAAATAGCAACTAATATATACGAGTTCAAATCTCACAAACCCTACGAGTTCAAATAACAACTAATATATACGAGTTCAAATCTCACAAACTCTACGAGTTCAAATAACAACTAATATATACGAGTTCAAATCTCACAAACCCTAAAACAAATTTAGGTACGGGACTAAATATACGAGTCTAAATATACACGGGTCTAAATTATAAACAAGTGCAAATACATAAACACACCTGATTCGTTTCGTACGAAACATCCGGGACAGGTTCCTCGCCACCGTTATCACCTCCCTCGTGCGAATGATAAGTCCCGTATTCGTACTGTGGATGACTTGGCGGAGGCAAGTAAAATGACCCCGGTTCTTCTACGTACTCCTGGTTCAAATCGGGCAGCAGGTTCAAATCGGGTAGTGCATTCCCGTCACCACAGCGAACAACGGATCTAACCTCCTCCTCACCACGTTCCACCACGGCTCCGAAAAGGCTTTCCGAGACGTGAGATAGGCTAAACGAATGCTTCCATTCATCCCAAACATTACCGTAGTGACCCGAAGACATCGCGGTAGCTTGGTTTTGGTCGGATTTTTTGTGCACCCGTGTTTTTGATTTTGTTTCGTATACTGAAGAAAGAAGACAAGGCAGAAGAATATATCTGGACCTCTACGGGCCGTAGAGGCCTATACGGGCCGTAGAGGGTTTAATGCTCCCAACAACCAGCTTTTCTATGGGCCGTATAGGCCTCTACGGCCCGTAGAGGGTTTGCTTTTTCAGACTGACACACTGAATGTCAGACTGTTCATTCAATGACCTCGTACCTCGTATGGCCTACGGGCGTAGAGACCTCTACGGCTCGTGTAGGGTTTAAATGCACTCCACCAAACCACCTCTACGGGCCGTAGAGGGCTTTACGGGCCGTAGAGGGTGTTCGCATTTATTACACTGACACTCTCTACGGCCCGTAGAGGGCTGTGCAAACTTACTTTTTGTTATTGTGCAAATAACATACCTCTTTATTAATATTTAATAGAATTTCATATACATGCGTGTTTGTAAAGCAAGTGTAGATATATTTACTACATATGTTTATATGTATATGCTTTGTACATAAGAAATATTTAAGCTAATTTGTTTAGTAGATTAGGATTTGCTATCCGGCGCAGCTTGTTACCCGCTATCTTAATGTAATTCTTGCAGTTTTATATAATATATATCGCCATTTTATACTAGTAAAAAAATTTGTTTATACATTTTCTTTATTTTTAAACATTTACCTACACACGTGTATATTAGGTATAGAAAATATCTACACTTGATTTTGTAACAAATGTTCCCTCTCACCATCACTATTGTCTGTTTTGTCGTGATGGTTGCCCATCCAGAGCTCACGGATTTGTTTTTGGTTCTCTCGATGAAGACTTCCCAGGATGTCACCCATCCTGGTACTGCTCTCACCTGACCACGCTTAACACTATGGAATTCTCCTCTCATCCACTAACATTAAGCCCCAAAATGTGTTGATGATTAAGAGGCATTAGATTACATATGAACCAATGATCTCTCCTGATCACAACCGATATGAGATTTGCCTAGGGTGTCACATATTTACACATGTATAGGTTTCATACATAACCGGATTTTGTTATAGATTTTTTTTAAATGTTAGAAGAGATAAATAAGTTATAGATTTTTTTTTAAAATGTTAGAAGAGATAAATAAACAACATTCCTATATATTTACAAGGTTTGAAATCCGTGTATTACACGAGCTGAGTAAAGCTAATATTAACTAGTTAGTAATGAAGACGTGGGAACCCGATCAAAGGATTTTTTGAGATATGATTGAATTTATTATTGTTGCTGCTGTTGTTGTTGTCTTTTTTTAAATTATTTATTATAATTAAAAAAATATAATACGAATGGGTGAAATAAGAGAAACGGAAAAACGAATATTGGGCTCATAGAATTGTGGCACGTGACCTACCTAATCTGTTACTTTGTTATTAGGCTCTGAAGGGATAGGGAGCCTAATCCAAGGGGAAAAGGCATCCCTATCCCTATAAATACAATTACCCGCGCCAGACTCTGGCATCAGCGCGCGACCAACACAAAATGTGGTGCAGCGCGCGACCTCACCTACAGACAAACAGAGGTCAACGCCCGATAAGCGCGTGCGGCCACACGCGGCATCTTCCCTTATCACCTTTGGTACGAGGTACGGAAGATAATGAAGGGAAGATTCACAAAGATCTCTGACAGAGTACGCACCAAGGAAAAGACGACAGGTGGCAAGAGTGGTCCAACTACCACAGAAGAGGATGGCGGCGTGACTGTTCCCATGCTTCCACTGTCATCAACAGTGACAGCAGACATCCCCTGCTGACGTCAGGAGCATGGTCAACGACTGTAGCAAGGACAAGGGCGCCGCCTGCCAATCAAGGCTCGCCACGTGTCCGCATCAAGCAACAACCATGCTGCGATATGACGTCATCCACAGTGATATGCTTTTCCCGCCATTTTCATGGAAAGCTTGGACCTGGATTTGGGCCGGGCCCAAATAAGGATAACTTCTCATGGACTCCTCGGCAAAGTCCATGAATTCTCCTATAAATAAGGAAGGACATCTCCTTGCAAAAGGATCCGAAATCATTCATTGTAACCTAACATTACTCTTGTAACTCTTTTTACTTGTTCATTAATAATATTACGGCTAGTTACAGTGGACGTAGGTCATTCCTCGACCGAACCACTTACATCTTGTGTTCTTATTCGCGTAACTCTCACACACACTCATACTCCTCATTCTCGCCCGGGTTTAACCAAGAGGTTTGGGTAAAGGATCAATCCTGACAAACTTAAGTATTAACCCCCACGGTGATTAGTGATAATCACCGTGATACTTATTGTTTCTTCAGGCTCATATACATGTGTGTATTAACTTCTCTATGACTACATTTTTTAAATATAAATTTATGTGCTTTGCTTTAGAGCTACACACATGCCAAAACAAAATCAGAGCAAGAACTCTTGAAACTCTTGGAACAACAGGCAAATGGGTTAGATGTGGTGACATTAGGACTTGGGCTAGTGGGCGGCGGAGTCCCATCAACAACTACAATGGTGATTGTATCACCAATTACAAATGATGTGATAAGGTACCGAGAACAAAGGTACTTAGAAGCAATGCTGGGAAAGGTCCCGATCATACATATTGAAGATGCTTGTCGAGCTCTTATCTTTTGCGCAGAAACACCATCAATAAATGGGAGGTTCTTATATGCTAGCTCGTTTGTATCATGTGCCCAAATCGCTAAATATTACCAGAAAACCTATCCACAACTGAACCATGAGTAAGATTCTGATTTAACTACAAAAAAAAATGTTAACATTTTATATAGAACCAACGGGTTTGTCAGATTGCTAAAATTTCATCGCGCTTTTCTTGTTTCAGGTACTTGGAAGAACACGGGAAAGAAGTCAAATGGGGATCCAGGAAACTTGAAGATAAAGGTTTTTCTTACATATATAGTATGGAGATGATCTTAGATGATTGTCTTGAATGTGCCAAAAGATCAGGCACTGTTTAGCTAGCAATAACTACTTTTAAACTGTGTGTATTCAATAAAGATTCATTCATTTGAAATTTGTTCGTTGAATATAGCTTCCATACTTTTGATATGTGTGCTAGTTCTCTTTGTAAAAACTTTATAAATGGCAACAGTACTTTCACATGGACTTGGTGTTAAACTATTTAAGAGCTTAATGGGTTAATATTCTATCCTTCAACTAATACAACTCTAGACTCCATCTCTACAACTGTTGAAGTAAGAATTAATCACACAACGATACATGGATTGTTAGAATCTGATCTGAAAAAGATGTGCTAGTGTTTGTGATTGTGTAACGGTTTCGGAGGGAAAGAGTTGGAGGGAGAGAGTTTTGAAAGTTGGTTATTTGAACACTTACTTTCACACATTAAAAACAACATACACATCGGTTTATATACATTCGAATAGGTGTGACCAAACCAACGTGACCCTTTAACAAACTATAACCGTTGGTCATACTATCTAACACACCGGTCAACATAAATATTGTCTAGACTTAGGATAATTATCATAACACTATTTTCCTAACATATGTACAGACGTAAATTAACATATGTTTCTGACTAAATCAAGATTATCTTTCTAACATTCTTGCCCCTAATCTTGATTTAATTTATGAACTTGAATCTTCACTTGATGACGTGCGGGATCTCTTCTTTGGTGGGAGGTCTTGATCATCATACTCGGCATTCTTCATCTTGTGATCAACGTTTTCTTCCTTGACTTCTACTACCATTTCCTTTGTACTTTAGGTGATACCATTCCATCATCTCTAGGTATCGAACATAGACTTGTCTCAAAGTCGTTGCAATCTCTTCTTTTGTTACTAGGCTTGGTAGTCCTCTCCCATATCCCATTGACATAGCAATCACTGCCCAATTTTCGTCTCTCGTCACCTTTTCATAGCCACCGAATACTTGCACCTTTATGTAGAGATCTAACAAACAAATAGGATAACCATATCCATCTCTTGGGGGCATTGGTGCCTTGTTTGATATTTTTAGGAAATCGTACATGAACCACTCGATGGTTTGTTCGAACTCTAGTTCGAATTTTCGTTTGTATCTTTCAACCGTTGTAGTGATATGGATTAAATCCATAAACACAACACAATCTTGTAATCTTGAACCCTCGGTTGGATACATAATTGGTCCTCTTTCCATAATTCCTTCGGTGTCATCTTTGTTGATAGAGAATGTTTCAAATATTTTGAATACGGATGCTCTTTCTTGATCCAAAGCGGTGAGTCCCTCCTTGATACCATGTCCGGTTCGTTCTTTTCTTTCTTTCTTGTCATGCGTCGCACGGTTTCAGTTTTTCCATTGTAAACGCGTCTTCTAATTTTATTTACTTTCCATTTTTATAGTACAGTTTCACTAATATATACTCTCTCCGTCTCAATTTAGATATTCATACATTATTTGTCTAGCTTTAGCATCGCATACACCCAGTGGTAACACCAAAAAGGTGTTTGGAGGAAGAGTTCGAGAAGGAAGTGATTATTTGTATAGCTTTAGCATCGCATACACCCAGTGGTAACACCAAAAAGGTGTTTGGAGGAAGAGTTTGAGAAGGAAGTGATAAAAAATGTGTGAAAAGTTTAGCCATTCAAAAAAATAAAATAAAATAAATTAGCATAAGATACAAACAATTTTTAATATGCGAATGATACAATAACTAGAGTATGTATAGTTAAAGTAGAGTGATGAATTAAGTTGTTACACGTATAAATATAGAGAGATAGAGTAGGAAGAGTATTGAAATAGCTAAAAGAGTTGTATCAATAGCTACATCCTATTACTATATTACTATGTTAGAACTTAAAAATAACATAATAATTATCACTATAGTTGATTTTGTTGCATTGTAATTAGCACATATATACCATCCATATATATTTACATATCCATTTGTGTTTCCATATATCCATGTAGGACATGGGTTACGATTTTATAAAAATAATAATAATAAAAGTAAAAGAGACACACTCTTTATACATTTGAGAAATTGTAGTACCCATACCGTGTACAAATCTAAACAAAAATAACGTAAAATACATCATAAAATGATTCAAACCGAAGTCTTCAACAAGAATTTGAATTGCGTCTTCTTATACGAATCTTTGCATAGTCTTCAACGAAACCTTGAACCATGTCTTTCGTACGATCATTTTTGGCTGCAAAATAAACAAACATAATGTTGACGGTTGAGGCTGAGGCACGTGTTCAACACGCTTCCCTTAAAACAGATTTCACACCTCTACTAAAGACAACGCGTTTGTCTCCCAGGGTACAACAGCCGAAGCAGTCTGTACTGCCGGAGAAAGCCACGCACCCGAGGTTATAGTGTATGACATTTGGAACAAATAAAAGGAAAAACTAATGGAATCGAGTAGAGAGTACTCATCTCTATAGTACCCAACATATGGTTTTTTTTTTCTTCTCCAAGAACTTTTCATATATTCATGTATAATCTTTTTCTCTTGTATCTCTCTTGTTTTTTTTTTTTACAAATGTGAGGCACACAACCTACTTATTTACAAGAGCCATGATAGTCAAGAGTTTTACTTAATTAGGGATTTAATAAGAGACATAAAACTCTAATAAAAGCCAATTAAGTGTCATGAAAAACTCTACTCAAGAATTTCTTACCATAAAGAGCCACATTAATAATATTACTAAACTAATTAATAATATTATTAAATTAAATTCCATTCACATATTTTAAAAAATTCCTTCCTAATACAAAGGAACACCAACACCCCAACCTAAAATGTCTATATATATCACCATCTAATTTCTTTCATCTCCTCACATCTCTCTCTATACGTATATCTTTCTCTCTCTGCAATGGAAAGACCACCCCATATAGCCATTGTACCAAGCCCAGGAATGGGCCACCTTATCCCTCTTGTTGAATTTGCAAAAAGATTAAAAAACAACCACAACATTTCAATAACATTCATCATCCCAAATGAAGGACCTTTATCCAAATCTCAACATGCTTTTCTTGACTCCCTTCCTAATGGTTTGAACCATGTCATCCTCCCTCCGGTTAATTTCGAAGATTTACCAAAAGATACACTGATGGAAACCCGAATCAGTCTCATGGTTACGCGGTCTCTTGACTCGATTCGTGAGGCGGTTAAATCGTTAGTTAAAGAAACGAACATGGTGGCTTTGTTTGTTGATCTTTTTGGTACGGATGCTTTTGATGTTGCTATCGAATTCGGCGTTTCGCCTTATGTGTTTTTCCCATCAACTGCTATGGCTTTGTCTTTGTTTCTTCATTTGCCTAAGCTTGATCAGATGGTTTCATGTGAGTTTAGAGACTTGCCTGAACCGGTTCAGATCCCGGGGTGCATACCGGTTCGTGGACAAGACCTTCTTGACCCGGTTCAAGATAGAAAGAATGATGCATATAAATGGGTGCTTCATAATGCAAAGAGGTATAGTATGGCTAAAGGTATAGCGGTAAATAGCTTCATGGAGTTAGAGGGTGGGGCTTTAAAAGCTTTATTAGAAGATGAACCGGGCAAACCAAGAGTTTATCCGGTTGGACCGTTGGTGCAAACCGGTTCAAGTAGTGATGTGGATCGGTCAGAGTGTTTGAGGTGGTTAGATGGTAAGCCATGTGGTTCTGTTTTGTACATATCTTTTGGGAGTGGTGGAACCCTATCTTCTAATCAGCTAAATGAGTTAGCTATGGGTTTGGAATTGAGTGAGCAAAGGTTCATATGGGTGGTTAGAAGCCCGAATGATAAGCCGAACGCGACTTATTTTAATTCACATGGTCATGAGGACCCTTTGGGATTTTTACCGGAGGGGTTCTTAGAAAGAACTAAAGATACTGGGTTTGTGATTCCTTCTTGGGCCCCACAAGCCCAAATTCTGAGTCACAGTTCAACTGGTGGGTTTTTAACCCACTGTGGTTGGAACTCGATTCTTGAGACTATAGTCAATGGTGTGCCAGTTATCGCATGGCCACTATATGCAGAGCAAAAGATGAACGCGGTATCTTTAACCGAGGGTATAAAAATAGCATTAAGGCCCAAGGCTGATGAGAATGGTATTGTGGGTCGTGTGGAGATTGCAAGGGTCGTGAAGGGTTTATTAGAAGGGGAAGAAGGAAAACCGATTAGGAGTCGAATTCGAGAACTTAAAGATGCAGCTGCTAATGTTTTAAGTAAAGATGGGTGTTCTGTAAAAGCCTTAGATCAATTGGCTTCCAAGTTGAAAACAAAGAATAATTTAAGCATTTAATTTTTCATGCATTTAAATAAAAATGATAATTATTTTTGTCCAGTGAATACTTTATTTTGTTGATCTATTGGGCGTATAAAAATAAGTCAAGTTACATGCCAACTCGAGCGTGATCCGCGGCGTTATCTCTAATTTCGCGCCCCACACACTGTTACGGTGGGGCGCTATGACACAAACCACACCTCCAGCGTTATGAACATAACGCTATGCAACAAAAAATTGAGTGGCCAAACGGTTATTTATATTTTGAATTGTTTTAGTAACATCAATAACAATGAAAAATGTGTAATACATAGTTTCATACATGATTCCACGTCATTTCAAAAAGCTCTGGAAGAGGGTTTTATTTTTTATTTTATTTTATTTTATTCAGGAGAAACCTAATAACCTATGCCAACTAATCCACAATGCGAACCTTTGGACATGAAGAATTGTCATGCTTGTTGACAATTCAGGAAAAGAAATTTTAGTAGTATATTCTTTTCCTATGTGGTTAGGTTACTATTTTCAGGTGCTCGGACTTCTAACAACCTGATGTCAGAA
The DNA here is from genome assembly GCA_028751855.1 of Ambrosia trifida. NCBI lineage: Eukaryota > Viridiplantae > Streptophyta > Magnoliopsida > Asterales > Asteraceae > Ambrosia > Ambrosia trifida. Next base: position 122,122,113 of record CM054127.1, read on the forward strand.
TTTTTGGTTCGGGTCAAGTCGTATAATTAGTTCAATTGGTTAACCTTGAGGGTGGAATTGAGTGAACGGAGGTTCATATGGATAGGTAGAAGCCCGAACGATCATTCAAACACGACTTACTTTAATGCACATGGTCATGAAGACTATAGCCCATGTAGAGCGAAAGCTGAATGCAGTGTACAAGTGGTTTTAAGGCCCAACAATGATGAAAATGGCATTGTGGGTTGTGTGGAGATTGCGAAGGTCGTGAATGGTTTATTAGAAGGGGAAGAAGGAAAACCACCGACGGTCTAATTCTCGAACTTATAGATGCAATTGGTAACTTTCTTAGTAAAGATGTGGTCTCTCTGGAAGCAACATTACTATCTGCAAGGATTGGGCTAAGGTTGTTGTTGTTCCACAAAAGCCTTACATCAATTGGTTTTCAAGTGTTTTTTTTTTTTTTTTTTTTCAAGTTTAAAATGAAGAATAATTAAGTATTTAATAAAAATGTTGAAAACGAACAATAATTTAAGAATATAATTTACTAGTTTATATCCCGGGAGCTTCCCGGGTTGAGAAATCTAAGTAAAGTGAATAAAATTAGAAGTATCTAAACTATAAAAACGACATCTGTCAATATATTATTATTATTATTATTATTATTATTATTATAAACAAATCTCTACCATAAGTTATCATATTCTAATATAAAAAAAAAGAATTGGGTCGGGTATCACCTAATCCCAAGCCCGATCCAAACCCACAATTTTTTTTAAACTAATTCCAAACCTGACACAAAACCTGTCGGGTTACAAAAAATAGTCGTTTTTTTCTCCGTTTTTTATATAGCATTATGGTACTCGTTGGAAAGATAATAAAACGCTCGTTAATTTGGTGTAATTTTTTTCTTTAAAAAATCTCGTATATAAAAGATATTAACATTTAAAAGTTATGAGAGGAAACATGAGAGAGAAAATAATAAAGTTTTAATATTTACATTTAGTAGATTAGGTATTTAATAGATTATGTTAAATCATATTTAAGCCATATTTATTCCTTTTTTTTAATTGGTCTAGAGTTGCCACATCACATCTTATGTGGCATCTCTCAAAAGAGAGATTGCATGATATTATGACATGTCATTAAAAATGCTTTGGTTTATTATATATATAGATTAAGCATTTAAAATAAAACTGTAAAATAATTTGTGATTTGAACAGTTAATTTTGTGAACCTGTTCGACGTATAAACAACCGAATGCACATATTTTTGAGTGGTTTTGTTTTTTAATCAGGGGCGGACCTACTTAGTGCCCAAGGTGGTCGGTCGCCCATCTCGAAAAAAAATTATTCAGTGTTGTGTAGGCGTAAAAATCCCAATCGCACCCCATAAAATTTTGTAATCGCTCCCCTTGAATTAAACTTTGCAAAACGAACTCAAAAAGATATCTAATTTGATTTACTTTTGAAATTCCGGTTCTTTTTACGGACTGGTTCGTATATAAATAGCGGCAAGAATCTTGAAGAAGATGATGTACTTTTTATTGTAATTAACTTTTAAATAAAAGGGTTTTTTGTAATTATACTCATCATTAGAAAAATTTGAGCCATTGAGTGCATGCCACTGACACTTTTGTAGACAACTACTGTAAAATAAAATAAAATATTAGAAAAGATGGTATTTGCTTTTTTTTTTAATTTCTTGTTAAATTTAGTTTTTTATATTTTTTACGATAGAGTTTTGATCTTAAGTTTGTTTTTCATATTTATTTATTTAATTATTGTTTAAGTTTATTTTTTATATTGTTTAATTTCTTACTTGATTTTGTTTTTATTTTTAATTTCTAATTTAAGGTTTTTTTTTATCGTGCGTAAATTCATATGTTTCTTATTTATCTAAATTTATTTTTTTAACTTCTTATTTTTTTTTTTTTTTGTGTGTTCTTGTTTTTTCAAGTTTAATTTTTTATGATCTTTTTCATTTAGTTATTTATTGCTGATTTTAAAAAATAATTATTGTATCCTAGAGATTTTAATAGTGCGCGCATGATCGCCATTTAACTCATCTATATAGATCATATTACCTTATACGTTGACCCAACCTGACCCGAACTAAAAAACAATTATATAGCAATAGCCAAGTGACCTCTAAAAATTTCCGCCACCCATGAAATTTTTTTTTTGGGTCCGCCACTGTTTTTAATACATTAACATCATGAAGTATACTGCTTAAAATATATTCTACAATTGATAATCAAATTATATTTTTTTGTTGGTTTGTTTTCTTGCAGATGGGCTTTTCACATTTGGGCTCTCTCTAATTCCTTTTTATGGACTTTGTTGTTTCTTGGGCTTCATCTTCCGGCTTGTGTCTTTGAGGATTCATCTTTGCAGAGATACCACAAATCTCTTTAGTCCGTACTTCATTGCCTACTTTACCAACTGGCTTTTATATTTGGTAGTCTCCTAAATCCATGGCCAACCGTTGTGATGGTTAATTATGCTTTCTCGCTAAGTCCACCTATAATGGTTATTGCCCTTTAAGGGTCAGCTTGGTATGTGGTAATGAAATGGATGAAGGAATGGAATAAACGAGGTAATGGAATGGATCATCACAATTCCATGTTTTGTTTAGTTGCCATGTGTGAATAAAACAAAGTATTACTTTGTTTGAAAGGCGGTAAAAGATGAAGGCGTTCGAGGCCTTGGTGGGGCGGTGTCCTTATTAGAAAAACCGCCAATATCAAAATCCGAGAGAGAGTCATTTAGGTGTTCGAGGGCCTGCACGTAGTCCGAGTCCAGTTCGACAACCCCATTATTCCTTAAGATGTGGTCATATAACTTTCAGGACTAAGCTCTCGACGCCACAAAAGTATAAATCCTAACGTCCTAAGCTGAGAAAGAGCCTAATCCCCCAAGCACATCGGTAAAGATGCCAAACGTCACTGGAGGTCGCCAAAGAACGGGGCCCCACATACAACTATGTTTCAATGGCTTCCCGAAGACATAGTCCATCTCCACCATCCATTTGGTTTTTATACCTAGAAGAATAATGATTCTAATTTTGTAAGAAAAAACAAGCCAACCTTACAATAGTATACGAAAGCATGAATAAGATTTAGCCCCGATCTGGGCTAGTTTGTGCCAGACATTGTAGACTAGACCAAATGGATGAAATCATGTTTGCAAGGTTTGACTAGGCCAAAGGCTCCTTCATCCAGTGACTAGAGGATCCTTCATCTGGTAAGAGGAGGATTAACAGACCTAGCCATTAGGATAAGTTTTCATAGACGCTCGAAGACGGGGATCACGCAAGCGACTATTTAGTGCCAAACATTGTTTAAACACCAAAAAAAACACCTACTCATACTCCATCTCCACCATCCATTTGGTTTTTATACCAAGAAGAATTTGTTTCAAAACCGGCATTTGATGACTTTTATGCAACTATACAAGTGTCGATACAATATTAGCGTAACACAACGCGTGCGGGGTGTAGAACCTCGTTTTATTTTATTTTGGCTGAAGATTATGTATTTTACGTAGGCCATTTTAGACAACAAAATAAATAATACGTCTTACCTTTTCAACTAAATGTTATAATTACTACTTATATGCGTTCTCAAGTATGTTATACACGATAAAAAAAATAATTGATATGTGTTAGTGAATGTAAAAATAAATCTATTACTACTCTCTATCCCAGGGGTAAATTTCTGGCTCGCCGCATTATTATGTTATGATTTTATAATAATTTTAGAGGTTTATTAGATTGTTGACGATGTGTGTGAGCGTGTAGATGCGTGTGTAAATTGGTTTAAATAAATGAGTACGGCAGATTTAATAAGAAAAAAAATACACCGTTAGTTTTTGTGATTTCAGTGAAATTTTAATGTCAAATACTAAGACATTTTAATAACATCTTCAGGTATTAACCTTTTAATTTGTAACAATGTCGAGTTCAAAGACTAACACTCGTTAAGTTTTCCAGTTAAATTAAGGTGAAAGGAATAATTCGCCCTTTAATAACTATAGGGACCATTTTGGTCATAAACTATATTTTAAGTAATGAGGTCATTTATGTAAATATTAATAAACTCAGGTGCCGGTCAGCATCACCATCTCATTGACCACCTGCACTATCTTCGGTGAACTTTCGATCACATCTCACACAATTGTCACCATCCCGATACAAGCCTACGACCAAACCAACATCGTCAACCACCACTCCATCCTTTCGGTACACCGTCTAGAGCCGACACCCACCACCCCTCGGGTTAATATCAACCAAAATGCCTACGACCAAACCGGTTAGCATCACCATTTCATTAACCAGCAACACTGTCTCCAGTGAACACCACCATTGCTCCGATTAGACCACACCACCATTTTCACTTTATCAAAATCTAACCGAACTCTCACCGGAGATTGACAGAAAGTTCTACTGGATATCAGATCGGACCTTTGGTCCTCATTATCATCATCATCCCTGAATCTCCCTCCCAGTTCTCGGTTACAGGTTCAGTGTTGGTTAACGGTCTTAGGTCAAGAACAGGGAAGTGGGTTGGGTTCCCATCTCGATGGATTATCAAGGAGCAGTGACGAGGAGGGAGGTGGGTAATAGGTTATCAACGTGAGGGAGATGGAGGGGTGTTTATTATATGTAGGAGGTAAAAGGTGCACCAGCGACAATCACCGGATCAGAAGAGAAGGAGGAGGAGGGCTCGATGGTTACGCTTAATAAGAGGGGAGGAGGTGGTCGCCGGAGAGGAAAGCATCAGCATCGAACTCCGGTCACGATCATCAAAGGATAAGACCTTTGAGGGTTGCTCTCAACACACACAGTAAGTATGTGTGTGTTTGTTTGTGTCTACAGAAACAAGAAAAGGAATGGGTAGGTTTATATATGTGGGACTAAATGAGGGGTGTTTGGCAACATGTGCATGAGCAGGTAAATGGGGGGGGGGGGGGTTGGCCCCGATACTTAAAATATAGTTTATGACATAAATGGTCCTTATGGTTATTAAAGGGTGAATTCTTCATTTTACCTTAATTTAACTGAAAAACTTAACAAGTGTTAGTCTTGGAACCCGACATTATTATAAATTAGAAGGTTAATACCTGAAGATGTTATAAAAAAATCTTAGTACCTGACATTGAAATTTCACTGAAACTTTAAGGTCTAACGGTGTAATTTTTTCTTCTAATAAATTGGTGAGCTAGAAACTTAAGTCGTCTTCATTGACTATTTATTTATATCTTTAAAATTATGGCTTGTTTATAATACCCTCATCTATTGACTTTAATTTTCATGGTTGATATTAACTTATAGCTTAGCACGGCGGTTTTATTAAATGATCGTACTTAAAGCCTATAAAACAAAAGGTAACGAAGAAAGCTAACAGCTTAATTAATTCATTGTTTTCGTTAATCTAAAATGGAGGAAAAGGTTTGCGTGACTGGAGGTGCTGGTTACATTGGTTCATCCCTTGTCCGCTCACTTCTACAAAATGGTTACATCGTCCATGCAACTCTAAGAAACCTAGGTAGGATTCCTTTCTCATATATGCATACATGTAAGTGAGAACCTTGGATCAACGGTATGGTTACAACCATCAACCATGTAGCCTAAAGACTGGACATGCGGAAGCCTCATGCACCGTGTTTGCCCATTTTTTATATTTGTACATATCTAGGTAATTATGTTTTGCCAAGATATAACTATATATAATTTATCATGAAAGGTGATGAATCCAAGGTGGGATTCTTAAAAAGTTTACCGGGTGCAGAAGAAAGGCTTCAACTATTTGAAGCAAATATTTACAAGCCACAAGAGTTTGAAAAGGCAATACAAGGGTGTGTCTTTGTATTCCATGTTGCAACCCCTATGTTACACACCACTGGCTATAAGGTGTGACATCCTTGAATTAATTTTAACCGAATATTAAATTAATATTAACTCTGGCTTACAATATTATATATGGTGTATATTTACAGTATAATGATGTGGTTGAGGCATCAGTTGATGCAGCAAAGACGATCGCAGATGCTTGCATAAACTCGGGAACAGTAAAGCGACTTATCTACACTTCTTCAGTTGTTACAGCTTCGCCTTTGAAATATGATGGGAGTGGTTATAAGATTACCATTGATGAAAGTTGTTGGACACCCCTTCATCTCAATATCCCTTTCGCAAATGATTTCGTGCAGGTTATTTTTTAATCTCAAAATCAGTTATTCAATTATTCTTTTAAATCATCATAATTATAATTCGTACTTTTAACCCGTTTACGTGTCAAAACTAATAACTTAACATGAGATTCATTATTCTTTAAATAGTAAGTTTTATTAAGGCTCCCACTATTTGCACAAGGTTAGATTTTATTCACACAACCTTCTACGGTAGAGGCCTCTACGGGTCGTAGAGCCCATTTTTTACTTCTTCTACGAGCCGTAGAGGCCTCTACGGCTCGTAGATAATCATTCCCCATGATTGGTAATCATTACCAATCATACAATCATTGGTAATGATTACCTACGAGCCGTAGACATAGTCGTTTGTAGAATCGGTCTAACCAGAGACTATAATATGCCAGAGATGAAGATCTACATAATCGCTTAAAAGATTTCACGAATATTTCCCAATCTGCATTTCCAAAGGCTTGTCTGCAGTGCTTCAATATATTTCGTTGAATGTGATACCTGAATGTATAATAATAATAATAATAATAAAAATAATAATAAAAATAATTAAAAATAATAATAATAATAATAATAATAATAATAATAATATGTATACCTGCATAACAACTTCGAAGCTGCTGGAAATACAATGTCGCATGCATTCATCAAGGCTTTCTCACAATCAGTTACTATAGCACGGGGCTCCGTACTATCTTCTAGCAACTCTTTAAGCCTTTGTAGAACCCACAGGTAGTTATCCTTTTTTTCACGGGAGATGAATGCATGGGCGACACAAAACGACTTGGATGTTGATGTCATATCTACAACTTGAACAAACGGAAGTTTATCACTACTAGAAAAAATGCCTTTCTTGACACACATTTTATGACACGCGCTTATTTATGACACTCAAAAGCGTGTGTCATAAAAAAAGTGTCATGTTTTAAAAAATTTGGTTAACTAATGACATGCTTTTTTGTGTGTCAAGAATATAGCGTCAAGAAATAGAAAATATGATAGGTATAAAATTTTGTGTGTCATCTTTTGTGTCAGTCAAGTTGATTTCACAAATGTTGAATTTCCCTCCCACAAACCCTAGGTATAAAACATCTCATTTGTTCATTTGTGCAGCCATCAACAACGAAAATCCCTAATTCCCCTCTCTCTCAAATCTACCTCACACCACCATCTTCACCTTTCCTTTGCATCTTCAACAACGAAAATCCCTAATTCACCTTTCCTGTGCACGCTTGAAACTTCACTAATGGATGGCCTCATTGAAGCAATACATGCTCATGGAATTAATGTTTGTTAGGGTTCCGCTGAAGTTTAGGGTTTAGGCCGTTCACATCACTTGGCGTCAGAGGATGTGGTAGGGAAGACAAATGCTATGATCGCTAATTTAGCTGAAGAAGCAAAGATCGCTAGTGAAGGTGTTAAGGCTTCCAGCCATCACGATTTGCTCTCCATCTGCAAGTCTCTCGCCGCCGGCGGTGTCTCCATCTCCTAGCGATCGTACGCTAATGCACGACTTCCTGATTTAGATGAAAGAAAACCTCATCTCAGGTTTTTTCACTATTTTGTGCTTGATTTTTGTTTGAATTTCTGATAAGCATTAGGATAGAAGTTAATTGAATCATTTAGGATTTCAGAATAGATGTGAATTTTTTTTTTAATATAGAGCACAAGTTTGTTGCTAATAGATGATACACTAATGCTGGCTTATTTTGAGCTTCAGAATAGATGTGGATTTTTTCAATTTAGAGTACAAATTCCTTACTGGCAGAGGATGCATTCAAATGTTGGCTTTATATATGCAATACACTTAATTTTAGTTCTGTATTGAATTCAAACTATGTACATTAGATCTTTGATGTGAAAACACAGCTAATTTTCTTGGAATGTGATAATGTTGTACACCAAATTAATGTTGGAGTTAATCGTTGCCTCCGTCGTGTTCCTGAACAGAATGCAGCGTTTAATGCACAACAATTTCTAGATGTCTTTAAGACTGTCCGTTTATGTGGGCCCGCGAGCGGCATGGCGCGAATGAGGTTTCAGCGCTGGTGTCAAGAAAGAGTGTCATTAATGCGTGTCATTAAAAGATGACACGCGTGTGCATGTCATACTAATTTTATGATGATGCCTATAATGACTTTCTTTTGTGTGTCATAAACACCCTTTCATGACGCGCAATGCGCGTCAAGAAACGTGTTTTTTCTAGTAGTGTATACTCGTTCGTTTTGTAGGTCGCATCAATCATCAGCACATGCGGGAACGCACGCCATAACCTGTGCGAGGTGGGATGGACAAACAAAATATCCTCGATCGCATTTATCGAGGCATTCCTCCGGGTGAAGTAAACAAATTTTTTTTCCACCAATGTGGCTTCGAGTACCTGCATAGCAATAATAATAATTAAAAAATAATAATAAAGAAGTAATAATAATAATAATAATAATAATAATAAGAGATAATAATACCTGCATTTGAGTCTTGCCGCCGTGTAACAAATGCTTAACCTTGGTTATTGTGTTATGTATGTCTACTGGCTTAACATTTTGAAAATAAAGTGTATCCACCAATTTTAACTCGCTCCCAGCCTCCTAGCATACGCGTGACCCTCGATGTGTTGGAAATGTTTGTGATTATGTGTTTGGTTCTGGACCTCCAAAATATAACCATCGTGACCAGAGTGGTATCTCCCTATTAGTTGAAACGGGCAATTACATTTTTTACTGCCCGTCTTTCGAACCGTGGCTACACTATGATGTACGCCACTACGGTCACATCATATCCATGCCGTCGTTACTCTCCTATTCGGCCCCCTGCCTTCCGAAACAGTACGTGAGTATACGGTAATGTAACCATTTTTTTTTGCCCTTTGATAAACCCACTCTGTCAGGTCTTTAAGAGACCCGAATACCTGCAAAATTTATTTACGATTTCAAATAGCAACTAATATATACGAGTTCAAATCTCACAAACCCTACGAGTTCAAATAACAACTAATATATACGAGTTCAAATCTCACAAACTCTACGAGTTCAAATAACAACTAATATATACGAGTTCAAATCTCACAAACCCTAAAACAAATTTAGGTACGGGACTAAATATACGAGTCTAAATATACACGGGTCTAAATTATAAACAAGTGCAAATACATAAACACACCTGATTCGTTTCGTACGAAACATCCGGGACAGGTTCCTCTCCACCGTTATCACCTCCCTCGTGCGAATGATAAGTCCCGTATTCGTACTGTGGATGACTTGGCGGAGGCAAGTAAAATGACCCCGGTTCTTCTACGTACTCCTGGTTCAAATCGGGCAGCAGGTTCAAATCGGGTAGTGCATTCCCGTCACCACAGCGAACAACGGATCTAACCTCCTCCTCACCACGTTCCACCACGGCTCCGAAAAGGCTTTCCGAGACGTGAGATAGGCTAAACGAATGCTTCCATTCATCCCAAACATTACCGTAGTGACCCGAAGACATCGCGGTAGCTTGGTTTTGGTCGGATTTTTTGTGCACCCGTGTTTTTGATTTTGTTTCGTATACTGAAGAAAGAAGACAAGGCAGAAGAATATATCTGGACCTCTACGGGCCGTAGAGGCCTATACGGGCCGTAGAGGGTTTAATGCTCCCAACAACCAGCTTTTCTATGGGCCGTATAGGCCTCTACGGCCCGTAGAGGGTTTGCTTTTTCAGACTGACACACTGAATGTCAGACTGTTCATTCAATGACCTCGTACCTCGTATGGCCTACGGGCGTAGAGACCTCTACGGCTCGTGTAGGGTTTAAATGCACTCCACCAAACCACCTCTACGGGCCGTAGAGGGCTTTACGGGCCGTAGAGGGTGTTCGCATTTATTACACTGACACTCTCTACGGCCCGTAGAGGGCTGTGCAAACTTACTTTTTGTTATTGTGCAAATAACATACCTCTTTATTAATATTTAATAGAATTTCATATACATGCGTGTTTGTAAAGCAAGTGTAGATATATTTACTACATATGTTTATATGTATATGCTTTGTACATAAGAAATATTTAAGCTAATTTGTTTAGTAGATTAGGATTTGCTATCCGGCGCAGCTTGTTACCCGCTATCTTAATGTAATTCTTGCAGTTTTATATAATATATATCGCCATTTTATACTAGTAAAAAAATTTGTTTATACATTTTCTTTATTTTTAAACATTTACCTACACACGTGTATATTAGGTATAGAAAATATCTACACTTGATTTTGTAACAAATGTTCCCTCTCACCATCACTATTGTCTGTTTTGTCGTGATGGTTGCCCATCCAGAGCTCACGGATTTGTTTTTGGTTCTCTCGATGAAGACTTCCCAGGATGTCACCCATCCTGGTACTGCTCTCACCTGACCACGCTTAACACTATGGAATTCTCCTCTCATCCACTAACATTAAGCCCCAAAATGTGTTGATGATTAAGAGGCATTAGATTACATATGAACCAATGATCTCTCCTGATCACAACCGATATGAGATTTGCCTTAGGGTGTCACATATTTACACATGTATAGGTTTCATACATAACCGGATTTTGTTATAGATTTTTTTTAAATGTTAGAAGAGATAGATAAGTTATAGATTTTTTTTTAAAATGTTAGAAGAGATAAATAAACAACATTCCTATATATTTACAAGGTTTGAAATCCGTGTATTACACGAGCTGAGTAAAGCTAATATTAACTAGTTAGTAATGAAGACGTGGGAACCCGATCAAAGGATTTTTTGAGATATGATTGAATTTATTATTGTTGCTGCTGTTGTTGTTGTCTTTTTTTAAATTATTTATTATAATTAAAAAAATATAATACGAATGGGTGAAATAAGAGAAACGGAAAAACGAATATTGGGCTCATAGAATTGTGGCACGTGACCTACCTAATCTGTTACTTTGTTATTAGGCTCTGAAGGGATAGGGAGCCTAATCCAAGGGGAAAAGGCATCCCTATCCCTATAAATACAATTACCCGCGCCAGACTCTGGCATCAGCGCGCGACCAACACAAAATGTGGTGCAGCGCGCGACCTCACCTACAGACAAACAGAGGTCAACGCCCGATAAGCGCGTGCGGCCACACGCGGCATCTTCCCTTATCACCTTTGGTACGAGGTACGGAAGATAATGAAGGGAAGATTCACAAAGATCTCTGACAGAGTACGCACCAAGGAAAAGACGACAGGTGGCAAGAGTGGTCCAACTACCACAGAAGAGGATGGCGGCGTGACTGTTCCCATGCTTCCACTGTCATCAACAGTGACAGCAGACATCCCCTGCTGACGTCAGGAGCATGGTCAACGACTGTAGCAAGGACAAGGGCGCCGCCTGCCAATCAAGGCTCGCCACGTGTCCGCATCAAGCAACAACCATGCTGCGATATGACGTCATCCACAGTGATATGCTTTTCCCGCCATTTTCATGGAAAGCTTGGACCTGGATTTGGGCCGGGCCCAAATAAGGATAACTTCTCATGGACTCCTCGGCAAAGTCCATGAATTCTCCTATAAATAAGGAAGGACATCTCCTTGCAAAAGGATCCGAAATCATTCATTGTAACCTAACATTACTCTTGTAACTCTTTTTACTTGTTCATTAATAATATTACGGCTAGTTACAGTGGACGTAGGTCATTCCTCGACCGAACCACTTACATCTTGTGTTCTTATTCGCGTAACTCTCACACACACTCATACTCCTCATTCTCGCCCGGGTTTAACCAAGAGGTTTGGGTAAAGGATCAATCCTGACAAACTTAAGTATTAACCCCCACGGTGATTAGTGATAATCACCGTGATACTTATTGTTTCTTCAGGCTCATATACATGTGTGTATTAACTTCTCTATGACTACATTTTTTAAATATAAATTTATGTGCTTTGCTTTAGAGCTACACACATGCCAAAACAAAATCAGAGCAAGAACTCTTGAAACTCTTGGAACAACAGGCAAATGGGTTAGATGTGGTGACATTAGGACTTGGGCTAGTGGGCGGCGGAGTCCCATCAACAACTACAATGGTGATTGTATCACCAATTACAAATGATGTGATAAGGTACCGAGAACAAAGGTACTTAGAAGCAATGCTGGGAAAGGTCCCGATCATACATATTGAAGATGCTTGTCGAGCTCTTATCTTTTGCGCAGAAACACCATCAATAAATGGGAGGTTCTTATATGCTAGCTCGTTTGTATCATGTGCCCAAATCGCTAAATATTACCAGAAAACCTATCCACAACTGAACCATGAGTAAGATTCTGATTTAACTACAAAAAAAAATGTTAACATTTTATATAGAACCAACGGGTTTGTCAGATTGCTAAAATTTCATCGCGCTTTTCTTGTTTCAGGTACTTGGAAGAACACGGGAAAGAAGTCAAATGGGGATCCAGGAAACTTGAAGATAAAGGTTTTTCTTACATATATAGTATGGAGATGATCTTAGATGATTGTCTTGAATGTGCCAAAAGATCAGGCACTGTTTAGCTAGCAATAACTACTTTTAAACTGTGTGTATTCAATAAAGATTCATTCATTTGAAATTTGTTCGTTGAATATAGCTTCCATACTTTTGATATGTGTGCTAGTTCTCTTTGTAAAAACTTTATAAATGGCAACAGTACTTTCACATGGACTTGGTGTTAAACTATTTAAGAGCTTAATGGGTTAATATTCTATCCTTCAACTAATACAACTCTAGACTCCATCTCTACAACTGTTGAAGTAAGAATTAATCACACAACGATACATGGATTGTTAGAATCTGATCTGAAAAAGATGTGCTAGTGTTTGTGATTGTGTAACGGTTTCGGAGGGAAAGAGTTGGAGGGAGAGAGTTTTGAAAGTTGGTTATTTGAACACTTACTTTCACACATTAAAAACAACATACACATCGGTTTATATACATTCGAATAGGTGTGACCAAACCAACGTGACCCTTTAACAAACTATAACCGTTGGTCATACTATCTAACACACCGGTCAACATAAATATTGTCTAGACTTAGGATAATTATCATAACACTATTTTCCTAACATATGTACAGACGTAAATTAACATATGTTTCTGACTAAATCAAGATTATCTTTCTAACATTCTTGCCCCTAATCTTGATTTAATTTATGAACTTGAATCTTCACTTGATGACGTGCGGGATCTCTTCTTTGGTGGGAGGTCTTGATCATCATACTCGGCATTCTTCATCTTGTGATCAACGTTTTCTTCCTTGACTTCTACTACCATTTCCTTTGTACTTTAGGTGATACCATTCCATCATCTCTAGGTATCGAACATAGACTTGTCTCAAAGTCGTTGCAATCTCTTCTTTTGTTACTAGGCTTGGTAGTCCTCTCCCATATCCCATTGACATAGCAATCACTGCCCAATTTTCGTCTCTCGTCACCTTTTCATAGCCACCGAATACTTGCACCTTTATGTAGAGATCTAACAAACAAATAGGATAACCATATCCATCTCTTGGGGGCATTGGTGCCTTGTTTGATATTTTTAGGAAATCGTACATGAACCACTCGATGGTTTGTTCGAACTCTAGTTCGAATTTTCGTTTGTATCTTTCAACCGTTGTAGTGATATGGATTAAATCCATAAACACAACACAATCTTGTAATCTTGAACCCTCGGTTGGATACATAATTGGTCCTCTTTCCATAATTCCTTCGGTGTCATCTTTGTTGATAGAGAATGTTTCAAATATTTTGAATACGGATGCTCTTTCTTGATCCAAAGCGGTGAGTCCCTCCTTGATACCATGTCCGGTTCGTTCTTTTCTTTCTTTCTTGTCATGCGTCGCACGGTTTCAGTTTTCCATTGTAAACGCGTCTTCGGACGTGCCTATGATATCTCTCACAATAACATTCTCTCTATCGGGGCACTTAAACGTAAAATGATCATCGCCATCACAAATCCTACACGTAATTAATCTCCTTTTCTTTTGGATTATTGGCCGTCGGATGTAACATACATCTCCCTCAAACTCCACTTCTAGGCCTTCGTTTGTGAGTTTCTCAATACTCAAAACATTTTTTCTAAGTGTAGGGATATAGAAAACATTTCTAACCTTGTGAATTTGATTGCCACTTGTGATGATCACGACTCCTTTGCCTCGAAAGTATTCTTTCCTATACCCACTCGGGTATCCCTCAATCCCGAATGACTTGCTAAAAACGGCGAATTGAGTCTTGTTGCCACAACCATGTTCCTTTCTCGTTAGACTCGCATACCATATGTCGTCCCATCCTTTTTCATCGGTTCCCTTGACCATGAATTCCGTTTTTCCCATCTTCTTTGGGCACTCCCTTCTGTAGTGAAACGGTTCTTTACACTTGCTACAACACATTGTTGGCGGATATTCGGGGACGTCTCTTATGGCTTTGATTTGCCTATTGAATTGTCGTTGGGCCTTCGAGAATAAATCTTCTTGTATTGATCCGGTACTGAATTCTTGAAGTTTGATGTTGGAAGGATTCTCGCAATCCTTGAATACTTGATCTTCGGCCATCTTGCCTTTCTTTTTCCGATCTTCACAGTCGGAACTTCTTATAGGGACTAACGGTTCATCGTCTTCTCTCCCCATACTACAAACATCTTCGGAACTTCTATCAATATCGAAAATACCACAGGTCTTGAAACGTGGCTCTGATGCCATGTTAGAATCTGATCTGAAAAAGATGTGCGAGTGTTTGTGATTGTGTAACGGTTTCGGAGGGAAAGAGTTGGAGGGAGAGAGTTTTGAAAGTTGGTTATTTGAACACTTACTTTCACACATTAAAAACAACATACACATCGGTTTATATACATTCGAATAGGTGTGACCAAACCAACGTGACCCTTTAACAAACTATAACCGTTGGTCATACTATCTAACACACCGGTCAACATAAATATTGTCTAGACTTAGGATAATTATCATAACACTATTTTCCTACCATATGTACAGACGTAAATTAACATATGTTTCTGACTAAATCAAGATTATCTTTCTAACATGGATATCATGTAGAACACTTCAAACAAGCAACGTATGTCCCTATCATCCCTATCTGCAGTGAGACAGTCGAACCTTTTTCCCCTTGGTAAAAGATGGGTATTTATACTAACTTCTCGAAACTATTTGTTCCATTCAATTGACTAACACATCTTGAAGACGACTACCTAGAAGCTAACTATTAGCCAAAGGAATTCTATCTTACATTACTATGAATATTACGATACAAATAAATAGTGTACAATGACTAATTACAAGGCAAAAGTAAAGGAGAAACAATCTGTACAATCAATACTTAGTATTAGAGTCAAATAGGAGAATACTATGGAGAAGACTTTGACTAGATATTCTATGATTGATTTCCTTGATTTATTTTAATATCCCCCTTCAAGCGAAATGGCGGTGGTAAGACCCGAATTTGACTTCGAAATTGTTCAAAAAGTAGTCGCGGTAAGCTTTTTGTGAAAATGTCCGCCAGTTGAAGCTTGGTTGGTATAAACTTGGTGTGTAACTTTCCGGACATGACTAACTCCCGAACAAAGTGATAATCTAAATCAATGTGCTTGGCTCGTTTGTTAGAAACTGGATTTTGACTCATGAAAAGAGCACTTCGGTTGTCGCATAGCAAGGTTGGATGTGAATGAGGAAGAGCATGTAGTTCCTTCAACAAATGAGTGACCCAAACAATTTACGCGATAGCATTAGCCATTGCTTTATATTCTGACTCACAGCTAGAACGGGACACAGTTGGTTGCTTCTTCGCACTCCATGAGACCAAGTTGCCGCCTAAGAAAATAGAATAACCATAAGTAGACCGTCGTGTTTCAATGCACCGTGCCCAATCCGCATCCGAATATCCTAAAATGGTGAAGTAGTGGGTTGAGTGTAGTGTAACCCATGAGAGACAGTTCCCTTGACATAACGAAGTATTCGCTTAACCAATTGGAAGTGAGATTCGGTAGGGGAGTGAAGGTGTTGGCAAGCTTGATTTACCGTGTAGGATAAATCGGGACGGGTAATGGTTAGATACTGAAGTGCACCGACGAGAGAGCGGTACATAGTGGGATCGGCGAATGGAGTGCCAGGAGTGGTGAAGGAATCAGATGTAGAGAATGGCATGGCAACGGGTTTAGCATTTGTGAGACCGGCTCGAGCAAGAATGTCGTTTGCATACTTGGTTTGAGAAAGAAAGAGGCATGTCCTGTCATGAGTTACTTCAAGGCCAAGGAAATAATTTAAGGAGCCAAGGTCCTTAATTGCGAATTCCTTATGTAGATGATGAGTGAAGTTGGTGATGGCAGCGGACTTGTTTCCCGTAAGGATAAGGTCATCTACGCAAACAAGTAGGTACATAATGGAATCGCCTTGAGAAAAAACGAAGAGACCGCACGACTACAAGTGAAGCCATACGAGATAACGAACGCACTAAGGCATTGAAACCAAGCTCGTGGAGCTTGTTTGAGACCATAAAGAGCCTTATTGAGTTTGCAAACATGATTTGGAAAACGAGGATCGATAAAGCCGGGAGGTTGCTCCATGTAAACGGTTTCTGTAAGATGACCGTTTAGAAACGCATTGTTAATATCGAGTTGACGTAGTGTCCATCCATTGATGACAGCCAAGGAGAGGACTATGCGAATGGTTGAGGCTTTAACAACCGGGCTAAAAGTGTGATTAAAATCGAGACCCGGTATTTGGGTGAAGCCTTGAGCAACGAGTCGGACTTTGTGATGATCGAGGGAGCCATCGGAGTGATACTTTATGCGGAAGACCCATTTAGATCCAACTACATTGGTGGAGGAGGGACGTGGTACAAGAGTCCACGTTTGATTTCGTTGAAGGGCCGTGAGTTCGGCTTGCATAGCATCCATCCATTGCGTATGTTTGGAAGCACTTTTAAAGCCCGTCGTAATGGTATGAGTGAGGAGAGCGGTATGGAGATGTGAGGTCATGAGAGTGGCAAGGTAGGTTGTGTGTTTGGGATTTGGCTAAAACGTTCCGACTTTGGAGCGTGTAACCATGGGATGCGAGGATGTGGGTGGAGTTGGAGCTGTAGAGGCAGCGGATGAGGATGTGGATGTTGCGGATGGTGTAGGAGAAGAAGAAATTTCGGTTGATGAGGAGTGTGGTTCGTGAGTGGATGTGGGATGGGATGAGGTGGGTGATGTGGGGTCAGAAGGGATGGGGTCTGTTGGGGTGTGATCGACCAGAGGTGGTAAGTTGGGATCGTGTGTATGGATGGAGGGTTAAGTTTGTGTAGATTTTGTGTAGGTTTGCACAAAGTGCAAGAGGGAATGGATAAAGGTTTTTGGTGAGAAGGGGTGGATGGTGGATCTTGGGGTGAGTTAGGAGTAAAGGAAATGGGTTCATCAAAGCTGGAGAGAAATAGATGTGAAATGTTAGTTGTGGATGAGGTTCCTCCATAAGGAAAGAAGGTCTCATCAAATCGAGCATGTCTAGAAATGTACATACGTGAAGACATGAGATCAAAGCATTTATAACCTTTGTATTGGGGACAATAACCCAAGAAAATACAAGGAATGCTTCGTGGTGATAATTTGTGTGGAGCATAATCACGTAGATACGGGTAGACGTAACACCCAAAAACACGAAGGTTTGTGTAAGATGGGTGATGGAAAATAATAATTCAAAAGGAGATTTGTCATGTAGAACTTTGGTAGGCAAGCGATTGATGATGTAAATGGCTGTGCTAAATGCGTCATCCCAATGACTCAATGAGTGATAGGAATACTAGCATGAAAAAGCATGGCTAAACCGGTTTCAATAATGTGTCGGTGCTTTCTTTCCGCGTGACCGTTTTGAGGGCCGGTGTACGGACAAGAGAAGCGATGAAAAGTACCATTTTGGTCAAAGATGTTGCGAACAATTTTATTGACAAATTCCGTACCGCCATCGCTTTGAAAGACTTTGACTTTGCGAGATAGTTGAGTTTGATCAAGGCGAAAAAACTTTCAAGGGCCGTGTAAAATTTGGTTTTATTTTTGAGCGGATACAACCATGAGAAACGAGAGTAGTCATCTATAAATACAACATAATATTTGTAACCATTTTTGCTAATTATTGGTGAGGGTCCCCATAAATCACAGTGAGCGAGATCTAGAGGATTAGAGGCACGTTTGTCATTGTTATCAAATGGTAATTTTTTAGCTTTAGCAAGTTGACATGGTGAACAAATATTAGGTTTTGGCAAGAGCGATGTAAAAGATAAATGACCAAGACGTTTCATAATAGATATAGTATCAAAAGCAACATGACCCAAACGATTGTGCCACAATTCAAATGAGGCTTTATTAGGTGAAACAAACGCAACAAAAGCAAAAGATTTATCCCGAAGCAAATAAAGACCGTTTTCACATCGACCTTTAGCGAGAGGTTGTCTTGTTTTCCGGTCCCGAATCACAAAAAAGGAATTAGAAAAAAGAACATCGACGGGAAAATCATTTGTAAGTTTGCTAATGGAAAGAAGATTGCGAGTTAAGTACGGGATGACTAAGACATCGTTTAATTGAACATTCTTATGTAAAGTGACGCGTCCTTTATGAGTGATGGGCAAGGAATGGCCATTGCCAAAGGTGACCGAGGAGGTTCCTTTGTAAGGAAAAAAAGGAATTTAAATTACCGGTGTTATCAGTCATGTGGCGATCGGCACCGGAATCGGCCATCCAATCCGGAGCATTATCATTGGAGACATGACATTGAGCATGGAAGGCACGAGCAAGGTCTTCATTTCCAGAAGCCGAGGCCATAAAATAAGAGAGTTCGGACATTTGTTGGCGTAGTGTCCATTGGTGCGACACAATTGGCAATGAGGAGGTCTTCGAGTGCCTTTGGAGGCGGTCGAAGAAGAAGAGCCTCGAGTAGAGGAGCCGGAACTAGATGAGGTCTGATTATTGTTGGGTCGAGAAGGTTTGTGATGAGCAACAAAGGCAACAGTAGGTGTTGAAGGAGGATGAAGGGAAGCAAGGAATTGTTCTTGGCTTTCCGCTTTTGTTAACAAATCACAGAAAGGCAATAAGGGATGAGAGGTGCGAATAGCGGTGGACCAATTTTCAAAGGTGGATCCTAGACCGCATAAGAACCAATGGGTTTTGTCCATATCATTTACTTGTTGGATCAGTGGCTCAACTTTAACATTTCTTACTTATGAACACTTGTGTGTTATAAATATATCAAAGTAAATTGCACAGCGGAATATTAAAGTATTCAAGTTAAAGTATCACTTTTAACAGGAGTTATGACTCCCCCTCAATCAATGAACTAGGAAGTTAAAGATGAGAATCAATAGTAAATGAATATAACAGTAAATGCAGAATGATTCTCAACTATATATGAAAGGTTAACGACAAAGTAATATGAAGGAAAATGTTCAAGTCTTAAGATTGATGAGTGAATGAACTACTTCTATAATAGGGGGAGTGATCCCTCTGTTTATAGAAAAGATAACATACAGACTAATCAAATCAAAAGCTTAAAGTAATCAAAGATATTTCTACAACAGGCTGTAGTTATCGAAACTTGAACAAAGACTTTAACAAAAACTAATATAATACTAAACTGCTGAGTTTAAGATCGGATTAATACAAGTGCTGATACTTCTCAAGAGATCTTCAAAAGTTTGCCTTCAGTAGTTTGTTCTTCAGATATGTGTCTGGTTTATCTTCAGAACTTCTGATGCTTTTACTCTTTAGAACTTTTGGATATCTTTCACTTCAGCAGTTTCTCAAAATGTGAAGAGGATATAAGACTAAGGTTTATAACTGGCTTGTCAATCCTCTTTGACCCTATAATCTCCCCCTGAATTGATGAAGCCAAAAACCTTTGTCTGTCTTTATTTATACGATCCTCTCTTCCTTAAGTCAAGAACTCTCCAGATTTCTTTGACTGTTTGATGTCTGAGTTCTCTGACCACTTATTCTAAAAGTAGTCCTTGTTCTGGTATCATATCCTGAATGGTCATCAGATCTTCATCAGATAATTTTTCCAATTCAGTCAAGTCATGAAGGACTTTTGTTGAGAAGTCTTTTCTTATTAGAATCACGGAACTGGACTTGTGGGAGAAGCACCATTTGACAATTGGAGATTTGGATTTGAAGAAATTGTCTTTGTATGGTACTATTTGAAGGTTTGAATATATGACTGTTGTTGGAAGTTTTTCTTTTTCAGCATTGATCAGATTGGACATCCTTCTCTTTTCAACTATCACAGTACCAGGTGTATCACCTTTTGAAATAGGCATGTGATGTTCAATGACCACCTTGGTATGTTTTTGTTCTTTGATGGTTTGTTGTAGTTGATAGGCAAATGTTGCAGGATCCCTATATTGTGTCAACAGAGGTTTTTCATCAACAGTGAAATCATCTTCAACAATGGTGTTCTTCTCAAGCAAAACCATTTTGAAGTTAGTTATTGTGTTTCCCCTGGCTTTTTTGTAGCAGGCTGTGTGGGTTTGTATTTATCTGGATTTGCAAGTCTGTCAGCCTTGAACTTTTTGTAGGTATCATAAAGTACACTTTTTTCCACCTACTTATTTGTTGTTTTGAACCATATTTGTTCTCTACCAATTATTGAATGGTTTGGGCTCTTTTCAACTTTCTGACTTTCTCTGTGGCTAGCTTTTCTGATACAAACTGTGCCTGTTTTGTTAGTTCTTCAGTTGAGAGTCCCTTGAGTGAGAATTTCCTTGTTTTGTTGTTTTTGCCGATATAGGTAATCAGCTGTTTGTGTGTTTTTTTAAAGATATATGTGATATTTTATTTATGGGGTTGAATATGTTAGTGTTCATTGTTTAATAGTGTTATTATACATGCTTCCATAGAAAAGTTATTTGAATCCCAATGTCGAATGTGTTGTACAGATGGCATCGCAACGACAAGTCCTTCTGCTGTTCTTCCGAGTGCTCAAGTTGTTAGAATGCATTTGCGGAGCAATACTACCATATTATTCATACAGTGGCGGTTACAGTAGTTATGTGTAACATCCCGTTTTTAAATAATATGTCTTAGTTCATATTTATTAGTGAATGAAACGAGTCATTGATCGTCAAAACGAATCAAGAAGATGTGAGGTGGATATTTATGTATCTAAAATTAGTTGACGAGCAAGTGACGGTTAGCATGATTATTAGGGATGTGAGATCGAGGCTAGTGGTTAAGATTATAAGAGGCCATTTAGTAATAATATAATATATATATATATATATATATATATATTATATTTGACCATACTCCGTTTTTATAAAACTTGGGTCAAAACGTAGAGAAAAAATAAGTTCATCTCAATAGTATATCTGTATTTTTATAAAACGCCATATTTTAAAAGTTATAAAAGAAAAACAAGTGAAGTAACTGAGTGGGGTCATCGGGCTAGACCCGGACTATCAACGGACGCTTGAACGCTTAAATGTCTATCTCTCAGACTTTGATATTGACGGTTTTTCTAATAAGGACACCGTCCCCTCAAAAGCCACAAAAAAAAACTATGGCGAATGCTCTGTTTAGCAAAACTGCTCAGAGCCTGGGAGAAGTTTTTGAGTTGTCCTCCCGCCAGAAGACGGTGATTGAATGCCTGAAGGGTCCTCATGCTCAGGATTTTTTTACCGTTACCCCGATTGAGGGTCTAATTGCTCGTTTGTGGTTTTCAGAAAACACAACCGAAAATGAACAACTTTGATAAATAATAATATAACTTTTAAAGTCAGGTGTTTTATGTAACACCCCAACCGATGGCGGAAACATCGGGATGTCACGTATTGATGATTGTTCAGTAGCTCATGGTAAATAATAAATTTCATTATATGATTTAAATAAATTACATACAATTGTTCTACAAGAATTCGTACATCAAATTGAATAAAACTATGCACACATCTTCAAGCATTAATTCAAATCTTCAAGCAAGTAGAACCTGAAACATGTTAAGTTGAAAATATTTTGGGTCAACAAAAGTTGGTGAGAATTACATAGGTTTTGATAATCGAATAAAATTGTTGTGCAATTCATGTGTCATGGCAGTCTAGTCCATATGTGAAAACATACTAGAAGTAAATCGAGTGCATAATCAACCATTGTGACTGTTGTATTGTGGTACATCCCATACGCTCATGGTTCACTCGTTTAAATTGCAGTAACAAACACCCACGCAACCTTTGTAGGAGGCACGTATCCGGGTGGGATTGTCAGTCCAATAGATCTATCAATGTATACCGTTTGGTTGATGAATGTTTATGCTAGAATTGTGCTTACCCTAGTCATGTTCAAGACATAATGCAACATAGAAAAACACATAGACACATTGATGATTGAATTGCATAAATGATGTTGTAACATGTTTCACCCCAAAAATGGTGATAAATAGAAAAGGGGCTATGTAAAACTCACCTTAGCAAAATGTTATGTCTCGTAAAAAAAATAGAATAATGTGTTGTGAATGTATGCGAGGCGAATCCCAAAGACTCAACAACGTAGCTAGTCCAAATTGAAGAAAACGAAAAAGAAAGAATATCAAGCTTCCAATTCGCCAATTACAAGAGCTTATAATCAAAGCTTCAAATGTAGAAGTAATATACTCTAGAAGAAAGGTATGAGGGAAAGTTTAATCGGATTGAAACAATCGATTTAGAGGTGCAGAGTATAATGGGTCATAGGTGGATTTTTATACTAGTTTTGGAGTCAATTAGTCATTAAAATTGGTCAACACCATAAAGTAAGGTTTTATGATGAATTGACTATTTGACTAAGACTTTGACTGTTTGACTAAGACTTTGACTAAGACTTTGACTATTTGACTCAAGGCTTTATTTAAAAAAAAAATCTTGTATGTGAAAAAAAAAGAATTTAGAATCATATTATTATTATTATTATTATTATTATTATTATTATTATTATTATTATTATTTATATACATTTATGTATGTATATAAGTTGTGAGTTAGGATAAATAAAGACTTAGGCACATTTGTATAATATTAATGATAAAGGTGTAATAAAAAAAATATATATATATAAGGGCTTTTTATGTATTAAAATTTTGGGGAAAATTTTGCGATGTTACATTTTACCCCAATTAAACTATCATTAATAACTCTAAAAGTGTTTATTCTTATGTTTTATTTAAAAATAATAATAACCTACAAATTGTTGTGTGTTAGGTATAGTTCGAGCACCACGTACAATGATTCATCTAAGTTGTACAATGCTGGATGTTTATACCGAAAAACACAAACGAGCAATAAACAAACCGAAACACCTCAAACGAATTTTCTTGGCTTGAAAACAAATTAAAAGAACTAAAAGTGTTTATTTATTTTTTTTATTCATTACTTCCGGGAAAAATACAACATTAATCTTCGTATCATTTGTCTGCAATATTTGAAAACTATCATTTTTTAGTGTTTATTTATTTTTTATTCATTACTTCTGGCTGACCTGAAGTTCCTTTCCAACCTAGTTCCTTTTCAAACTCTTCCATCAAATACCTAACACACTATAATAATTTAAATAATTATAATAATTTAAAATTATAAAATCCATCACGTCACGATTATTTATTTATTGTATACTCGTACAATAAAAATCTATCACATCACGATTATTTATTTATTGTATACCGGGTGGATAACGGGTCGGTCAGTTCGAAACCGGTACGGTTCGTTACTAGGCGGTCAGTTCGAAACCGGTACGGTTCGTTACCGGGCGGTCAGTTCGAAACCGGTACGGTTCGTTACCAGACCTGATCGGGTTGATACGATCCGAGTGGATAATGGTCCGGTCAGTTTGAAACCGGTACGGTTCGTTACCAGACCTGATCGGGTCGATACGATCCGAGTGGATAATGGGCCGGTCAGTTTGAAACCGGTACGGTTCCTTACCGGACTTGATCGGGTCGATACGATCCGGGTGGATAACAGGCCGGTCAGTTTGAAACCGGTCATTCGGCTTTTTTTAAAAGACGTTTCGGTTCGTTTATTGCTCGTTTGTGTTTTAGGGTAGAAACATTCAGCTTTGTACAACTTTGGTGAAGCATTGTACGTGGTGCTCGGACTATACCTAACACACAACAATTTGTAGGTTATTATTTTTTTTTTTTAAATAAAACATAAAAAATAAACACTTTTAAAGTTATTAATGATAGTTTAATTGGGGGTAAAGCACCTGACTTTAAAAGTTATATTATTATTTATCAAAGTTGTTCATTCTTGGTTGTTTGTTTTGAAAACCACAAACGAGCAATTAAACAAACCAAACCCCGTCAAACAAGGTCCGGAAGTCCAGTATATGGATTAGAGATGTAAAATTTGAAATTTGATAAGACATGGTATTGGTTGCACTCTTCATGTGCTACGTACGTTGATTTATGAAAGTTGTTCATACTCGGTTGTTTACTCTGAAACGAGCAACTAAACGAACCAAAACGCGTTAAGCAATGTCCGGAAGTCTAGTATATCGATTAGAGATGTAAAATTTGAAATTTGGTAAAACATGATATTGATTGCACACTTCATGTGTTACGTACATATATTTATAAAAGTTGTTCATTCTCGGTTGTTTGTTCTGAAAACCACAAACGAGCAATAAACAAACCGAAACACATCAAACTAATTTTTCTTTGATTGGAAACAAGTTAAAACAATTAAAAATGAATTAAAATATTTTTTTAAGTAAGTAAAACCATTTAAATCTAACTAAACTATATATATATATATATATATATATATATATATATATATAGGGGAAGGTTTAAATGAGAACACCTATCTTTTGTGAGAACAATGAGAACTAATCTCAACCATTCATTTATGTTCCTTAGTTATTTAATTGAAAGGTTAATTTGGTAATTGTATTCTAGGTTTATTCAATCCACAAGTATTTCCTAATCTTCCCACCATCTATTATACTCATGATGACCCCATCTCTGACAACTGCATCAACCAACAAGTATGACATCCCGTATTTCAACGGTCATCGCCGGCGATGATTCCATACAATTTGATTAGGTCATTGTTTGACGGGGATAAAAATTGATATGGTCGAACAGAGCATCCACGGGCGGAGAAATTCATTGTCGAATCGATGCCGGTGAGATCTCGGGTGTACACGTAAGTGATGAATTGCACTCTGTTATTTTGCAAAGAATCAATAGTTTATGGTCCTGATGGTCATGAGACGATGTGTAATCACATCTACCATCTGGATACAATTCTACCACCTAGTGTTTTAGAATAATCTTATGGTTAGAATACCTCCATAGCTTTTTATGTATTATGCTATTGGATGTGTAATGCGTTATTTACAAATCCAATTAAGCCGGTATCAATGTTCATTTTTGTGATGTTTTTTTTTTCTATAAATAGATTGTTGTTCATTAGGTTTATGCATTCGGCATTGTCAAACTGTCGTTTTGAGTCTCGAATATAACCTAGCTACTGTTTTGTTTTCTTAGTTTTAGGTGATAATATTGGCGTGTTTTGAAGGGTTGGTAATTATATGTTGGGTATTAATGTAATCAGATTATTTGCCCATGATGGGTGCTAGTAGTCAACAAGTCATATTCTTTCGATTTTTTATTCGTATTGATTCGTTTCAGGTTATGGATGTATGGTAGAGAATTTTCCTTATTTCTCTGTCTGGGGTTTGGTTTGGGGGCCGATCTTTCTAAACTTGGTGTGTGTGACTTTGAGAGTCTATATCGACTGAATTGGGCAGGGCTAGCCCCTAGTGTGAGTCTTGGAGTGAGTTCCATGGTGTCTAGCCAAGAAATGCATAATGGGGCATCTTGATAACTAGGTGATGGGTGCTAGTGATTCAGCCATTTATAGTCGTTTCTCGTTGATCTTCTTCATGTAGTTCATTTGTGGGATTAGGCACTTTGCACCTATTTATTGTAGAATACTATATTACATTGTTTTTTATGTTTTTGATATATGTTTTTGTAGATGACAAAGGTTGCTGGAAATGCTAGAATTGGTAGGCTGATTAAGGAAGGTCTATGGTCATAGGATACACTCGGTTTTTATTCATGCGGTCCAGGTTTTGCTGAATCGGATTGGGGTATAAAAGCTAGAGATAATGATGAAGTGAAAAGGTTATATCAATTCCATAAGATGTTCAATTGGCTCACAAGGCTGCATTAGATGAATGAGAATGTTGATGGTGCTTCAAGGATTCTTATGTGTTATTTATATTTGTGAATGTGTAACAACTAAATTTACATATGTGTAAGTGTAATGTATTCTTATATATAAAAGACAACATTATATATCTTTTCAAAATTACAATACCAAACTCAGACCTTTATATTCTCATTAGTTCAATGGCAACAACCTAATCTATTATATTCACATATGTGTTTGTCATATATAGTGTTAACCTTCATTTGCATAGATTGTTTGTACGTCAAAATTTCCAACTCGGACCTTCATTTTCATAGATTGGGTTTGTTTTCTTATTCGTTGTCAGATTTAATTGTGTAAATGTCTTATTTACCCATGTTCAAAATGTCTGATTTACACATGTGTAAGTGTTTGTTTTACACACGTGTAATCATAAAAAACAAAAGGTGTACTCATTGATATATCCTAATCACGGTATCATGGAAACAATTCATAATCCATAATGTCATCTTTTTTTTTCATTTTTATATCTCTCATGTCACTTATTTCTTTCTATTTTACACATGTGTAAATTGTTCACTATCACTTATTTCTTTCCGTTTTACACATTTGCAGCTTTAATTACACATGTGTATGTTGTTCAATGTCACCTATTTGTTTCTATTTTACATATGTGTAGTTGTATTACACATGTGTAAACTATAAATTGTCACATATTTGTGCCTGTGTTTTACACATTTGCAGTTGATTTACACATGTGTAAATTGTGCACCATCACTTATTTGTTTCAATTTTACACATATTTGGTTGTAATACACGTGTGTAAATTGTTGACAGTCACTTATGTGTTTATGCTTACACATTTGCATATGAATTATACATGTGTAACCTATTCATTGTCATTTATTTGTTTGTATTTGATATATATTCAGTTGTATTACACGTGTGTAAACTTTTCACTTTCAACTTATTTGTTTCTATTTGATATATGTTCAATTATATATGTGTAAATTGTTTATGGTCACTTATTTGTTTTTTTTATACATTTACATCTTAATTACACATGTGTAAAATATAAGTTAATCCAAGAAACTATTAAGAAAAAAAACAAAAGTAATATTTTAGTCAACCAGAAGGATTTAAACCAGAATGATATTATCCAAAAATTAATCGCTGACATATGTAACGACAATAACATAAAAACAAAAGTTGTAATCCTTGATATAACCTAACAACGATAACATAGAAACAAGTCATAATCCACAATATCATCTAGTCTTGCTTTTATTTTTTGAACTATCTCAAGTTCCCAAGCATTCTGCAATAACTTTTCTTTGAACTTGGTTGTGCCAAGAAGAAGTATTCTTGAAACAAATTTCTTTCAAGTATCTGAAACAAAAAAAAAATGCAATAATCAGATAAGGTAATAATGGTTGTTCTTAACAATTGAGAATAAAACCAAGTCTAATGTCTTAATATCTATGCTTATTTTTAAACTATTATGATTTACACGTGTGTAAACCTTTGTATATACGATTTACACACGTGTAAAAACATTTGAAAATCTGTTATAATTTTTTCTATTAACTATGATGATTTACACATGTGTAAACCTTTATACCTATACTTATTTTTTTTTAACTATTATGATTTACACACGTGTAAACCTTGACATGCATGCTTATTTTTTTAAAACTCTTACGATTTACACATGTGTAAACCTGGATATCTATGCTTATTTTTTATACTATTATGATTTACACATGTGTAAACGCTGATATATGTATGATTATTTTTAAAACTATTATGGTTTACACATGTGTAAGCCTTGATATCTATGCTTATTTTTAAAAATTGATATGATTTACACATGTGCAAACCTTCATCTATATGCTTATTTATTAAACTACTAAGATTTACACATGTGTAAATCATAATACTCAAAAGCTCGGTTTACCTGTGAACATAAGACACATTCTCTATACTCAAAATGACCCCACCATGTTATGAAACTTTGTTCAATGAGGATATAACAACATGATACCATAATTTCCAAAACAATGTCTATTTTACAGATAGTAACATCAAGCTGAAACAATGCACCTCAAGTTCTCAATAAAAATAAGCATTTGAAACTTTAGATCTAAACAATCATTGTTTATACAAACAAACTTTATAAAATCTAAACCTTAGATTCAGGCATTTCGCCTCCACAAATGACTAGAGCTATGGATAAATTACCATAATGTAAAAAATACTTACTTTAACAACTGAAATACTATATAATCAAACATGGATCTGCAACACTCAACAAATTAATATTATTGCTTTAAGTAGTCCAAGGAAACAATGCAACAACTCAAAACGTCTGTACACCAAAGCTAGATAAATAAAACATCAAGTTCATATCTGTATCACTCAAAAGAATAACATTAAATGCTTTAAGTAATCCAACGCAACAATATCACTTGCTCTAAAACATACATCAAATCATCTGCAGAAGTCCAGATTCTTCGTCTTCCGCATAAAAATAGATAATCCTCTCATTACTAACTACAAATTATTGATGTAGAACTCGTAGGATCTGAACGATTTTAACTCATGAAAACCCAACCTATCTATCAAATTCATATATATCCATATTGATAACCATAATACCATCGGAAGATTGATACGCAGTTACGTACACATACATATATACATAGAATCTGAAAATTTTGAGTGCTTTAGTTAATACCTGACCGTATTTCGTCTCGGGAGTTGAGTTGCCTTCCTCAAAAGCATGAATGAGTGAAGAGCACTGTTTACAAGCCTCCTCAGTGATGACCATCTTCGCCATACCACAACCGATTGATTTTGATGATACTTTCTTTTTACACCGCTCATCTTCTCTCTATTAATCCCTAAAAATTTGAATCGAATGATCATAGATATCATAATCCAGCCTTAGAATCAAAGCTACGCTGATTAGCGACAATAACTGACAAATTAAGAATCGAGGATGATGTTGTCATCTACTCCTCTACCTCTGATTCAACTTCCTCACCTTCTTTCTTATAAAACTTCGATTTAAACCCTTAATTTTATGGTCGTTAACTACGTCGTTCGTCTTGTTTCCGGAAAAAAGCTTAGGGTTTTGGGTTCATGAGGAAGAAGGTACATTGGGGTTTCACGATTTATGAAACATGAAGGTTTTGAAATGTAATTTTACATTAATGCCCTTTTTAGTCTTATAATTTAGAGAGAATTACATAAATTGTCCTTTAGTTATTAGTAAAATTGCATCCTATGTCCTTTATGTAAATTTTTCACTCATTATGTCCTTTCTTTTATAAATTTACTACACCCTATGTCCTTTAGGATAACTTTGGTTAAAAATATTGGTTAACTCAGACATGTGCCCCTCACGTGAGGGGCAAACATGTCATTTCACTACTTATCCTCTCCCTTCCTCACTTATGTGCAACCAGACTTAAAAACCCTAGATATCTCTTTCTATTCTCACTCTCTGTAAACACTCAAAACTCTAGATTAAGAACAACAACAACAACAACAATAATAATAATAATAATAATATATAATAATTATATTATTTTCTCTTTTTCCTTTATAAAAACAATAAACAATCTCGTCCATATAATATCTATTTCTTCTTCAAATCGATCGATTATATAATCCGTTTTGTACGATGAAGGTAGATTACGATCATAGTTGTGAGATTAATTCTTTCTACAGTTCTAGTAACCCTTGACTTTTCTAACTTAATTGAAGAATGCATCTTTAAGTCTAGATTCAAAAGAACTCTTTAATTCTAGCGCTGTAAACAGTGCCATGAATCAGCATCACTAGGAAGCAACCATCCTTCTTCACCCTCTGAGGCCCCTATTTTCACTTCATGATTCATTGGACCCTGTGAATATCTTTTAATTAAATCAGAATAAGAATTAGTAAAATGTAATAAATTAATTATATAAAAAGGTATGAAAATGATTAGCTGTTTAGCACATACCCCAGTGACAAATATGATGTAATCTGGGCGATGTTGGGCAGTTAAAAATATTTGAGAGCTGACTAGCAGACCGTCATGTGGCCTTAATACAACAATTGGTGAAGACTTTCGATCTTCCCAGATCTTTATTTGTGAACAAAAAATGATATCATTGTTGTTATTTTGCAAGTCAACGAGCAAGAACAATTCCACGGGGTAAAACAAATAACTAAATAAGAGACCTTTGAGAGGACAGAGAGAGAAGGAAGAGAGGGATAGGGTTTTTGAGTGGTGGTGGTGACTGTAGATAAATGAGGAAGGATGAGGATAAGGAATGAAATGACATGTTTGCCCCTCACGTGAGGGGCACATGTCTGAGTTAATCAGTGTTTTTAACCAAAGTTACCCTAAAGGACATAGGGTGTAACAAAATCATAAAAGAAAGGACACAGGGAGTGAAAAATTAACATAAAGGATAAATGATGCAATTTCACTAATAACTAAAGGACAGTTTGTATAAGTCTCTCTATAATTTATGGTCCCTTCTCATTGAAACCCACTCTAATCTTAGCCCTTCATTGAGGATGATCTATGGATGAAAATGGTTCTTAGTGTTCTCACAAAATTTCTTGTTCTCAAGATAACCCTCCCCTATATATATATATATATATATATATATATATATATATATATATATATATATATAGGGAAATTATAATTAGAAAACCCACTTGAGTTAAAGAAACTCAAGAAACTCATTCTAAGGACCTTATTCATCCACGTCCCATTTTTCTCACAAACCCAAAAGGGTATTTTAGGTACTTAACTCAATTTTACTTCACTCTCCTCCTGCATGATCTGACATGCTTTCTCTCTCTCTCCCCCTTATCTTTTTCTTTTTCCTCTCTGTATCATCTCTCTATACGCATTACACAAGTTGTCATATACTTATATCTCTCATCTCAAGCACATGAAAAAGTGGAGTTTCTCTCACTTTAAAAATATGTTTTTTTAATGTTGTATGAGACTCAGTGTTAGAATAATAGATTTGGATCATATATCTATTTGTTTGTAATTAATGTGAAGAAATCAAAACCAAGAAGCATGGTTTTTCCCCTAAAAAGTGGCGAGGCATCAGTTTGCAAAGAAGATGAAGATGCAAGAAGATGCATAAAGAACCGAGTAGAAATCCGGAAAAAGATAATGGTTAGAGGTTTGAGTGTTTTTTTTACTTTAAATGGTATTTTTTCCCTCTTTGTTGTGTATAGACAGATCTACGATTTCTGTATGTGTAGTTGGAGATGGCTAGAAGGTATAAGGTTGGTGGGGTTGTTGATGAAGATGGAGAAGAACAGGGGCATGTGTTTAGATGTGTTTTTTTCTTCCTTTTTCTCCTTGAGATTTGTGTACCTACCAAAATTGTATGATTGTAATAAATTTTCTTTTCTAATATACCTATACCAAACTATAACCAGGAAAAACTTTTAATGATGGTGAATCAAAATATTTGAGATGATATAATCAATTTTATGTTTTTTATAGTATTTTAACCATAAATAAATATTTTAGTTGGTGGTGATGAATGAATAGGGTTTTATTTCTTTTCCTATTTTTATACCCATATCTTTTTTTTAGTTGGTTTCGAATGGGTAAAACCTAAAATCATTTTAGAAAGCTTTCATGGTTGAATGCTCATAGAACCATTTTGATATATGTTTTTCCAAACCACTCTACTTTCTTAACATGTTAGTATTCAAATTTATTTTGTCATAAAAGTTAATTAGATATTGTTAGATATTGTTTTGAAGTAGAATGTCCGTAGTTAAAGTTATAGGTTTATTTTGCATATTTTTTTCATTGTCACAAATTATAAGAACTATGTATGATGGTAAATTATGTATCGTTTATTCACTATTTTATATATGATACGAACTACGTGACATTTGTAAAAATTCTAAAAATGTATGTGACGCTCATTGTTACACTTGTAACATATTATTTACATATTTTAAAATAAATTCTTAAAACACGTATGTGACATTCGTTCTTACACTTGTAACATAATGTTTACATTAAAATTCCTAAAAAAACGTATGTTTTTATTCATTGTTAAGTTTGTAACATACCATGTACATAACTTAAAAATCCTAAAAAACGTGTGTTTTTTTAATTATCACAAATGTAAATTATAAGGACTATATGACATTGTAAATTATGTATAGTCTATTTACTAATTTTTATTTGCTATGCGACATTGTAAAAATTCTAAAATCATGTGACATTGTAAAAATTCTAGAAAACATGTGACGCTCATTGTTACAATTCTAATATACTATTTACATATTTTAAAATTATTAAAAAAACATATATATTACTCCACTTGTAACATAATATTTACATATATTTTACACATGACTTAAAAATGTAACATAAAGTAAATAGTATGTTACCGTGTAACAACAAACGCCAAATAATTTTAAAATATGTAACATATTATTTACATATTTTAAAATAAATTCTTAAAACACGTATGTGACATTCGTTCTTACACTTGTAACATAATGTTTACATTAAAATTCCTAAAAAAACGTATGTTTTTATTCATTGTTAAGCTTGTAACATACCATGTACATAACTTAAAAATCCTAAAAAACGTGTGTTTTTTTAATTATCACAAATGTAAATTATAAGGACTATATGACATTGTAAATTATGTATAGTCTATTTACTAATTTTTATTTGCTATGCGACATTGTAAAAATTCTAAAATCATGTGACATTGTAAAAATTCTAGAAAACATGTGACGCTCATTGTTACAATTCTAATATACTATTTACATATTTTAAAATTATTAAAAAAACATATATATTACTCCACTTGTAACATAATATTTACATATATTTTACACACAACTTAAAAATGTAACATAAAGTAAATAGTATGTTACCGTGTAACAACAAACGCCAAATACTAAATGTTTTTTATATACAAGTTATAAATGTAACATATGTATTATTTTATAAAGAATAACCAAATATATATTACTCCATGTTGAATTAGAAGTAAAATATATGTAAAGAAAGAAATCACATAACATAATAGTATTATATATGTTGTTGTAGTATGTATGAAATAAAACCGATAAAAATTTTAAAAGCACATTAAATAATAGATATAATATTACTTTTCATGAAAGTATCTTGACTTTTGAAAAAGTGAAATGAGATAAGTACCTTTATTCTGCAAATGTCAGGAACAAAGAAAAAGAGAGACATTTTAATTTCCTATATTGCCCTTATGTACTTTAACCAACTAAAGTGCATCAATTAATTAAAATTTTAAAATCAGTTTTTATCTCAACCCTAGATCACTTTCAATGGATGGATGTGATAGAGTTTTCTAAGTTTCTTTAACTCAGTAAGGTTTTCAATTTATCCTCCCCCTATATATATATATATATATATATATATATATATATATATATATATATATATATATATAGGGTAGGGTTCAATTGAGAACCAACCCTTAGTTAGGAACTTTAGGAACCAATCTCATCCATCCATCTTCAATGGCATGATGGTAAATATGTTAAACATTAATTAACTTTTTAATTAAAGCAAAGGGTAATATTGTCTTTTGGTATTTGATTATTAATAGGTTATTTATTATACATTATAACTGACAAACACCACAATAATATCCATAATTGTTTCTATAGAACAGTGTTTAGTATTGTTATATTCAAAACAATTATACATCCGTGTATAATCCAATTATTGCTACAAAAACATTGTACACTACCATAAAATTTCAACAACTATACGTCAGTGTATAGTCATATTTCAACAATTATACATCAGTGTATAGTCAAATTATTGCTACAAAACCATTGTACAGTACCATAATATTCAATAGCTATAAGTCAGTGTATAGTCATATTTCAAAACAATTATACATTGGTGTATAATCCAATTATTGCTACAAAAAACATTGTACAGTACCATAATATTCAACAACTATACGTCAGTGTATAGTCATATTTCAACAATTATACATCAGTGTATAGTCCAATTAATGATACAAAAAACATTGTATTGTACCATAATATTCAACAAACTATACATCAGTGTATATTATGTCTGGTATAACAGGCGTCCAATATCTCGTCCCACCAGGAGACTCATATACTTTGCTGGACGAGGAACCTACAATAAAAATGTACATTAGAACTTAATTAACCAATATTTTATAACTAATATACACCTGTGTATAGTTAATGTTATTGTATCTGTACGCTTCAAAAAAAATTATTGTATCTGTAAGTTTCAGCAAATATACACTAGTGTATAACAACCTAATAAACTAAGATGAAATCTAATTGTATCTGTGTGCTTCAACGAATAACACTAAGTAATACACCAGTGTATAATTACAAATTTTGTACGTGAAAAAAGATGAACTGTATAATCCAAGACAAGTATTTCGCAAAATATACACTAGTGTATAATTCGAAGTGTACTTCGAAAACTGAATCTGGGCAATCCAAAAACTGCTATTTCGCAAAAAATACACTAGTGTATATTATACGTTGGTATATAGCTGTCGTAAGTTGAAGTGTACATTGGTGTATATCAATTTTTTTTTGTTCATTCATCATCAACACATATATACAATGGTGTACATCAGTTATACATTGATGTATATCAGTTTTTTTCTTTCATTCAACATCATCAACACAGATATACATTGGTGTATATTCGTTTTTTCATTCATCATCACCAACAAAAATATACATTGGTGTATATCAGTTTTTTTTATCATCATCATTGACACAGATATACAATGTATATTCGTTTTTCCATTTATCATCATCATCGTTGACACAGATATACATTGATGTATATCAGTTTTTTTCTTTCATTTAACACAGATATACATTTGTACATTAAACCAATGAGGTTGTACAAAAACTATATACACCATTGTACAAATTCCATATTACCATACGAACTCGTTATTAGATATAAGAACTTAAAAAATTTTGCCAGTGTACACTCATGTACATTCACAGTTACACAAAATATTGGTTTATACACGTATGTACAACCATGTATACATCCTTGTATAAACAATAACTACCTAAACTCATTATATGGGTTAGAAAAATCAATCAAACAAAAAAATACACACACGCACCATGGAAGATTGAATTGCTTCATAATCATCAACAACAACCAATAAAAAACACCAACACCATCTTCAACATATACGGTATCTTCAACATTAACCGATAAACCGTTGACGCCGCCTCTCATACGGCGTGGTCGTCACCCAACCGCGACTTCTTTTCCGGTAATAATTTATGATTTTCGACAGGTAGCAAACACAATCCAAAACAACACAGAAAGGGTGAAAGATGATTCTTTTGACATAGAACGATGAACATGTAAAATTTGATTAATATGAATTTTTCTAGTCGATAGTTTATGAGTTGGTTGATTTCAGGATTATGATCTGCGTGAGAGAGAAAAGAGATATCTAGGGAGATAATTAAGAAATTCAAATGGAGAAGATGAATTAGGGTTTTGATTAGGAAAGAGTATATGTAACAAACTATTTGATTAAAATAATTAAAGGATTTGATTGGTTTTTTTACACTTTTACCCTTATGATCAAGATTATAGATGGATGGTTAGGATTAGTTCCTAAGTTCCTAACTAGGGTGGTGGTTCCTAATTGATCTCAATCCTATATATATATATATATATATATATATATATATATATATATATATATATATATATATATTAAAAGGGCCAAAACACCTAGCACCTAGCGTTGGCCAAAGCTA
The DNA here is from genome assembly GCA_028751855.1 of Ambrosia trifida. Classification (NCBI taxonomy): domain Eukaryota; kingdom Viridiplantae; phylum Streptophyta; class Magnoliopsida; order Asterales; family Asteraceae; genus Ambrosia; species Ambrosia trifida. The sequence continues at coordinate 122,158,294 of CM054127.1, forward strand.
TGTGATTTGAGGGTAAAGCACCTGGCTCTAGGGGTGTACAAAAAGCTCGCGACTCGAGGCTCGCTCGAAACTCGCTCGAAAAAAGCTCGGCTCGAAGAGGCTCGTTTTGTTTTCGAGCCGAGCCGAGCTGGCTCGTTTTGTAATCGAGCCGAGCTCGAGCCAGGGGTGTTCAGCTCGTGGCTCGGCTCGTGGCTCGGCTCGATCGCTCGACTCGTGGCTCGGCTCGATGGCTCGACATATGGCTCAACTTAGGCTTGTGTAATTTAGAAAAATAAAAAAAATATACATGATTATGTGTAATTTTATTTAATTTTATTGTTTTTTATTTAATAAATATTTGTAAAAAAATAAAAAATAAATAAAAAAATAAAAAATATATATCGAGCTGGCTCGAGCCAGCTCGAGCTCGGCTCGAACATTTACGAGCCGAGCTCGAGCTCGACTTTTCAGCTCGATCAGAAAAACGAGCCGAGCCGAGCTGGCTCGGTTTAGGTTCGAGCTCGAGCTCGAGCTGGGCCTGGCTCGACTCGACTCGGCTCGTGTACAGCCCTACCTGGCTCCTAAACTTTATTGTTAGCGCTTGAGTTTGGTGGCCCGTACCCATGTTTAACGCGGGAAATAGGTGAGGTGGTAGGGCCTCACACATTACAACATGGGAAATAGGTGAGGTGGTAGGGCCTCATCGTACATACTATTAGAGGAAATAATAATGGAGTGAGGTCTTAATCAAGCACGTGAGTTATTTCACTCGTACCAAACTGTTCTAATTTCTAACAATGTTTATAAGGCTACAAGTTGTGAATTGTGATAGGTAGGGTTGTTCATTTTTATTCTAAACCCGAAATTCGATTCGAATCAGAAGAGAATGCTTGAAAACCATAACCAAATAACCCGAATCCGATCAACCCGAACCTTAAATGGTTCGATTATCAGGTAACTTTATCCCAACCAAAAACTCGACCCGATAAACATGCAATCCGAAACCACAAAAAAGAAAAAAAAAACGAACGAATATTGTATTTTTTTTTATTATTATTGGTTTTTGGTTTGGAGTCTTTGATATCTAAAACATTAAGTTTTAGATCTTTTGAACATAATGATATCATATTGTTGATTAACGTTTGAATTTTGATGATATCTTTTTAAGTAACATGATGAATTTGCGAAAAATAATAATATTTGTTTTATATTACATCTAAACCGGAAAACAGAACAACCTAGCCCGAACTAACCCAAACACAAATAACCCAAACCCTGGCCTAATCAAAATTTAAATGGTTTGATTATCGAGTCACTTTCCCACTAAAAAACCCGAGGAACACCCCTAGTGATAGGGTCACATGTGAAAAGAAGTGGTTACTTAGGCATCATTTGCGTGGGAATGGTATCACCATTCACTAAGGTGTGTAGTGGGAATGTGTAAAGTTGTGAGGTGAGTAATAAAAAACTGAAAAAGAAATGGTGTTGTGAAGCTAAATCGTTGGGTTGTATATTCATTAATAATTTGAAAAACAGCATAGTTCACTAAATAGTATCAACACTCGCCCCACCCCTTATGGTGTGGTGGTATGAGTGTTGTTGGTCTGTTGGAGTTCGAGCCTCACATGAGGCAAAAAAAAATGATGTATTTTCCGAGTACTTATTAAAGGAGAGTAAGATCTAGCCATAAAAAAATAAAAAATAAAAAAACAGTATCAAGACTCAAACCAAACATATGCCAATATATAGCCAGCTACTTGTTGAGTCCATGAACCACATTCACTAACTTATTCTCCTTCAAATAATCAATTTTTCACGCACAAAAAGAAAAGAAATGGTTAATGTTGGGCAATGCTTCGTGGTAACGCCTGCAACACCAACACCAACTGCACCTATGTGTGTGTCTGAGCTTGACCAAGAAAAACCTATAACTCATGCACTTACTGTCTACTTTTATCGCCCTTCCCGCGATTCGTTTTCGTTTGCAGCAGCCTCTCAACAACTCCGAGACTCATTGAGTCAGGTGTTGGTGCACTTCTACCCTCTCGCCGGACGCCTGCATTTCATTGCTGGAACCGGTGGTCGCTGTGCTCTTGAATGCAATTCCGCTGGCGCAGTGTTCTATGAAGCTACTTCGACTGCGAAAATTGAAGATTTCAAAGACTTTGCCCTTCCAACTGAGCTGCGGTCCCTTGTCCCTGTGGTCGATTACGGTGCATCAGAGTTGCATGAGCTACCACTTCTGATGGTGCAACTTACTGAGTTGAGCTGCGGTGGGATCAGCCTCGGCATCGGAGTATCCAATATAATGGTGGATGGTACATGTGCGTCCCACTTCATGGACGAATGGGCTAGAATAGCTCGTGGTGAACCAACAGGAAACCAGCCATTCCTTGATCGTAGTATTTTGCTCGCTGCAGATCCAGCACCACCTCCTCGGTTCAAACACGAAAGATATGAACCAAACTCGCTACTAATAGGTCAGTCCGATGATCAAGAAGAACGTAATAAAGAAACAAAAATTATCATGTTACATCTCAGCAAAGAGCAAGTGCAGAAATTGAAAGATATTGCAAACGAAACACGGCCGACATACATTTCACGTCCATTTAGCCGATTCGAAGCTGTGGCTGGACACATGTGGAGATCTGCAAGTAAGGCACGGGGACACCATCCTATGCAACCAACAAGACTATATATCCCGGTTGGTATCCGAGGCCGGATGCCACTGCCAAAGTAGTATTTCGGCAATGCAATTATGAAGCAAGCCGCATGTAGCCACTCTGGTGAGTTGGTGAAGTGGCCCTTATCTTACGCGTGCATTAAGATAAGAGAAGCCGTGGAAATAGTAACGGAGGACTACGTAAAGTCATCCCTCGATGATACAAAACGGCAGCCGGATCTAACCCCCTTCCGAACATCTCATACCAAAGGGTCTACAACAGGTTCTTTTGATGGGAACCCAAACATGGAGATAATAAGTTGGTTGGGCATAGCCTTTGGAGGACTAGATTTTGGGTGGGGAAAGAGTATTTATATGGGGCCTGCAACCATTAACGTTGACGGCAAGGGCATTGTTTTCCCAGGTGAGGGTGAAGATGGATCTGTGTCGGTTGCACTGAAGTTTCAAGTCGCCCATGCTGACAGCTACGAGAACTACTTTTACCAGATCGAATAGATCGCCGTTCCTTGTCAAAGCATAATATTAAAGGGAAGCAAAACTAAATAAGACCGTTTGAACCCTCATTCAAATGGTTATGCAATTAAGACTCTACCTATTTTTATGATGCATATTTCCATATTTGGTTCCAGCGGTGTGAATCTAGTGTTTTAAATTATGTTGTAATCTGGACAATAATCATTTCAATTTCAGTGACTATAAATTACCTAGTAGATCTTTATGACATCTGCCGAGATTTCTTTAGCACAATCCTACTGCTTTCCCAAGTCTGTCAAGAAAATCTACAAAAATAAAACCCAAACACAGAATCTTTGTCTCATCAGCTTCAAATAAAGGTATGACTTTATAGAGCAGTATGAAAACGGGCTACATTTTATCAAAAAAAACTAAAGTTTTGGGCTTTTCTAAAGCCCACAGAGAAGATCAAACACATGCATTTGAACATTAACTAAGTTATTGGGCAGTTCAATAATCCTGGATCGACAATAAACTGGTTTAGCTGATGATCATTTTCGTCAAGTATTCGCTGTGCTCGGGGAAGTATTCCAGCAACTCGTCCTTGGTTACCCACGCAAAATCTTTGCTTTTGATATTCACCTTATTTGTTGCAATCACTTGAGATTTAAAGAAAAACCTCTGAAAAACAAATGTAAAATTATAAATGCCAGCAATGGGTGTTCAAATACATAGGCCTATAACCAAACCAGAAAAAGCAAACTGATATACGAAAATAATAATCTTGCATAATTTGTACACTGAACATATATATAGGGCGGTGTTTGGATCTGTGTTTAATGAAACTTCAATAACAAGAATTAGATAAAAGATAATCAGGTACTTTTGCAGTTATCTTGATCTTCTTTCAGCTATTTCATACCCGTTTATCCAAATATAAATAATTGCAATCACTCTTTGCCCAACCCCTTGGCCCTTGTATTCAAGAAAACATGATTCAGGTCCAAACATGGTTGGAACCACGCATATACGGATGATCATTCAATACAGAACCAATTGCAAGTAGAAAACTGCAGGAACCACGAAAGTACTAATGAACATTGCTATAAATGTGATCTATGGCAACCAATTTTTATTTTAAGGGTAAGGTTGATATAGATTTGCCTACTATTAAACTCTAAACACAAAAACTAGAGTGGATGGATCATGGATGACATACCTTGAAAGGTTGATTATCCTTGTTATTCTCAATAGGTGGCAGTGCAATATGGCCCATTGGAGCATTCCCAACAAAGTATGTATGAGATAAATCTCCAATAACAGACTCTAGTGCAGATTCTGCACACTGAATGAATGAATAGTTCATTACATAAAATACCAGTGCAAAAATGAAAGTAAATTACAAAATTACCTTGCGCAACGTCTCTTCAGACTTGTAAACTTTTTCAGGGAAGTGCCATACAGGCTGGCCTTTGGGAGTACCATATGCATCGCCATAAAGAAGAAGATAAAGCCTTCTGTCAAGAGCTCTTTGCAACGACCTATAAGAAACAAGCGCAAGTATTAGATACTACTCACAGACTGTTTGTAAATACCAAAATTTGATTTAAAAAAAAAAAAAAAAAAAAAAAAAAAAAAAAAAAAAAAAAAAAATTGGGTACCTTTTGTCATTGATTTTGTCAGCTTCGGTGATCCTAGGAGCCGGAGCAAAATCAATTTGGTATTCACCTTTACCCCTGAGATAACCACAAATGTAACTCACGATAATAATGTGATCACTTGTGAATACCAAAATTTGGTCATAATTTGCTTATAAGAGTGTGTGACTGTGTGAATCTGATGAAGTCTATAACATAACATATTTGAATAAGAAGCAGTAGATACATTGTTCCTTCTTTTTTCCATGGACACAAAACCTATACCCATTTAGACCTTGAGTATGCGCACCGGAGACAAACAGTGACAAAAAAAAAACCACATGCTAAAAAACTAAGATGCTACACAATTTGATCATTCCCCGTTCTAGTTTTATTGAGACCATCCCAATTCGTTGCAACATGTATAGGATGAAGAAAACATCTTCAGGCTGAACAAGAGCATTGGAATCTTGTATAAAGTCAAGAAATCTAGAACAGTAGAATCTTAAGTTTAAACATGCAAAACATAGATGTGCCGTGTGCAGGAACAACATTAAAAGTCTAAAAATAAGCCCCAAAGGCCCAAACAACTTAAGGGAACTAGAAAAAATTAAAGTAAACATGAAGCATCAACCGCGGCAGAAAAAAATTACCTAGCATCAGATTTTTTAAGGAATTCTTCAGGATATGCCCGGCGAAACTGTTGCCTCCAACGAAAGCTACACATTTTCACAGTAATATACACATTAATCCAAAAATTAAAGCATAATCAAATAACGAATCACAACATTACACCATCATCATCTAACATAATCAAAAGCCATAACGAGAGCCGCTAATGTTAGCAATAACAAAACGATAACCCTGTCTTGAAATGATAAGTAATGAAACATATCGACAGCCTAGAATTCTCATGTTTAACTCTTATGGCACTTCCTACCTTACTCTTCCACCCTCTTTTGTCGGTGATTGGTAACGTCCTATATTTTTATTTTAGTACTGTTTATTTGTCTGTTTTTTTCTTCTTCGAGCCAGAGTCCTCTCAAGAAGCAGCCTCTATATCCCTAGGGATAGAGGTAACGAATTTCCTGGGCACGGTTGTTGTTTTAATAAAGACGGTAAATATTAAAGCATTTTTACAAATGAGCAGCTCGTAAGCGAGCAACAAGCTGTGCCGCTGCCCCTTTTCGAATAACAAGTGCATTTTATATAGCCATCTGTCATCTCTATTAATAACAGTCCAAACGTTTTCAATATGTATTCATCCAAATGAGTCTATTGTCTATAACTAGCAAAATTTAACTGAACCCTAATTTCTAAATCAATAATGTGCATATAAATGTAAGGATAGAGATAACTAACGAAAACTCTTGAAAAGCGTAGACGACGGGATCGATTTTGGGAATAATAACCGGAAGCCTCTCGAACAGGACGGATGCTACGATCTTCTCATTATCTGCAGCTTTTGTTGATGTGCAAAACCCTCGATTGGTTAGGACGAGTCGAGATAAGGTTCTACACGATCTCTGCATAGCTTTAGAAATGTGAACAAATTGTTAATGATGGATTGAGTATGTGAACAGTTGAGCAAGCTCACTGTGCAAGCTCACTGTGTGCGATTGTGTGTGTATACGAATCGTAGAGAAGATGAAAATGAGGGTTTTAGAATTTGGGTAAAAGGGTCAGCCCATTAGTGGAAAACTAATTTGGGCCTTCGGATCTATATTTAGAGGGTGTTTGGGATTGAGTTTGGAGATGCAAAAGTGCTTTTGGTCAAAAGTGCTTATTGGCTTATGACTTTTTGAAAATGAGTTTTAAAAAAAGTGTTTGGATTAGCTTTTCGGATGAGAAACGTCAAAAAGTCAATAATTTGTTGTTTTTTTAAGTGTTTCGCTTAACTTATTGTGAATATTGATTGTATGGGTGGTAGATTTGTAATTTTTTTCCAAAAGTCAAAAGCCAAAAGCCAGGATTTCTAACTTTTCAAAAACAGTTTTTCCACCCTTAAAAGCCAAAAGTCAAAACAGAAAGTGCTTTTGGGTTACACAAACAGCTTATTGACTTATTGGCTTTTTGAAAAAGCCAATAAGTCAATAAGTTGTTTTGAAACTCAATCCCAAACACCCTCTTATAATTAGAAGTCCAATAGAAAGTAAAGATAAAAAAATCTCAACTTAATATTCTTAAGTCTATTAACATTTTATAAAACTGGACTAAGGGCCTGTTTGGTAGCCTCTTAATGAGGCTTTGAACCATTCAGCTCTAATTGATTCAGCATTCAGACTGTTTGTTTCAACTTAAAAAAGGCTCTGAATGGAATGATTAAGAGCTAAACCATTCAGACTTTGTGCATAGCTGAACCATCAAGCACTTAATCATTCAGAGCCTCTTAACCATTCAGATATCTTAATGATACAGCATTTAATCAACCAAATGACCACTAAGTCTTGCAACATTTTATAAAACTAGCAATTGTGATCATGTTGTGCTGGTTTGCTGTGTTTTGGACATGATTAGTATGTGTAAATAACCTGATAATACGAATTGGAAATCTCACACGTATTATTAAAAGAAAAATAAATCATAACAATTTTAAAATTAAAATAATAAATTCAACTAATTAATGAATATAAATATTACGTGACATGTTCTTATCCGAAACTGTTATGACCCGGACTAATTTTGATTCGAACCAAAATAACTATTTTTTATGTGACATGTTCTAATGCAACATGTTGCCCGACCCAAACCCGACTGATGTATATTAATAAATACCAAAGGTAACATTAACAGAAAAATGAATGAGAAATTTAAGATTAGAATATTAGATTCAACAAATTAATGACGTAAACACGTTTTGGCTCGGACCAAAATAACCCTTTTTATTTGGCATGTTTTTTGTGTGACATGTTACCCAACCCGGCCAATACATATTATTAAATAGACTGATAGTAGATGGTAGCACTGTACACAATTTGAATGCAATTTTATGGTTCTGGTGATAAAAATTAACATTTTATCTAGGAACGAGGTGATGTCGGGGCTTGGTGAGGTACTAAGGGTGGCAGTTGGCATTGGCGACAACGATTAGCAAGACATTGCGGTTTTGGTGATGAAAATTAGCGGTTTATCTAGGTGAAATAGAAGTCCGATGAAGGTGGCAGTTTGCGGTTTGTGGCTAGTGTATGCGGTGGCACCCACCGTTATTGGTAGAAGTGTTATATACGTATGCAACAATGGTGTGTGTGTGTGTGTGTGTGTGTGTATATATTGGATTCGTATTTTTTTTCCTTTGAAAGTGTATGGGTAAGTTTGTACACATGTGAAGAAACAAGTACCTGTAGGGGTATGATATTCTAGACGAAACAGAGATGATTATGATCCTTGCTGTATACCAAGAACAGGGCCAAATAACTGCAAAACAAAACACCGTTAGGACTCGTCACAGGATTGGGGGTTTTCTTGTGACCACCCTCCGGCGTAAGAATAAGTATCGCTTTAAGAAGTGGGTATTAGATTTATTAGAGAAGTCAAAGTATGTCATTCGCTTATCTGGGACCTCCTTATATAATAGTAGTTTTCTCCTTGCAGATAACCACGAGGAGTATTCTCCTCGTCGTTATTCCTTTCGAGTCCTAATGAGATAATCTTTATCGTTTATAAACAAACCATTACGACTTTCTCGGTTGTTTAAATGGGTCGGTTAATTTGTTGACACTCATCTGTTATCTTCTAGGAGAGCTAGGCTCCTCTACTATTATTAAAGATGGGTCGACCTCAAACGTATTGGGCTTACTATGGTGTGGGCTAGCCTGGTTAGGTTGGGCCCCAACTCGTCATGTCCCCCCAGTCTAGTAATATGAATATGTGAATATTACTAGACTATAATTATAAAGAGACCAAAAATAAAATACAGGTTAAAGAAACTAAAAACTTTTTAGATCAAAATAGGGAATGGTGCCGCGTGACCTGTGCACGTGCTATGACGCCGTCTTTCGTGTCAAATCAGCCGAACAGACTGACGGACTGAAGAGACGACTGTTGGCGGTTCATTTAAAATTCAAATGCTCACTTGAGTGTCTCTATAAAGGTGTGAGTTGTTGAACGTCTCTACCACCTAACCAGTGGCGGATCCAGAATTTTTTTTCAATGATGTCACTATTTTAGACATTCTAATTTTGTAGAACCGGGCATAAATATTTTCGGGTGGATTGGTTTGACGGTTCGGGTCAAGTAAGGTTGATCACATAATAAAAATATTATACAATAATAAAAAAAACATTGTCATTAAAAATTAAAAAAAAACATAATATAAATTCGATGGTCTTATGAGCCCCCTGAGCCCCTACGGGGTTGGCGTTGCAAGGATTGGTCGTTTTGTGCGTCTTTAACGCACACGACCAGAGTCATTTCTTCATTTTCGGTCCAGCGAGTCATTTTGAAGGTGTGGGTTTTGTTGATGTTGAACTGTGTTTTCACCACCGTGGTATAATGGTTATATACAAAAAAATCTCAACCGTATTGCATGTGAAATTCAATATTTATGACGGTTAGATGAAACCGATTTGAATGCACAAAATTATTTTTGACCATGTTGGTAGGACGGTTTATGAGAAATCTGACCGTTTGGTGGTAAAACCGTGTGAATTAAAAAAAAAAACAAAGATTAAGATTTGAATTTAAATAAAACTAAATAAAAGAATAAGTGGAGTGCTGCCTCCAAAAAAATATATCAGTGAAGTGATGTGGCAGTGCATGATTAGTTGAAATCAGTTAAATGAAAAGTGAATCCTATAAGCACTCCTCCCCCCCCCCCCCCCCCCCCTAATGGGCTAAATAGTGTAATGGGCTTGTAAAATGTTATATTTTTATCTACTTAAAAATTAGAGTTGAGCTCATTTAACTGGAATTGGGTTGGGTCTAATGTAGTCACCATAAAAAACCATTGATGTCACTCGAAAAACTATGTATACATATATATATACAACTGAAAAAAGATTGTTGTCCTGGGACTACATCCCAAACCAATTACCTCCGCCCCTGCACCTAACTATCCATACTATCCAAAATCAACAATTCCTTTCTATAGAATAGCACCCAAAGCTAGTTCGCCGCGCACACTCTAGAGTGTGATAAGTTTGGTGTGATGTTATTAAAGATGGGCCGGCCTCAAACGTATTGAGCTTACTATGGTGTGGGCTAGCCTGGTTAGGTTGGGAACTACCTCGTCAACATGCATGTTATATAAATTGTGAAATGAAGATTTTTGTTACTGTTTGGTGTGATGTTTTTATTCTGGATTTATGGTACCTTCTTTGTGATCAGTTTTTGGCCATAAAACCTCAACAGAAGTAATGTGTTGATGTGTTCTAAAATGCCCATGAATTATTTTGAGGTTTAGATTGATTCCTTTATATTATGATTTGACCTTTGAAAGCTTAAATCATTGCTTGTTTGTGGCACAAAATTCTCCTATTTTTATTAGTGCTACATTTAGAGGTGTTATTCATATAGAATATTCACATATGCACTTTTAGTGGATACTTTTTAGAAAATTATTACACTCTGTTCCAGAGTTTCATTAAAGGATGGAAGAGAAAGGATTGGGAAGGAAGTGGGGAAAAAATGTGTTCCAGAGTTTTTTGTAGGAGGGAAATGGAGGGAATGAGAGGGATAATAAAGAGGATTTTAGTGTGATTTTCAATCTTTCCAATTTGGAAGGAATTGGAGAGAAGGGAAGAGGAGGGAGATCCTTTCTCTTCCATCCTTTAATGAAACTCGGGAACACAGTGTTAGAGTGGCATGAGCATCGAGATTGTTTTTATTTTTAATTTTTTTTTTTAATCCAAACTTTAAACATTTTACTTAACTAGGTTTTCATCACTCGTGTCCATATTATTCAGGCCTTAATTTTAAAACATAAAAATCATTTATTCACCAAGTAAACTAAAAGGCTAAAAAATTAGGGTGGATTTCATTTTCCTCGGTTTTAATATTTTTCGGCCAAGTGTAAAATTAAAGTTAATCGAATTTAAAGTTAGCAAAACTGAACCAAATGCCTAATTTTTGCAAGATGGATGTTAATTTTAGGTTCTTCAGTTCAATTTCCAACCATAATAACTAGGGGTATATTATAACCCGTAAGGTGGTGACAGGGGTGTCTAAAAACTAAACACTATAAAAAATCAACACAAATATTAATCGTTAAATGGAGTTCTTACGAGTTTTCTAATGATCATTCTCTTATTTATAACAAATACTTTGATCTCTAGCTCCGACAATTGAGAATATGTTATTTGAATAAAGTTTTTTTAACAACTGCTTAATCTACTCTTAATTCTACGTCAATGTTCATCATGAGACTTGAAACCTCGATCGCATGATTGAGGAGGAATGTCATTTTACATACCTCTGTGGTGACAGGCCATATACCTTTGGTACAAAGTTGTTCTGTTTAAAAATTAAACTTGTGGATACCTTGGACTTGTAGCACTAGCAAGGTTCAGATGTGCCTCTTTGTTCCCCGTTAAGGATGGGATGCAATTCTCTGTCCCACCAGAGCCATATTAAACAATAAATTTGTTTTTTTTTAAGAAAACACTACTAATCAATAATCTTATGTGATTTTAACAAATTTATATTTCGAAATTTGCATAGGTTGTGATGAAACTTTTCCTCAACAGCCACATATTAAACGATCAAACGTATAAAGATAACGTATTAAACGCCTAAACTATAAAACATCCAAATCTATGGAAATTATGCTAGCTAAGCAAGGGTTTATTTTGTTGGATTTTGATTCAGTTAAGTTATTTTGTTTAATCTATAAAGTCATTGTTTGTCAGTTGTCACCGAGTTATTTATTATTTACTAGTTTTTTTAATTTTATGTTACTAATACCACAAATTGATTTTTAAAAAAATCAACTTAATCTAATTAAATCACTTTTGAGAACTTAAAAATCATCCTATGTAATCTTGACATAAGGTCAAAATATCATACAAAGTTGTAACAAAATGAGAAAAGTAGAAGGGATAAAAAAAACACAATACATCACGAAATATGACACAATGGTGAAGAAAAAAACACACAATTAATCGCAAAAATGACACAATGATGAAAATAAGAAAAAAACACAATGCTACATAAAAACGCAATGATATAACGCAAAATCTAAAAACAAGCTAAAAATTCAAAAAAGCGAAAACCTAAAAACTAATATCATATGGTTCAATGAGACGGTTCCAATACCGCTTGAATGAGTTCAATCAGAGTCCTTTTGATACCTTTCCTACGACTTTCAATTTTTCTTTCACTGTGTCTTTGATCATAACCCTCTTGATATATAACATAATATATTATAAACTGATACCAATAAAGATTTTAAGGTTCGTTCCCATTCACACTAGCATACATGAGAGTGTACCATGAGAAGTTGACCTTTGATGCTCGTAAATTATAAATCTTCATTCTTTACAAAGGTAACCAACCATATGGCGGTCCTACATGCGACCAACGCGCGTTTGCTTTTCTTTCCTGTATCCCACTAAATAGAATATAATCTTTAACTTTGGTTATTGCAATAACATTGATCAATATCAAGATGTTACAGATTCCTTCACTTCTAATTGTTTGGTAATATTGTATCTCTTCATGATTCCTTCCTTTTTTATTAATATACGTGTTGTAGAATGGTTCTATCAACACATGTTCAAACACAACGGTCGAAAATAGGATGGTTTTACGACTCATTTGGATGCATAAAACATCACCAAACAAACGATAGGGACGTGATATCAAGCTATAATTAGTGATTGTGTAACAAGCTGATGATATGGATCTGGTCAAGACGGGTCTCCATATTTAACGTGCCCAAAATACGTTGGTGACTTGGTAGTACTTGAAGCAAAATATTTCTTATAACACGTCTATCACGTCCATGATCGATGTGAATAGTGTCACGAAATCAATACCGAAGATAGGCAAATGGATGCGTTTATACACACTTATAGGGTAATTATTGTGAATTTGTGTAAGATAGCAATTTTGACACCGGCCCGTATACATATATATTGGTCGTATTCTCGTATTCTCGCAAGAGAATATTAGAGTGTGGTTGTGTAATTATACAACTCGTATACATATATACAGGTCGTATATAAGGTATGTATACAAGGTTATTGGTTGTATATAAGACTCATATACATGTATAGTGGAGAGTTCAAATGAGAAAAATGTTTTCTTGTAAGAAGAAAAAAAGAAATTTAAACCAATGGAAAATTTCCATTTAATAGTTGTATTTAATGTTATTTCTTATTTTCTTCTCAAATTGATATTCTTTTCAAATGATCCCCCCCTACATGTATATTGGTCCTATATATGGCTCGTATATATATTTATTGGTCGTATACTTATGCAACCAAACACTCTGATATTCTCATATGACTCGTATAAACTTATACAAGTTGTATAAATTGGGAGTGTGCATAAGATGTGAGGATGTGTGAATGTAGTAGTGGAGACCTCTAAATTAACACAAACTAATATGTAAAACTAAATTATCTAGTGATACTTTTCTTATGAAACTGAATGGCTCACAACAAAGGCATCATGATTCATGAACATACGGCCCCAAAGGAGGTGTTTTCTACACTAAATATTACGAAATACAATCATTATACTATACATAAAAAAACACCTAGAATATTATCATATACAACTAATTATTATGTACATAAAATATTACAATACATGGTTCTTAGATAAAGGAATAAATCACAATCTTTCACTTCAAGACTTCTACATAATGGAGAATTATACTCTTCTACCATGTACAAAAGTTCATCGTTATTGGACAATATTCTTCAATCCACAAAAGGGTTTGATACCCATTTGCCTGAAGAAAAAAAAACAGAAATTCGCCTATGCAAATGTACAACTCTCAATGCACATAGTACAACCCATGTAATGCTCTCAACATTATCTTGGGCTGGCAAAAGCCTATTTTAATTTTTGCTCTTTTTCCTTCTCTCCTAAATAAAGTAAAAAGAACAAAAAGAAAACACCAAAAAAAAGTCAGCCAGAAGTAATGCATAATCAATACATCATCCCGTCATGCATACGTCACCAAAAAAAAGTCAACTACCACCGGCTACGTTGGTTATTAACCACGGGTACGACGGAGATCCGGTGGATATCGCCGGAGAGTTAACCACAGGGCTAACGAGTTCGTCTAATCCGTCAAAAAAGTCATCATCCATTACCATATCGAAGTTGTCTTCATCTGTGTCGTTATCGTTATCTTCTGTCTTTTCTGTGGCCGGAGATTGGGTGGTGGGAGGTGAAACCGGCGGAGATGAGGTGGGTTTGGGTGGTTTTGTGGTGTCGTCGTCGCCGGAGGTGGTGGGTTTGGTTCGGGTGCTTCCGGCTAAAGAATTCCGGTGAGTTGGAACTGGGTGGCTGTGTTCGCCGGTGTAGGTGACGATGAACATATCCGGGTCGGATCTGTTTCGCTCCACTTGTTTTCGGGCCAAACAACCTTTTGATGTACTACATCTATAGTATCCTCTGTTCATCAACATTATAAAAACATCAACTTTAGTAATTACATCAAGAAAAAAAATATTTTTTATTAAAAAGAAAACTAAAATTGCATTTTTTTTTAATTATTAGGGTGCAATATATTCATAATTTTTTTAGATTAACTTTTTTATACGTTTTTTTATTGCATGACATTAAGATAGTGGACACAAACCCTAATCTACTAAAAACACAGTTGGTTCAATGGTGGTAAACGAACAACAAGCCATATTGTAGATCTCTTTTAAATTTATTAATTAAATCAAGAAAATTTTAAATAATATTTAATAAAAAAGAAAACTAAAATTACAGTTTAAAAGCATCAATTTTGAGTCATTAAATCAAGAAAAGTTAAAATATTATATAAAAAAAAATTAAAATTACAAACCTTGGATATGGAGAGCCTTTGATGGGTTTTTGCCCATATTTTCTCCATGACCATACATCAGAGGATAATCCCTCAGCAGGCACTTGACAAACCCTTTTCATCTGATTCTTTCTGTGAATAATATAAAAAACATATACATCTTTTAATAAATATATAAATATGGGCATTTAATTTGTCTTCAGAAGTATTCCAAATCCAAAAATAACAAAAGCCCAGAAATTAAATGCCAGAAAAATGTGTTCTTTACCTTTTTTTGGACCTTGTACTCTGTGCATTAGAAGTTGTACATCTAGATATACCAAAAGCTTGCTGCTTTACTTGAACTTGTTTCTGCTGGTGGTGTTGTTGCTGATAGTGGTGGTGGTGGTGGTTGAGGGGTGGATCTTGTAACCCTCCAATAACAGAGAGGGGTGAGATTGGAATACTTGGTGGAGACTGGGGTGGTTTCTGTAACTTTGGAAACTCTAGGGGGTTGTTTAGATTGTTTAAAAACTGTTCAATACTGTTGTCATTCCTTGTTTGAAATGGATCTGGAAAAAAGCCCATGATATTATTATTAATATTATTTTTTGAGTATTTATTTTGTTGGTTGTAAGCTGCATCTAGAGACCATGAAGAAGCTGCTCCGGCGGTGGTGGCGACGGTGGCGGTGGTGCTTGGAGCGGCGGAGGATGTGGAGGTGGTGGCGGTGGTGGTGGAGCAACAGGCTCTGACCACCGCATGCAGGTCCCAATCAACCTCCATGGTTTGACTTTTGTTGTGTTTTTAGAGAGAGAAACTAAGGCGCTGACTTTTTAGAGAGAGAAAGAGCCAGAGAGAGAAGGTCTGCAAGAGATTTTGGGGTTGAAATGGAAAAGGGATTGAATATATAAATATTTTTTAGAGAGAGAGGAAAAGTACGGGCAGGAGTGAGAGAGAGGGGTACGGTCATGAGAGAGAGAAAATGGGCAGGAGAGAGAAAGGGCAGCTGGCTATCACAAGAATCCTAGAGAGAGATTTTAGAGGGAGAAAATTGGTAGATTGGCAACATATCCAAGGCCTTATCTTTTGCTTTATTTTATTTTTTTCTTGTGAAATTACATTTTGGTGTACAAAGTTTTGATCTTTATGCAAAGTCAACCTAATATATTTTTATATTTCTCAAGAACATGATATATAGTTATCTTACTCATAAAAGGCCAAAAGAACATTATTATTCTTGAAAAACATAGATGATACTCGATAAAACTAACATTATTATAACCCATTTATGTTAAATTTTCATCTAATTACATACTCGATAAAACTAGCATTATTTTATAAGGGTGCTTGAGATTGCGTTTTAAATCTAATATTTAGATTATTGCGTTTTGAAAAGACAGATAATCAGTTTTTAGTGTTTGGGATTGTGTTTTAAAAACGCAAATAATCAGTTTTTTAGGCTAACAAAACGCTGTTCCACCCTTGTTTTTCCAAAACGCATAATCTGTTTTAAATAATCAATCCCAAACACCCCTTAAATAGCAAATGTGAAATAGCTATGTTTATCCATTATCCATAACATAAATGCGATCAGAGTTAATAGATTTGATCATGATCATTTGCTTTTTTACATTTTTTTTCCTGAAAATATGTGATATAATTTCTGCAAGTATAGCAATTTATGTAAGATTATGGTTTTCATAGCTTTATCTGACCTCTTAAAAAATGAGTAGGATGATGATGATGATCTGACCTTTTAAAAAATGGATTTATGTGATACTATTATTTTTATTTCTTAATTTTCATAATTTAAGTAAGATGCTAAGCATAAAAACTAATTCGAATTAAATTCCATTAACCATCTCTAATAATCATTACATCGAATGAATTACGCAGTTACTTTCTTAAAAAATTTTTTTTTTAACGATCAACTAAAGTATTGCCGGGTACTCTGTACGTGGCCCCCAATGGCCGAAAGGGGCCCCAGACGGCCTCTAGTCCGTACGGACAGAGCCCTTCGGCCCACCCGTCTCCTGTTCTAGGGAAAACCCGGCCCACAAACCCGCCCGAAGGCATGACGGTAGTGAACCGGTAAAACTGGAGGGATCAGGAGTCGAACCCATGACCACAAGGGTCAAGGGTCTCTCCATCACTTCCCAACCACCTACCCCACCACAAGGGTGGGGGTATCCATCACATGCCTCCCGTGAGAATCGAACCCGGCTCCCCCAAAGAAAGAACCGGCCCTTTTACCACTAGGCCACATGATTAGGATAAACAGTTACTTTCTTAATATTATTTATTCTCTTGACTAATAAAAGAATATAAATATTCTTTTCATATGAACTGTCACCATAAATAAACAGTAGTTATATTAATATAGTATTAGATTTATTCCATTACTAATCAACGTTGAACTAATTTTGTTTTATAGAAAAAACCAAGTGTTATACTAGACGGGTAGAGGAGTTTTTTTTTTGAAAAGATAACTTCAATTAAACACAACTCAAAGAGTCCTCAAATCAAGGACCTAAGAGCGGAAAACGAATACAAAGCATCATCCGAGAGGATAGTTACACCACACTTTCCAATTGATATCTTTATGTCTAGTTCTATGGCGATACCAAAAAAACGACGTGGATTTAACAATCTCTACTATCTCGCTAGGTCTACGACTTTTGTTGTTGAACACCCGATCGTTCCTCTCATTCCAAATCACCCACAAAGCCGTATAGGTAATTCCTCGTAAGATCTTCTTAGACCGTTTGGAGCTGGTACACAACTGCGGCATCTTAAGCACGTCGGAAATCTGGAAGAAGAAACTGTGTGGTAGTCGGCACCAAGATTCGATTCTGAACCAAACTTCCTGCGAGAAAAGACAACCTGTATACAAATGCGTAGCGTTTTCCTGCTCCTCTTGACACAAGCTGCAGTCTTGTTGGGTGATGATTACTCCGCGTTTGATAAGCTCGGCAATGGTTGGCAGCCGATTGAGTGTAAGCCTCCAAACCATAATTCTGCATTTAAGGGGGACCCAAGTTTTCCAGTTCACTGCAGAAGAATTAGTGCCGATAATGTTACCGGAAAGCAATTTCTTAGCCGAGGCGACTGTGAAGATCCCATCTCTTTCCATTTTCCAACTCCATCGGTCTCTACCGTCTCTCCAAGTAACATCATGTAAGTCGGTCAAAAGCGAGAATAACTCGGACACCTCCTCTGCAGTTGAGGGTTGTGATCGCCATTCCCAGTTCATCGCCTTAGAATTGCCTTCCCATATGAGCCGGTTGGAGACTAAAACCCATTTTCGCCTTTCAAGTCTAAAGAGATTTGGGTAAAGGATCCAGAGAGGAATGTTCCTTAACCAAACATCTCCCCAAAAACTAATAGAATTGCCGTCTCGAAGCTCTCCGCTAAAATATGAATTAAGAGGCGTCCCGTTAGACAATCTTTTCTCCCCCACTTTAACTATAGATTTCCAACACCCACTTAGCGCCGCATTGCAAGGAAGCATAGCCCATGGTCTTGAAGTTCCATGGCAGCCGAGAATTACCCTTTTCCAAGAACTGTCCCCGTGATTTTTAAAACGCCACGTCCATTTCAACAATAAAGCGTCATTCACATCTTGAAGCCTAGAAACGCCCAAACCCCCTTTATTCTTTGGGGTAGTGACCACGTCCCAAGCGACCCAAGCAATCTTTTTATCGACACTTGACCCCGCCCATAAAAAACGTTTCATGATGGATTCGATAGCTTCAATAACCGCCTTAGGAGCTTTATAAAGCGAAAGATAATAAATTGGTAAATTCTCTAATACCGATTTGATGAGGGTCAAGCGGCCGCCAATAGAAAGAGTTCTCGCTTTCCACGAGACTAACCGGTTTCTAACAACCTCAATGACAGAATTCCAGTTACTAACCCGGGACATCTTGGCACCGACTTTTATACCGAGATAATTAAAAGGAAACTCGCCTCTTTTACACCCCAAAAAATCAATCATATTATCCACCTCTATGTCGTCCACCCCAACGCCAAAGATGTTGGACTTATGAAGGTTTATACGAAGACCGGAGCATAGATAAAACACCCGGAGAACCCGTGCGATATTTTGAATATTGTCACAAGTCCACTCACCCATAATGAGAGAATCGTCTGCATAAAACATGTGAGATAATTCTGGAACGTCATCTGTTAAGCAAACACCCGAAAATACACCAATCTCTTGAGCTTTATTCAACATCCAAGACAAAGCTTCCATGACGATTAAGAACAAGAAAGGTGATAAAGGATCTCCTTGTCGGAGACCTTTTTCACAACGGAATTCAAAAGTTGGGGAGCCATTTACCAACACCGCAGCTTTAGCCGAGCTACAAATACCCTTGATCCAAGTGCACCACAACGGGTGGAAACCCATCTGAGACAAAATAGATAATAAAAAATTCCAGTTGACGTTGTCATAGGCCTTCTCGAAATCTAGTTTAAGAATAAATGCCTGTTTGTTTCTTTTTTTTCAACCATTCCATGACCTCGTTAAGCATGAGAGGGCCATCAAGAATAAATCTATCAGATAAGAAAGCCGATTGGGTGTCTGAGATAACCTGTCCCATCACCTTTTTGAGACGGTTCGCAAGGATTTTGGAAATGACCTTGTTAACCAATCCCACAAGAGTGATCGGCCTATAATCTTTAAGACCCGTCGGAGATTTCACCTTCGGGATAAGAGTAATAAAAGCCGTCCCACAGCCCGTGCTAATAGTACCCGTTGAGTGAAATTCCTGCAAAATATTAAAAAAATCGTCATCAAATAAGTTCCAAAACCGTTTGATGAAACGGAAATTGAAACCATCGGGTCCCGGAGCCTTATTAGAACCGCATTCGAACACCGCATCTTTTATCTCCTGTCTCGTGAACGAAGAAACCATATTAAGACTGTCGAAACCATTTAGTTGTTTTAACCCTTCGCACACTAGTCTCGACCGAATAGGATTATTTTCTTTAAAATGGTTTCTAAAAAACCTCATGACTTCCCGCTTGACGAGAGAAGGTTTAGTGACCCACTCTTCATTAATTAAAATCCCCGGGATAGAGTTTGAAGCCTTCCGACCATTCACCACGTTATGAAAATAAGAAGTATTCTCATCACCCAATGACGCCCAATTTACTCGGGATTTTTGCCGAATATCCCGAGCTTTATGTTGTTCAATTTCTGCTAATGCCGTCTTGCATTCAGACCAGATCCATAAGTCGGTTTCGTCCAGCTCGTGACTCTCCATACGGCTCTCATATTCTTCCTTTTCTTTGCGTAGTTGAAACTCCGTGTCTTTCTCTTTCTCGCTGTAAGCCGTGTACCACTTCCTCAAACAGTTACGCAACTTCTTAAGTTTGTTAAGAAGGTTGCGATCTGCTGGCCCATCATTCAGCCACCCTTCCCAGACTTCATTAATAACCTCAATACAACCGGGGCGATCTAACCAAGAATCGAACATCCGAAAGGGCTTAGGGCCAAAATTCGTATCAATAATGGTGAAAACCAAAGGAGAGTGATCAGAAAAATTCCTTTTCAGCACGCGAACACAAGCATTAGGCCACCTATTAAAAACGTTATCACATACCAGAAATCTATCAATTCTGCTCCATGTGCAAACACCACGTCTATTCGACATGTAAGTAAAAGGAGAGCCTTTCAAGTAATATTCTCTAAGCCCCGCGAAGTCAATAAAGTCATTGAAATCCGAGGCACACATCGAATCAAATGCTGAATTCTTCCTTTCCTCCCGACTTCTAACCGCATTAAAATCCCCCATAACTATCCACCACCCGAAGGAAGCGTGGATAAGATTAGAAATTTTATCCCAAAGACGTCTTTTTTCAACATTTGTTTGTGGAGCGTAAACATTAAGAATATTAAGCCGAATGGAACCAGCGAACACCGTTCCTCCAATGTGAATAAAATTCCTGTCTTTATTAACAAGGTCTCTCGCGAAGACCTTTGGGTCCCAAATACTCACAAGGCCACCCGAGTTACCGGTAGACTCTACAAAATCAAAATCAAACCCCATGCCACCCCAAAAATTCGAGACCAACGACGAGTGAATATCGCTAGCCAAGGACTCTTGGATACCAATAAAAGAAATCCCATTATCAATTCTTAACTTGTTAACCCACCCCGCTTTACCAAAGACGCCAATCCCGCGAATATTAATAGATAAACAATTCATCTATTACCTCCTTGTACTCCTTCGTTAACAATGGCCCCAAGAACCAACCTATGAGCGTCACTCAAGTCAGCTCCCAACTTTGCTCCCAAGGATACTGTCGCATGAACCTCATCAATAGGAATATCAGACTCGTTCAAATCCGGAACAGCACGTATAACCGGCCCCGGGGAATTATGTTCTTGTTCCAGGCTAATGTCTTCGCGCGGCCCAAGTAATACATTCTGGTCCAATAGTTTTCTCTAGGCTACTAGAGTAGGTAGGATTGGGCTTGTTAAGAGAGCCCAAAAAAGATTTTTTCTTTCTCTTCAAGATAGTAACTCCAGGCCCAACACCCTTATCATTAACTCCACAATCATTGACATTTAAATCTCTTTCAAAATCGAATAATTGCCCCGACACAAATTCCGCATCCACGTTATGACTTTCCACATTTTGATCCTCATTAATGACGGTATTAAATGCGACATAATTGTCACACGGAGTTTCCAAAACTGGCGAGATCGTCGGTACCGTGTCCTCCTTACCGGAAACAACCACTTCCGGCTCAACCACCAAGTTCTCAACGGGCTCCTGCATGTCAGAACCATCATCC
This sequence comes from Ambrosia trifida, assembly GCA_028751855.1. Taxonomy (NCBI): domain Eukaryota; kingdom Viridiplantae; phylum Streptophyta; class Magnoliopsida; order Asterales; family Asteraceae; genus Ambrosia; species Ambrosia trifida. The sequence goes on from CM054127.1 coordinate 122,179,781, forward strand.
TCATCCGTGGTATCTCTATCATCTTCCTCAGACATTTGGTTATCCTCATCTTCCGGAGCAGGAGGATTGAAGAATTCCGGGACCCATACACCCTCTTCCTCCGCAACCCAAACGGAAAATTTTCTGTCTCTCCAATGTAACACAACCTCTTCGTTAACACGTTTACCATCCCCAACCATAACTCCAATAAAGTCGTGAGAAAGATCACCATCCATATCCGACCTAGTGGCCTTATGAACTATCTTTCCGAATACACCTCCGATCTCATCGATCACCCCAGATGAAATCAAATTCAGTGGTATCCCCATAATCTTAAACCAAGCGAGTCTCTCGTATCCAAAAACTTGACCCTCCCACACGTCTAGTGAGGCGAATCTGCCCACTACGTCTCTTGCGGAATGCAAAAAAGTAGTAGCCTGATCGTGGTCTTCAAAAGAGATGAGAACGGACAGCCCTCCAAGATATTGTATCTTACACCCTCCTGGGCAAAGATCGCTAGTGATAAGATAGATACTTTTTAGACCGTCTAGATCCAACATGCGAGCCACAATAGCCTTCCCATGCACAAACAGCCTAGCTTTGGCCAAAGCGAGGCAGGCAAACGCCTCGCTTTGACCAAAGCGAGGCGTTTGGACTTTTTTTTAAAAAAAATTGAATTTCTTTTAATTCTTTAAAATTATCTGTTAATCACCAAAAAATAATTTTAATTCATTTTTGGTTCTTTTAAGTTGTTTCCAAGCCAAGAAAATTATATCTCCCCGTTTCGCTTCGTTTATTGCTCGTTTTGGTTTTCCCGTACGAACATCCAGCTTTGTACAACTTTGATGAATCATTGTACGTGGTCCTCCGAGTAAACCTAACTCGCAACAATTGTTTTTAATTCATTTTTAAGTGTTTTTAATTACTTTTCGAGAAATGATAATTTTCAGATATTACAGATCAAGGTGTTACCAAGCATGTCAAGAAATGATAATTTTCAAATATTGTAGATCAAGGTGTTACCAAGCCTTGGTTTAAAAAAGCGCGAAGCGCACAAAAGCGACGAGGTCTAAAACCGAGGTGCAAAGCGCAAATCGCAAAAGCGGTGGGCTTTTCGTACGCGAAGCGCAAGACAATTATATAATTTTTTTTTATATATGCTATAGGTTTTTAGCATTATTTACTCAAAATATAGATGCAAATAAGGTATATATATGAATTAACTAAAATGTACAACCTTTTTAGCTACATGTATAACACTTTTAAGCACAAAAACAGCATGTGTACAAAAAGCGCGCTTTTCTCGCTTTTTTTTCTTGCGCTTTGTGCGCTTTTCGTGCGCTTTTTGCGCTTTTCTTGCGCTTTTCGTACACTGCTCGCCTAGGGTTACATAAGACGCATGGATTTGCGCCTAGGTGCGCTTTGCGCTTAAGCGCGCCTCAAGCGCGCTTTTTAAAACATAGTACCAAGCATGTCAAGAAATGATAATTTTCAAATATTGCAGATCAAAGAAAGAATGAAAATACGTGATGCACATACCGTGAGTGTAGTTCATTGATGTATTAATATATTATTAATCGCAAGTTTCAATACTAGATAATGCACGTAACTCCCTAGGAGTCTTGAAGACGAAATGAATTTTACAAGATACTTGAAACAAGGTATGGATACCATGGATCAGAGAGATTCAAGCTAATTAAACTCATATCTCAAGCCGGTTGATATAGAGTATATCAGAGAAAGATTTAGTTGAAAGTGGATATAACTGGACAGTGAGATTGATAACTTCTCTATGGAAGTTGCTACAATAGTTAAACAAAAGCTGAAATTGAACAGTTATTTGGAATGTTTCTGATCATTACAATTATGCCTTTTTTGGTGAAATGAACTTGAAGAAATGATTTGGTGGATATATCATGAGTTAAACAAAAGCTGAAATTGGACGGTTATTTGGAATGTTCCTGATCATTACTTTTCATGCAAGCAAGTAAAATTCAGATCATTACTTTTCATGCAAGCAAGTAAAATTCAGTTGTTGGACAGTGAGATTGATAACTGGACAGGTTAGCCAGACGTTTGTCAAAAGAACATTTTTTATAATAATTATATTAAAATTTCAAAATTTCAACTTCCCGTTCAGGTGCTTAAGTCCACCTTGAAGACTGAATGTGACTACGCCATGTTTCACGTCATGCTTTCATCCTTCATTCCCGTTCAGGTGCTTAAGTCCACCTTGCTTGCATGAAAAGTAATGATCAGGTTGCCTTCATCGTTGACCGATATCTCTCCGATAACAGTCAATCTCACTGTAATGATCAAGAATATTCCAAATAATTGTATAATTTCAGCTTTTGTTTAACTATTTTAGCAACAGTCCAAATAACTCGTGTACAACCTTTATCAGGTTCTTTTGGCCACAGGTACAGAAAGGTTATAAATGTTCATGTCGTTTCAGGTTGCCTTCATCGTTGACCGATATCTCTCCGATAACAACTGAATTTTACTTTGTTATAGAGAGAAATGAACAGTCGGATCGACTGTTGGTTGGTATATTGAGAGCAAACCGACGATCATTCAAAATTTAAAGTTACCGCTAACCTCTGCGCCATCATCGACTACAGCAAACCGACGATCTTCCTCCACGGCACTCCTAATGGGCCTCTCTTTATTTCACGGTACGATTTGTGTTTTTGTTGCTTTATAAATAATAAGTTTCGTGTTTATCAAACCCTAACGTCTGAGCAATGATTTATTAAATCGTTTTACTAATTTCCGATTCTTGATACTTTCATAAATCGTTTTACTAATTTCCGATTCTTGATAATAATAAATTATTATAATAATAAAACAAAGGAACTAAATTACAAATATAATAAAATAATAATAATAATAATAATAATAATGTTTATTGAGCAATATCTTCGACCTCTCTTATAATCAGGTAAATAACTGTATAATTTGTTGCTTCCATAGAGAAGTTATCAATCTCACTGTAATGATCAGGAACATTCCAAATAACTGTATAATTTCGTTCAAGATTCCTATGAGTTTGATTAGCTTGAATCTCTTTGATCCATGGTATCCAGTCTTCAAGGTGGACTTAAGCACCTGAACGGGAAGTTGAAATTTTGAATGATGTTCGTCGACTGCACCGAACACACTACAATTATTCACAATTTTATACATACAACACACCTTCATCGTTGACCGTACTGTTCTTCTTGATCTTGATCTTCACACTTGCTTTTGACAAAGGTCTGGCTGACCTGAAGTTCCTTTGCAACCAGGTAAAAAGGAACTAAGTTGCAGATATAAAAATCCATCACATCACGATTATACTCTTTATGTATGAATAGTGACCCTCTAAGTGTGGTATGCTCAAAGATTGAAGTTAAAAATATTTTGTAAGGATTTATTTATAGATTAATGAAACAACTTTTCAGTTGTTATCCGAGAGATAGCGGTCAACGATGAAGACAGCCTGAAAGTGGATACCATGGATCAGAGAGATTCAAGCTAATTAAACTCATATCTCAAGCCGGTGCAAGTTATGTTGAAGCATCTTTGATCATCTTCTTGTAATTACTTGACAGATATCTCTCTGAGATGATAGCTTCTCTTCAGATTCTGAAAGTGGATACCATGGATCAGAGAGATTCAAGCTAATTAAACTCATAGGTAAGAACATTGTGGATGAGTAACCTAGTAACCTCTACAATGATGTGATTTGTTTTTAAATAAGGAGGTATATGTACAATGAACTTTTTACGCTAAATAATGGCAGGTTTGCCAGAGGGTCACTATTCATACACACAACTTTTTGCTCTAGTGGTGTGCTCTACCTTTTTGACAAACACCTGGCTAACCTGTCCAGTTATCAATCTCATTGGCAATCATCCGGTGCAAGTTATGTTGAAGCTCATATGTTATTATCTCTTCTCTTATGCTCTCATATCATGGATCAGAGAGATTTAAGCTAATTAAACTCATATCTATGGGAAGGTAAACATATATAACATTCTCTTCTTCTTCCCTTACAAATCACTTTGCCATTAATACAAAATCACATTTGTGCATGACATTACATTCTGCATGTGTCATTTCATAACTTGCACCGGCTTGAGATATAGAGAGCAAACCGACGATCATTCAAAATTTAAAGTTACCGCTAACCTCTGTTGCGCCATCATCGTTGACAGATATCTCTCTGAGATGATAGCTTCTCTTCAGATTCTGATTGCACCGGTGGAATTGGAATTGGAATTGGAATTGGAATTAATGAGACAACTTTTCAGTTGTTATCCGAGAGATAGCGGTCAACGATGAAGACAACCTGAAAACAACCGGATACCATGGATCAGAGAGATTCAAGCTAACTAAACTCATATCTCAAGCCGGTGCAAGTTATGTTGTAGCATCTTTGATCATCTTCTTTGTAATTACTTTTTATTGTTTCGGGTTCCCATCCATCGTTTGACAGATATCTCTCTGAGATGATAAAGGTAGATCATGGAAAGTTGAACTCAATAAAACAAAGATGAAACCGATTAATGTTCTTTATATATGAATAGTGACCCTCTTGCAATATTTGTAATTACTTTCTATTGTTTAGCGCCGATCCGATTGTTTAAAAGTATCAAGACTATAAAATTAGTAAAACAACTGAATTTTACTTGCTTGCATGAAAAGTTCAATTTCAGTTCAAACTTTTCATACACCTGCAACATCTCAAGAGTCGAGGTCCTCTGAAAAAGACATCGTACAATGAACTTTTCATGCAAGCAAGTAAAATTCAGTTGGTATTAATGGCAAGATATGTGGCTTTAGTCCTTTACGCAGGATATTCATGTGAGAATGATTTCGTTACAACATAACTTGCACCGGCTTGAGATATGAGTTTAATTAGCTTAAATCTCTCTGATCCATGGTATCCACTTTCAGGTTGTCTTCATCGTTGACCGCTATCTCTCGGATAACAACTGAAAAGTAATTACAAGAAGATGATGTCAAGTTTAAGTCATTGACATTTAATTTTTTTTTAACTTTTTATAATTATTAAATTAAAAAAAAAACAACTCAAAACACCAAAAAACTACCAAAATAAAACACCCCCCAGAAGCGCCTCGCTTAGGCCTAAGCGAGGCGCCTGGGTGCTGAAGTCGAGGAGGTCAGTACGAGGTCAGACCTCCTCGACTTCAACACCCAGACGCCTCGCTTAGACCTAAGCGAGGCGCTTCTGGGGGGTGAAAATAGAAGCTGAGGGGTTTAAATATCACCACCCAAGTTACAATTGTTAGTCATGAAGATTGATAATCACAAAAAGACAATATATCGTTGCTTTTCTTTCTCTATCGAAAAATGTGGCACTATCCAAATATAATTTAATCTATGATGGAATAAAAATGACCAGAAAAAAAAAAGAATATTATTAAACCGTAATTAATTTAGGATTTGTCTAACTAAAAATGCAACATTTTCTTTTAAAATTTTCTAAGTATTAATGTTTTTACTCATTACCAACCCTTTTGAATTGTCTCACTAAAAATGCAATATTCTGATTTTGCACAACAAAAATCGATTGCAAAGATATAAGGCGAATTTGTAATAACTAAAAGCCAGTAGACTAAAATGTAAAAATAAGAAAACTAGGAGACCTTAAGTGTAATATAGGAAGATTTCTCTCTCCAAAAGACCGGTGTGTGTGTTGACTTGTTAAAATGTCAAAGGGGTGTCGGCCTCAAATTTTTATTCAAATCCAATTTAGAAAAGGTCAACACGTTATTTTTAACATAATAATTTCGGTTATCCGATTTTCTATTAAAATATATAAATTAATAAGGAATTCCTCAAATTAATATCGAACACGACGATGACTAGTCTAGTATACACACGGCTCGTTGCATCGGTACGATATCACAATAAGATCTTCATGTATAACATTGATTTTTTTAAACCCACTTAAGTGGATTTAATTTGAATCCTTTCATAGTGGTGGAGTGGTGAAAATGCCTTATGTTCACTTAAGTGATTAAGTGATTAAGGGTTTAATTCCCACTTCCAACATTTATGGTTGGATATTTTGCCAAGTGATGGTTGAGTCTACCCCAATTGAAGGGGTCAGGTTTGATTCTGATGGCCCCCGGTTTTCTATTACCGTGCATTTACTTCTGAGAAGTTTGTCTCTTGTGGAGGGTGTAACATCTGTCAAGTGACAGGAAATTTTCCAGGTGGAAGCCTTAGTGCCCCTTATGCGCAGCCTCGACTCGCTTGTGGGCCGGCCACTCTCGCGTCAGCGTGGACCCGGTTAAGACAACATAGTCTGACCATTGTAGAGTGGCTAGGGGATCCCTTTCTGGGTGGTTGTGATGAACTCTGCCATAACATAGAAAATCACATTCAAAAAAAAAGGAAAACAAAAATAAAAATAGAGTTAATGGGTTAAAAGTTTTTTTAAGGGTTAACTTCATTAAAACAATCACAAACGGCGTTCCAAGACAGGGCACACACTACAAACAACTATATACTCTCAAATTTATACCACTCCGCCCAAGAAACGGGCTCACCCCTACCTCTGTTATCAAACCATAAAAACCCGCCAAAGACTTCACTTCGGACACTAAGTCCTGAAAATCGACCGCCTTGTTTGAAAATCTAAGCGCATTACGGGCCTTCCACAAGCTCCAGCAGCTAATGATCACAATTCCCTTGAAAACATCAGCTAGCTCTACCTTGTAGACCAACATGATTGTGGATGTCTAGCAGGCCATGGAACGAGAACTCAAAGATGCTCAGGATTTTGCACCAAGAACTAATGAATTGCCAAAGGTGGGGAGCATACCAACATGAAGTAAAGATATGGTCAATCGACTCTTCACCGGTGGCACGTAACGGGAACATAGTGTCATCGACAGGGATATGCCTCTTCTTTAACTTGATTGCAGTAGGAATGTTATTCAACGCAGCACACCAAGCGAAGACGTCTACCACACTCCTATTCGCATAAAAAATCGCTCTTTCCAGCCATAGAGTGACTTGGGCGCAAGCGTGCCCATCTGCTGCACATTCCACCGGTGGCCAAAGTTAAACCAGCCAGTGGGCATGCACTCCTCCAGCACGTAAAAAACGTTGAACTTTTCGAACGTAGGTTCGGTGTCTAACGCGCAACAACGGGCTTCAGAGTGGACAAGCCTGAGCATGTCGAACCCACTCAGCTGGGTTACGTGCACCCCGTATGCCACCAGTGTGTCAATGACAAAATGGGTAGCCGGCGGACGAAAAGCACACTAAGAGAATAATATCTCATACAGTGTGATCTTCTGTAAGACCCTAACCCGTAAACACGCGATTAACATTTAAACATACGGGCTTTGGTCTTAATGAATAACACTCCCGATTTAGAAATTTGATATTTATGAAATCCAATGTCACACCCTCAAATTCCACATGCGGGGTTTTACCGCGAGGCGCGTACACACCAGGATCCAAGTCAACGGTCAAAATAAACGACAACTAATGATATGAAAACAACGTAAATTGCCCATTAAGTTTTCAAAACCGTTCTAACACAGCGGAAGCAAAATGTATTATTACAACTCAAAAGTAAAACTCAAGTCTGAAATACTCAAAATGAAATGCAAATAAGTCCTAGACGCCGTGAGACTCCGTGCACCTATCGATAGCTGCTACCTTAGCGACCTGAGACAAACATGCTAAAAGACGTCAGCAAATAATGCTGGTGACTTCACAGGTTTTTAAGTAAAACGTTTCACGAATTTTGAAAGACTATCATGATACTACCGACTGATGAAAACACTCGTTAAACGTTTGAACTCCATAACGAACCTCCCAAACAAACTATCGCCCACCCCGGTTAACGAACTACCATCCCATGGTCAACGAACTACTATATCATAGCTAACGGACTACCATCCCATGGTCAACGAACTACCATATCATAGCTAACGAACTACCACATAGGGGCTAACGAACTACCGCATCGCGGCTAACGAACTACCACAACATAAGCCATATAATACTGAACATAGATGAATACCTTGAACCCAAATGAACACTCCCAAACGTAATGAACTTGCGAACACAAATGACACACGTTTAAACAACACAGCATGTTTTCTCCCCCAAAAATGTAAAACCAGTAAAAGAGTGGGGCCGTGAAACTCACCTTAGAGTGCGCCTTCAGATATTTTAGAATCCCAACACGTGTATGATGACCCAACTTAGTGACGACCCATCAATGAGTTTACATAAGTGTGATGACTACTAACCCGAAGGCTAATCAGTCCCCAAGTTGTCCAGACCGTGACCGTGTATGTTGAAAACATGTTTAAACGTTAAACCGACCAAACCAGACAATACCCGGCATCCCATTGGTGACCCGACATCCCACGTGTTAGCCACATACAAGATATCATGCAACTTATGCAATTAAACACTTAGCATGCACAAACATTCACCCTATCTAGCATAACGCCCAATTAACGCATAAACAAGTCCGAACACGTGTTACTAAGTCATTAGACATGTTACGGGGTTCCTAACATGTTCCTAGGTGTCAATTCATGTTTCGGGATGTTAAAATATACATATGGCAGCATTACACGCGATTAGGAATCAAACATGTGATTAGGAAAAGTCAACTGGTGATTAGGAGAGTCAAACTAGTGAATAGAATTGTAATCACTAGTAAAGTGGGGAATAGAATTGTAATCACTAGTAAAGTGGGGAATAAAATTGTAATCACTAGTAAAATGGGGAAGAGAATTGTAATCACTAGTAAATGGGGAATAGGGCTGTAATCACTAGTAAAATGGGGAATAGGGCTGTAATCACTAGTAAAATGGGGAATAGGGCTCCTAATCGCCTATACTGAGGGCAATTAGGACTCCTATTCGCTAGTACTGCTCTGTTCCATCCTTTTTGTACGTTTAACCCTCCAAATCAGATCTGAAACATGTGTAAACACCCAATATCCAACCCAAAACATTAACCCAACTATTTCAAGCAAAAACCCCTAATTTATCATCACCCTAGCCGTCCCGAATGCATGCGGTTTCCCAAAATAGCATAACTAGCATGTAAGCATCACATCAACATGCAAAACTTGCCCTAAATAGCAAATATCTAGATTTCATCACATAATGACGTTATCCGACATTATCCTACTGTTCTAGCATCATCCTAGAGTAAACCCTAACCTTAAACAATCATCAAAACACAACATATCATCATTAATCCTTCATAATCATTCAAACGGGTCAAAACGCCTAATATCAATATTACACATCTATGAACCTTCAAACTCCTAGGTTATCATCATATTAACTCATTTAGGTCAGAAACACAATAATAACACAAGAACAATCATGTTTAAACAATAAAAATCCTATTTTGCATGAATACATCACATATAACAAGTATAGAGGTTTGGGTTTGTTTTGAAACTGATTTTAATGAGTTTTTAAAGACACAAATGTTTAGAAATCAGGTCAGGACCTTTAGGGATCAAAACAATATCATTACAAAGGTTTGGGATGAAGAACACACCTTGAAATGATGAGATTATGAGGTGTAAAGCTTGGAAATGTGATTTCTTGTTCAAAAACGTGTTGTAGAGGTTGGATAAGGTGTGGGGTGGCTTTGGGGTGTATTAGGGTTTCACAAATGATGTTTTAAAACATAAGGGTGGTATTTATAGGCGTTTTTAGTCGTCATGTGCAGATCAGGCAAGTACAGGATGGTTACAGGCGAGTAGAGCTGTAATCGCCTATACCTACTAGCGAGTAGGCTGTAATCGCCTATACCTACTAGCGAGTAGGCTGTAATCGCCTATACCTACTCGCTAGTAGGCTGTAATTGCCTATACCTACTAGCGAGTAGACTGTAATTGCCTATACCTATTGGCAATTACGCGTAATCACCTATAATGTCATGCAATTACGCGTAATCACTATTTTAACACATATAAACACGCATTCACATACCGACACGTCATATAATGATTGTAAGCACATAATGCATGATAACTAACACGTTCCCATCCGTTCACCAATTCCCGGGACTCGAGATTTACGTGTGCGCGTTAAACCCGACGATTCTACAAATCGCCAATCCTTGTACACATGGTTATAGACCGACTCCCAATGATCCCGTGGATCATTGTAACGACTCCCGATGATTCCCGGAACCATCATAACGACTCAACTGACCTAGTTAAGTATGTTTGAAAACGTTTTTCGCTAAGGTAGACTTATGTGTTTTATAAAATGTTAACCTAAACGTGTCGGGTGTCACATCCAACCCATTGTGATTTCTACATTATAGGTCCCAATAAATTTTATAATTATAATTACTAAAAACATATACTAAAGCTTGCGTTTTAATCGGGAATTTTAAATGCGGAAGCTAGTTGAGCGTTCGGGTGTGTTCGGTTCTTCTCGCGACATGATCTTTGCTCCGGAAGTCCCGCCACGTGAATACCTAGCACCAGTATACACAGAATGGTTAGTGGATTGTCAATAATACATTTAGACTAGCATGATTGTCGTTACACATTGATACAGAACGAACTAGGCCAAACGGCCCCATTTCAAGAGAGTAAATTGCTGCACTTTTCGGCGCAGCAGCTGTTCGGGTCGATTTTTACCTTTCTAAAACCCATAACCTGACTTCGACTTTCAAATAAGAAATGTTATTCGTTCAAATACCTTTCCAGGCATATGAAGAACACCCCATAACGATTTTTCTATGATCTTATATGAATTTTTGAAGTCAGGAGAACTTAGGTAACAAAACAACAATCTTGGCTCGTCGCGTAACGCGACCAATATAGCCTCTCCCCGTCGCGTAGCGCGACGAGGTGTTTTTCACATAATTATTGTAGCTTTTGCTGTATTACATGCCTTAGCCAAATTTCTAACCTTTTCAAGATTTTTCACCCATTTTAGCTAAGTTAAGGTCCCTACACTTACGACCTATTCTTATATCCTATTTTCAATTCCAAACCTTTGTCCGAAACCGAATTCACCCTCAATTTACACTTCGGTTTGGTTAAGAATGTTTTTACCCAAGTCGACCCGTTAAGGCTATGGGCTATACAAAACCCTTTTTGGCCATTCAAAAAGCATAGCGTTCATATTGTTAACTCGTTGGACTCTTGTTTAACTAGAAACATCATCCGATTTATGTCATTAAGACCCAGTTTCCAATTTTGAATGTTTATGTTGATTTATACCCAAATCGACCCGTTTAGGCCTTAGACTATATAAGACACTTCTTAATCACACTAAAGGCATAAAAATCATATCGTCATCTCATTGGACACATGTTCAACTAAAAGCATTGTCCGTTTTGTGTCATTATGACTTGGTTCTTAGATTTAATATTTAGTAAATCTTTAAATTCCCAAAATGCCCCTTTATAGCCAAATCCTTCAATTTAGCCATCCATGGCGACACTTTTGATTCAACCCATTGCTTTTGACTCATTGACTTGTTTACAAACCTCTAAGTCCTTCCGGACTTAGATTTTCACCTTTTTCTCAAGTTTTCTCTCATTTAGTAAATTCTAAGCGCATTGGCGCGCATTAGACATAGTTATGGAAATAACTTAATTGACTTGCACCCACACTTCATGTGGGTAGTTTTAGTACCCATGTTACTTCGCCCAAAGGCGTTTAATTAGCTACGGGCTTACCGAGTGGCGTTGACCCATACCTTGCACCGATATGGATTATTTAGGCTACAAGTGCCTAATTTCCAAGTGTCCTCCTGCATACACTCTAGATTGACCGCATTAGTCTCTTGGGACTCAATGGTAATGCCCTTACCATTTGACCCGTTATCCACAAGTTTCTTAAAGCTTAGATAACCGGCTTTTAGTGTCGGGTTCAAGTGGTGAGGGAATCACCCATTCGATCCGTTAAGACTCATGATTACTGTAACACCCCAACCAATGGCGGAAACATCGAGGTGTCACGTAGTGAAGATTGTTCAATAGCACATGGACTAAATTGTAAATATTAATAGCAAATAACTTCCATTATTCAAAACGAAATACAAAGAGTCTGAATAGAAATTTCAAACATAAATAATAAATGTTCAACTTTTATTAAAGCACTAGGTCCAGCCTAAGCGTGAAAAGCATGCAAGATCAAACTTCACCTGAAACATGTACAAAATAATTTGTCAACACATATAATGCATTGGTGAGTATATCCATTTTCGTTCAACCAGTAATTTTGCAATTTATGTGCCTTGATGTTTGTAATATGTAAAAGGGTCAAAATCAAGCCTCCCATCGTTCAATAATCGTTCACCCATCGTTCAAGAAAAACCATAACAATGACCAAGGACTTAACTCGTTCACGTAAGTAACCAAGGGATATAATTCGTAGTACTACTCATTGTTAGGTGCGGCCCAAAGGTTTATGACTTTGACAAATCGTTCATACAATTCACACAAAACATATCAAAGAGCACATTGCTTTGTAAATAATATACGTAAGTTTAATGATAATGGTACATGAATCACCCCAAAAGAGTAAATAGTAAAAAGGGGAAAGATATACTCACAGTTTGCGAAAGCGATCAAAATTCACTTAAGCGGTCGTGAGCTGAATAATGGGAATTCCGAGGAATTCAACCTATAATGTGTAAGAATACTAATAAGGTAAAGTCTACAAAGTCTAAGGTATCTAGGGTCTAAGGCATTAGGGTTTGCTAAGTCGATTTGGGGAAATTAGAGTTTTTATGATTAGTCGAATTTATGTAAAAGTTGTATATTAAAAATATATGCCAAAGTTTGTAATATGATTTAGGTAATATAATTATTACCAATTAAATATTTAGGTCAAATATATTTGCATAATTATGACAAAATAATTTAGTTAATTACTTCAACTAATTATTATAAATAAATGCAATAATTTAAATGCATAAATAAATAACTTATTAATTATGTCAAATTAATCATAAATAAGACTAATAATTCAAGGCATGATCCAAAAATGCTATTTTTATAGAAAATAAATAATTCCTGATGTAAATAATTGAACATAATTTTCCCAAAATTTTTGTAACCTTATTTATATTTAAAACTGATTTAATGAGATTAAATCATGTTTAAATGATTAAAAATAGGAAAATTAATAAAAATAAATGTTTTCTTGACCAATAATTTTTATTTCAGTTCATAATCATTAGAAATAATTTATCAAAAATTTTGAGATTAAAATCATTAAAAATGAATTTTTTATCAATTAATTATGTTTAAAACAATATAAATTAATAAAATAACGAAAATAATTCATTTTTCAGAAAATAGAATTATGACAATTTTCTTTATGGTGACAAGATGCTATGCCTAAATTTTCATAATTTTTGGGTAAAAAATGAATTTATTATGATTATTTTAAGATATATATATATATATATATTTAATTGTATAATACTAAAAATAATAAACAAACAAAAAGAAACATGAAAATGTTGCCTAAAATTCGGCCTTAAAGGGCTTGAACCCGGCTCCTCCCACTTTCCAACCCACACACACACCACTAAGTCATCAGTGGCTTTTGTTGTTTCAAATGAAAATGAATTACATTTATATTATTAATAAAAGATGTCATCTTCCCCGATTCCTCTTAACCAAGAACCCTAACCCTAGACCAAAACCAATACCTCGATTCAGACAAGAAAAACGAATAGAAACATAGGGCTTATGTTCTAAAAGGGCCGATTAACAAGATTGTAACAAGGAATTACTTACAATTTCACGTCTTGAAGCCGAATAAAAAGGAAAAGGGGCGCGACTTATGGGTTTAGTTTGGAGGTCTCTATACTCGTTCAAGGTCGATTTTTTTTGTGGGTTTATAAAGTGTGGATGTGCAGAAACATTTTGGCGAGTTCTAATTATATAATGATTAAGTAAAACGTATGTTTCAACCCATTGAAGAGCTTCGACGGTTACATCCTAGAACCGAGTCATTACACACTTTAAAACACGTTTAAAACCCAATTGATGGCTGGAAACTCATTATAATGGTTGGAGAAACGTAAACCCACCTTAATTAGGTGTTAAAACGTCAAGGAATCCTATGAAGCAAGTCGCCGGACATAAATTCCGGCCGCCGGAAACTTGGTTGGCCGGAAAAACGGGATCAGAAGAGGAGGGAAGGAGAGTGTTTTAAAACTTTCACCTTTTGGCAGAACTAGTCCCTCTAGTTTAACCTTGTTAGTTATGTTCAAGTTTGGTTAAGTTTTTCTTATAAAGAAATTAACTAAGTTACCATAACTTAACTTAAAAGTTTTTTTAATCTTTGTAAAACTTGAATTTTTTTTTTTTATAAAACCCATGGCGTAGACGTTTCAAGATACGTATTTGATTAAAACTGATACCCGACCCATACTAACTATATATGATAAATTTTTTTTTTAGTTCGCTTTAAATTTAAATTTGAAACGGCGAAAATTTTAGGAACTATAATGAAAATATTTTAAGGACTATTTTTGTCAACTTGACGAAAGACGAAGGTGACGGATGTCACAGGCTCCCCTACTTTAGAAAATTTCGTCTCGAAATTTCTTTCAAGTGAAGGTTTCTGGTGTATGTGCACATGTTATCGATGAAAAACAGTTACGAATTGGTCCAAGAAAGGTTTATAAACTCGGTTCGTAGGGTTCCTAAAAACAGGTATGAGATTAACAGAAAATTTATAATCGTTTAGGTTCATCGTGCATTTACGGAGTATAGATTCTATAAGAATAAGATGACCATTAGTAATCTCCACAGTAAAAGGATGGGTAATGTGAGGACAAGTACGAGCAAGCAAAGGTTCAAATTCTAACGAGACAAAACTCCTATCCGCACTGGAAAAAATCGAAGTATATAAGTTAGTAATAAGAAATGTACCATTGACAACATCGTTGATAGCTTGATCTTGGTTAGCATTGATGTTGAAAGCACGACCACGGGCTAGAGCTGCTTGAATTGCTGGAACTGTTGGGGCTGCTGGAGCTGCTGGGGTTTGTGGACGGGTCTGGATAAAAGCCGTGAGATGAGGGCATCTATTTAGCATATGGTCGGGATCACCACAAGCGTAGCAAACTCTAGGTTGACCAACTCCCTGGTGTTGGGTAGCAGTCTGAGGGTTATTCACGGGTCGATTAACAACACGACAGAAAGGGGTGGTATGACCCAGTCGACCACACGTGTCACATTTCCAGCAGGGTCGGTTGGTAGGGTGGTGAGAGTTGCATGTGGTGCACTTAGGGTGCACACCTGCATAGTTCCCCTGAACTTTTTGAGTTTGGGGTGCAGCAGATGGGTTTGCAACAGGAACTTGTTTAAGAGGTGCAACAACAGCATAGTTTTGGTTTCCACCTTTTCGTTTCTTATTGGAACTAGAGGCAGAGGCAGAGTTTTCTTGGGAAGGTTCAGTGATAGCAGGGGTTTCAGTAGGTCTTTTAGTACCCTTACGAGTTAGAGTACCATCTTTGACATGCTTGTTAGTAAGAGATGCCGCGAGACGAATGGCATCTTCTACAGTAGCAGGTTTACTTCCCATAACCGAATCATGGATCTGAGGTGGCAGTCCCTCAATATACTTCTCAATAGCCAAGGATACCGGAGTTACCATACGAGGAATCAGTAAGCTCAGCTCGTGGTAACGGTTGTTGTAGGGAACATTGTTTCCACTGTCCTTCTTAAGGTGATAGAACTCATCCTCCAATTTCTTCATCTCACTACGAGGACAGAACTCAGTAGTCATGGAGATTTTGAAATCATCCCAAGACATAGCTAAAGCAGCTTCCGTCCCTCGAGCATGTTTTTCACCATTCCACCAAGTGAGCGCTCTCTTTTGAAGAACACCCGTGGCATGACGAACACGTAAGTTGGCTGGACAGTCGCTATTGATGAACGTATTCTCCATACTTTCGAACCATTCAAGTAACCCAGTGGCTCCCTCAGTGCCATTAAACTTGTTGGGATGGCAGGAGTTGAAGTGCTAGAAAGTGCACTTATTCTCACTAGCCCAACCATTTCCACTTGCATTCCCATTCGAGCTACCGTTCAGGTTAAGGTTTGGTATAATAGCATTAATGATGTTGGGAACAAGTGTTTCCAACTTGTCATTGAGCATGGTTGCGATACGCTGATCAGATTTCAGTTTAGCCTGACGCTTCGAGGCTCTCTTACGAGATTCGCGATCAGGCATCTACAAAAGTGAACAATAATTATGAGATTTGATTCCAAAAATCTTGGAAATGCCATAGTTTATATCAAGACAAGTAACACATAACATGAGATATAGTAATTATAAATTGATATAAGAAAAATTATGAGTTTCATAAAGAAAATCATGATAAAACTTCAAATGAAAAACAAAACCAAGTATAAAACGAGATATAAGAGTGTTTCCAAAGAAACTGTTGTCTGACTAAAGTAATTGAAATATTATTAGTGACTTGTGGGGGCGTACTTTAGCCTATAAGTGAATGCTCATCCTGAGAATTCCCAGGTAGGTAAACGGGTCCCTCTTCTGATTGGGATTTATGCGAATTACCAACCTAGACAGAAAACTCAGAATACAGGCGCTCACCCTTCCAGATTGCACGTGCCCCGTCACAAATAAATTCCAAAACTCTAGCGGATCTTGAAATGTGGAAATATATATATATATCCTTGAGATGTGGATTTCACTCCTAACTCAAAGATATACTTCCAAAAGGTAAAAATACGATGGAGTGAAACTGGTCACTAAGATAAGGATACCACTCCTAGCTCAGTGATTTAAGTTTCTTTTGGAGGGATAGATTCCTTGAGATTTGGACGTCTCCTATCTCGAAAGGAAAATATTCCAAGATAAATAAATAAATAACTAAATCATATAAAGAGTGAAACTATTCACCAAGGTATGGATATCACTCCTAACTTGGTGTTTTCGATCCATTGGTAGAATAAAATCTTCCTCGAATATAATGAAAAGTAAAAGGAGAAAAATATATCTAAAGAAATATGAGGATAAAAGAAAGCATATAATGGGTAGCTTAGTTATAGTCTAGGTCAAAAGCATTTACTAATAACCTAATTCCCTATAACCATGGCTCTGATACCAATCTGTAACACCCCAACCGATGGCGGAAACATCGAGGTGTCACGTAGTGACGATTGTTCAATAGCACATGGACTAAATTGTAAATATTAATAGCAAATAACTTCCATTATTCAAAACGAAATACAAAGAGTCTGAATAGAAATTTCAAACATAAATAATAAATGTTCAACTTTTATTAAAGCACTAGGTCCAGCCTAAGCGTGAAAAGCATGCAAGATCAAACTTCACCTGAAACATGTACAAATAATTTGTCAACACATATAATGCATTGGTGAGTATATCCATTTTCGTTCAACCAGTAATTTTGCAATTTATGTGCCTTGATGTTTGTAATATGTAAAAGGGTCAAAATCAAGCCTCCCATCGTTCAATAATCGTTCACCCATCGTTCAAGAAAAACCATAACAATGACCAAGGACTTAACTCGTTCACGTAAGTAACCAAGGGATATAATTCGTAGTACTACTCTGTTAGGTGCGGCCCAAAGGTTAATGACTTTGACAAATCGTTCATACAATTCACACAAAACATATCAAAGAGCACATTGCTTTGTAAATAATATACGTAAGTTTAATGATAATGGTACATGAATCACCCCAAAAGAGTAAATAGTAAAAAGGGGAAAGATATACTCACAGTTTGCGAAAGCGATCAAAATTCACTTAAGCGGTCGTGAGCTGAATAATGGGAATTCCGAGGAATTCAACCTATAATGTGTAAGAATACTAATAAGGTAAAGTCTACAAAGTCTAAGGTATCTAGGGTCTAAGGCATTAGGGTTTGCTAAGTCGATTTGGGGAAATTAGAGTTTTTATGATTAGTCGAATTTATGTAAAAGTTGTATATTAAAAATATATGCCAAAGTTTGTAATATGATTTAGGTAATATAATTATTACCAATTAAATATTTAGGTCAAATATATTTGCATAATTATGACAAAATAATTTAGTTAATTACTTCAACTAATTATTATAAATAAATGCAATAATTTAAATGCATAAATAAATAACTTATTAATTATGTCAAATTAATCATAAATAAGTCTAATAATTCAAGGCATGATCCAAAAATGCTATTTTTATAGAAAATAAATAATTCCTGATGTAAATAATTGAACATAATTTTCCCAAAATTTTTGTAACCTTATTTATATTTAAAACTGATTTAATGAGATTAAATCATGTTTAAATGATTAAAAATAGGAAAATTAATAAAAATAAATGTTTTCTTGACCAATAATTTTTATTTCAGTTCATAATCATTAGAAATAATTTATCAAAAATTTTGAGATTAAAATCATTAAAAATGAATTTTTTATCAATTAATTATGTTTAAAACAATATAAATTAATAAAATAACAAAAATAATTCATTTTTCAGAAAATAGAATTATGACAATTTTCTTTATGGTGACAAGATGCTATGCCTAAATTTTCATAATTTTTGGGTAAAAAATGAATTTATTATGATTATTTTAAGATATATATATATATATATTTAATTGTATAATACTAAAAATAATAAACAAACAAAAAGAAACATGAAAATGTTGCCTAAAATTCGGCCTTAAAGGGCTCGAACCCGGCTCCTCCCACTTTCCAACCCACACACACACCACTAAGCCATCAGTGGCTTTTGTTGTTTCAAATGAAAATGAATTACATTTATATTATTAATAAAAGATGTCATCTTCCCCGATTCCTCTTAACCAATAACCCTAACCCTAGACCAAAACCAATACCTCGATTCAGACAAGAAAAACGAATAGAAACATAGGGCTTATGTTCTAAAAGGGCCGATTAACAAGATTGTAACAAGGAATTACTTACAATTTCACGTCTTGAAGCCGAATAAAAAGGAAAAGGGGCGCGACTTATGGGTTTAGTTTGGAGGTCTCTATACTCGTTCAAGGTCGATTTTTTTTGTGGGTTTATAAAGTGTGGATGTGCAGAAACATTTTGGCGAGTTCTAATTATATAATGATTAAGTAAAACGTATGTTTCAACCCATTGAAGAGCTTCGACGGTTACATCCTAGAACCGAGTCATTACACACTTTAAAACACGTTTAAAACCCAATTGATGGCTGGAAACTCATTATAATGGTTGGAGAAACGTAAACCCACCTTAATTAGGTGTTAAAACGTCAAGGAATCCCAAGAAGCAAGTCGCCGGACATAAATTCCGGCCGCCGGAAACTTGGTTGGCCGGAAAAACGGGATCAGAAGAGGAGGGAAGGAGAGTGTTTTAAAACTTTCACCTTTTGGCAGAACTAGTCCCTCTAGTTTAACCTTGTTAGTTATGTTCAAGTTTGGTTAAGTTTTTCTTATAAAGAAATTAACTAAGTTACCATAACTTAACTTAAAAGTTTTTTTAATCTTTGTAAAACTTGATTTTTTTTTTTTATAAAACCCATGGCGTAGACGTTTCAAGATACGTATTTGATTAAAACTGATACCCGACCCATACTAACTATATATGATAATTTTTTTTTTTAGTTCGCTTTAAATTTAAATTTGAAACGGCGAAAATTTTAGGAACTATAATGAAAATATTTTAAGGACTATTTTTGTCAACTTGACGAAAGACGAAGGTGACGGATGTCACAATTACATAACTTTCTTATTCATGTGATTTTTATCCAAAACCTGAGTTTAGACTCTTGTTTACCACATGGCTTTATTGGTTGACCCAATTGATGATTTCCATCATTTGATCAACACTATATGACTCATTTATGACTATGAATTTTGTTTTGACATGAATTCGCATCAATCACCCGATTAATAGGTTTCACCCCTTGAGGTCATACCTTTGTCCCACTTCAAAGTTTAAACACTTATATCAATACAAGAGTTGTATTTGTAGACAAGTAGTGTAAGTATTACTTACCTCATATCCGTTTTGCTTCCTTACGCATTGAGCTTGCATCCGTTTGACCCGTTTGCTCCCTAGTCCTTGTACCTAACTTAGGGACATGTCATAATTTGTTTTTGTTAGAACACATAATATGGATTTCTTTCACAATCCATGGCATCATGTATTCATTTTTCCTCAAGCTCAACATTTACATTTCTAGTTTTCATGTTCATATATGTTTTACACATTTATTTTCTCATTAAAGCATTTCATCAAACACCTTATATGCACTAATTTTATCATGTTAATTCTAGGTGTTCAAGACTTTCTAGATTCCACCATGGCTTAGCTAACCATTTGCACATGATCAATTCACCAATTAGAATACATACATGATACAAATTACATAGAGTTGCAAGATTTATCACATAGTAGGGCAATTCATGTTTAGGGTAAAAACCCACTACTTATACATAATGAGAATTCACAAATTCATATGAATCAACATCATATAACAATTCATCACGTTTTATAGCTTCCTTGATGTCTACTAACACATAGAAATCCATAGATGCTAAGAATTCACGTTTTTAATGTGAACCCTAATTTGTCATCTTCCACATACAAGTGTTTTAGGTTAAATCAAATGGGTCTAAAGATACCTCGTGATGTGTAGAAACTAGATAAACAAGAATTTCATCATGCATTAAGAAATTCCCCTTGATTTGAGTAGATTTGTGCTTGGTAGATGAGTTAGGGTTGGAGCCCTTCTTGGGGTCTCCTGAAGATCATACGAACACACACACACATTGTGTGTGTTTTATTTTTATTAATAAAACCAACTTTATCATTTTGGCCACTATGGTCCCTTAAGTTCCAATTTCATTGATTATTAGATAACATCACGATCTAGGTTGGTCTCGTGTATTTAGTTTTAGCCTCGTTTTTATCCGTCAACTAAGGTGGTGTTTGTTTTTCTCCCAGAAGCATTTCTGACCTCTTTTGTCTGCGTCGCGCAGACACGGGCAGACGTTTGGAGCGGGCAGACTGTTTGTTTTTTGGAAGACATTTCACTCCAAAAGCTCTTCCTGACCTCTTCTTGGTGCAGACTTGGACCAAAGTCTTCTAAGGTCTTCAAAGGTCTTCTCATCTTCTCTTCTCCTCACCCACCACCACCACCACCACCCACCACCACCACCACCACCACCGTCACCCACCCACCACCACCACCTAGCATCGTCCACCACCACCGTCCATCACCCCCACGGTCCACCACCACCCACCACCACCACCACCCACTACCACCACCCACCACCACCACCACCCACCACCACTACCACCCACCACCACCACCACGGTCCAACACCACCTACCACCGTCCACCCACCACCACTTCCACCACCCACCACCATCCACCACCCACCACTGTCCACCACCACTACCACCACCATCCACCACCGTCCACCACCACTACCACCACCACCCACCACCGTCCACCACCACTACCACCACCACCCACCACCACCACCACCACCACCGTCCACCTACCACCGTCCACCCACCACCACTACCACCACCCACCACTGTCCACCACCACCACGGTCCACCACCACCACCACCCACCACGGTCCATCACCACCACCGTCCACCACCCACCACCACCACCGTCCACCACCACCACCCACCACCGTCCACCACCACTACCACCACCACCCACCACCACCACCGTCCACCACCACCTACCACCGTCCACCCACCACCACCACTACCACCACCCACCACCCACCACCGTCCACCACCACCCACCACCATGGTCCACACCACCACGGTCCACCCACCACCACCACCACCATCTACCACCAGACTGCTGTAAAAACTCAGTTTGTTTAAATTTAAGTTTATTTCAGCAGCCTGCAGACGTTAACAAACAAACAGTCTTCTTTTTGCAGACTACAAACCTTTGGTCCACCTCTTCTCCTGCAGAAAAAACAAACAGCACCTAAAGCATCCACCGTTAAATTCGCTTTTGATACTTTATCAATTACGCCTAATGGTGTATTTAGGCGAAACAAGATTTCGGGGTGTTACATCTTCCCCTTTGGCGCCATGAGCGTTGTCTTCCCGGCCTCCGACAACTCCGCATGCCGAATCTATCTCGTAAGTCATGAGGAAGTTCTCGTACCTATCTTGCTCCAGTTGATGACAATGATATCTATCAACTTAGGAGGACGTTTCGACTTCGTCTGAGCATCCCCTGGACCTCCTCGATACTTTCATTGGTCACCATTAATACACGTGGCTGCGCATTTACTACCATTAAAGAGAATGACACGTCATCCACATGACTTCTTCTCAAAATCATGGACACGTCACCTGCATGACTTCCCCTTAGACTCATACTTGCCAAGTCATCAAGATGCGCTGGATTTACGTCACACGAAAAGACGTGCTCCGCATGATTTCTGTTCAAAATCATGCTTGACACGTCATCATCATGCGTTGTATTTACGTCAAACGAAAATACATGCTCCTCATTATTTTTGCTCAGAATCATGCTTGACACAGGAAGATCCTGTCAGACATGGGCGCATGTTCAGCCAACCAAATAGTGACGCGTGGCAGGTTCGTCCAAAAACTTTGCCCCAAGCACAACGACGTGACAGCTTCCATGTTGCACATGCTGCAGCCATGCTGTATAGTACCGTCAGAGGTACTGTACACTGGACAGTGCACTACACCTTACCCTGCAAAGGGACAAACGTCACATCAGATGCCTCCAACAAAGGTTAACCATGTTGCTGTCAGAAAAGATGTCACATGCAACCAACCTCGTTGCGCCTCGTGGCGCCTTGGTAGAGGAATATTCTCTTTCTCTCTCTTCAGTATTAATTACCATTCGGTCTTATCCTAATTATATAAGCCGAAGGGAGGCAAGCCTTTAACCCGGGCCCAAGCCCACCGTCGTGGTTAATGGTTAGTGATGCTTGGCCCATGCATGCCCTATATAAAGGATGTCACCCCTCCCTTGTATAGGCATGTTATGTTTCTCTAAGAAAACCAACACCATTTTTGTGTTTGTACGTTGGAGTCATTTTGACGACCTAGGAGTCGCCTCCCTTCACACGACCTACTACATTCTTCTTGTTCAGGTTCGGTTATTGACCATGAGTGTGAGTAAAGGACAGATCCCGTAGCAAACAGAAGTGTTCAACTCTAATTACCTTTCTTTCAAGGTAATTAAACTTCGTTGTATGTAATAGATATTTTAGTTTATAATAGTTATTATATAAATAGAAATTCAATAATAAACATAATAGTAAAAAAAATATTTGAAAATCCGAAATGGGTATTTTTTTAACAAATTAACGGTACTTATACCCGATACTCATGGGTATGGCCGATACCCAACATGTATTGAGCCGAGATTGGGACACGATTTTAAAACCAGATATGAGTATGATATTACCAATACTCTACCCGACCCATTTTCATCCCAATTTGCAATATGATTATTTTTAGGGTCGTTCTAATTAAACCCCCCAAACTTCTAATTAAACCCCTTAAGCTAGCCGCCTCGCTTAGGCCTAAGCGAGGCGCCTGGAATAATCGTTTTCAGGAATCTGAAGCTTTATGTCTAATCAGGCAGTCAGGCGCCTCGCTTTGGCCAAAGCGAGGCGCCTGGCTGCTTGATTAGACATAAAGCTTCAGATTCCTCTGAAAACGATTATTCCAGGCGCCTCGCTTAGGCCTAAGCGAGGCGGCTGAGAGTTTGATTAACCCTGATTAAACGTAAAGCCTGATACTCTCTCGAATTAATTACCCAGGCGCCTCGCTTTGGCCTAAGCGAGGCGCCTAGTCCCATCAGATTTTGGCTATAAATTCATTCGATTTCATTATAAACTCGTTCGATTTCAATTCTTTGTCCACAACATATATAACATGTCGTAATACGACTTTATTTTCGGTGATTCTTACGACTCTAATAATAATAATAATGTCGAGGAGGGGTTGTCATATAATGTCGAGAAGGGTCCGTCATATAATGTCGGGCAGGGTCGGTGTAGTAGTGTCGAGGAGGGTCAGTCTGGCATTCGTTACCGTGACAATGCAGTACAACTGGACTTGAATACACAGTGGAAGGACCCGTATGAATTTGAAGACGAGCCTAGTCAACCTGCCTACGGTTATACTTACGACGCTAACGGTGGTGATGACACATTTGAAGAACAAGACTGTACGCACTATGAAGACAGCGCTGTCGATGAGAAGCGGGTAGAAGATCAGGAGGAAGGACCTAACCCGATCAACCTTTGGTTCGAGACTAACAAGACATTTTCGACACGCGTTGAGTTGGTCGATTGGGTACATGATACGGGAATAGCAAATGGTGACGTCATAGTTATAAAAAGATCGAAGAAAAGAGGAGAACAGTTCGTGAAGGTATATATTTCAGTCACTATTGTTTTTAAGATATTAACAAATGCGTATTTTATAAATTGTTATTTAAAAAGCAACAATAAACTTAGCTTATAAATTAGTTACTAAAAACACGTGTTTTATCGTTGGTCAAGGTTAATTCCCTACGGGTGCACCAGTGGTTTTCGGGTCACACACCTTTAGGATTACGTTTCTCCTTTGCTAAGAGTATTGTTAATTTTTAATTAATAAACTTTCTTCTAATTATTTATTTAAAAAAATTATAAAAAAACTTATTTTCTAATAAACTTATTTTTGTTAAGGTTGTATTTCAATGCACTCTTGGGGGGGAGCATAAGAGTGTGGCTTTGGTGAGGAAGACGGGTAGCAAAAAAATTGGCTGCCCGTTTAAGTTGACAGGGGTGTTTGAAACTCGGACACGGGTTTGGAGGTTAAAGATGAAAAACCCGACGCACAACCACACTCCCTTTGAACACTTAGAGGGTCACCCGTATGCCAGAAGGCTTTCTGTGGATGACAGACAACTGGTCGGGGAGATGACAGAGAATGATGTTCCCAAGCGTAGCATCTGGAGAATGATCGTTTCAAAGAACCCGGAGAAAAAGACTACCCTGAAAGATATACACAATGCGGCTCAGATGATGAATGCTGGAAAGGGAGTCATTCCCAAAGGTGCAATGGAGCACCTCGAATACTTTCTGACGGAGAGAGGATTCACCTACTACACGCGTGCGGATGAAACCACAAAGGCTCTCACGGATATTTTCTTCGTTCACAAACATTCACATACTATGTGGTGCGCATTCCCGCATGTGCTGATGATTGACGCCACCTACAATACAAACATGTACAATATGGCGTTTGTTCAGGTAGTGGGTATGGCGTCGACAAACCAGTCGTTTTCGATTGCCCATGCGTTTATTTCTTCTAAGAGGATTGATAACTACATTTGGCTGTTGGAGAGGATAAAGTCTATGTTGGACAAATGTATGGAGCCGCGAGTGATTGTGACAGACAGGGACCTTGCGCTGATGAACGCGTGTGATG